>JAJTWR010000473.1:692500-762500 GCA_021613335.1 Whitmania pigra
CAACATTCAATTGAGAGGATACCGTAAGCCAGCCTTCTGTTTTTGTTTTTGTTTTTAAGAGGCTTGTCGACTGAGTCGGCTAGAATATGGCTAAAATGTAAAGACTGTTTTCGACAGATACCTACGACGAAATGCTTCTCGGATGTTTTTCTAATCAAAAAGCTACAATAGAAAATGGATCAATCAGTAACTGTTTCGAACACTGCAAGAAGAAATCTAATATATTTTTCGGTGTTCAAGAAACATTCAAGGTGACAAACATATCATTTAAACTTGAAAAACTTGCATTTCGTATCGTCTTGACGCAAAAACAATCGAACATTTAAATTAATTTTCACTTAAATTTCAGAAACAACCAAATTGCTTTTGCTCCACGGTCTTACATACAATTAAACATACAGATCTAAGATTCTGTAAACGGCCATGTGTAAATGCTCCATACAGGATATGCGGAGGCACTGGAAAGTATTATTCAGTTTATACAATAGGTAAGTGTTTGTGCACATGTATATTTATTTGCCCTAGTTAAAATATCACTACGCAATTCGTTGTCTTTACAAATTGTTCACATTTTGCAAATCGGTCATGATCTGATCTGGGTATGATCATGGTTTGCATGGCAGGGCAATTCAAATCGGCATATCATCAAAGTAACAATTTTCATTTTAGAACCAAATCGAGGAGTAACTGTGCCGTTTGAATGCGTGTTTCAGTCAGCTAATTGCCCTCGGTGTGAACCCGGTCGAAAAGGACTTAACTGTGATGTAATCGGTAAGGTGATCAAATTTAGGGATGGAAAAATATGATCATCCCAATTAAGTTTTTATTTAGCAATTAATTGAATTAATCATTTTTTTCAATAACGCAATTTAAATTTTACTTTCGATCAAATTCAAGATTGTGGAATTAACAAAGGTAATTGCGGTGTAGGAAAGTGTGATTCAGAGATAATAATCGCTTCTAGAAGATCTACTGTTTGCGTATGCGACGTCGGCCAACTGTACCTCATTATTCTACCAGAGCAGTTCAGATGTATAGGTTAGGGATGGCTAAAAAATATTGTTGTTATTGCCATGTTTTCAGCCGAGGATGAGAGTTTATCATTTCCTTTATGAGATACTACTGCATTGTTACGCATTTTCGTTGTCACATTTGTCTCCAAATATATATATCTCATGCACATAAAAGACATTATGCTTGATCAAATTTTCTTATACCTTGAACTTTATTTATCCTTCCCGTTCTTTATCGTACTCAGCATTATAAACTTAATAGATTGTTAATAGGCCATCTAATGCGGAACTTTGGTAAATCAATCATTTTTACTTTGTTAAGACGACGATGAATGCATGGCTCCTGTCAAACCGTGCGACGAAGCGACATCAACATGTGTGAATCTCGTCTCAACTTTCAAATGTGATTGCAAAGCCGGATTCAATGTATCCGGTCCCAATCTATGCTCAGGTTGTGGGATTTCAAGAAGATCATTTTTAACTATTACAACCAGAATGACACCAGGAATGTTACAATGTTAAAAAAAAAAATAAAATAAAGTTGTAACTATACTTCTAATAAAAGGACAACAATATTTTCAGCCGTTTTTTTGACTATTATAAATTATTTACGACTATTATTAAGTTCATTATACTAGCGTGTTTGTTTTCGACAGATATTGATGAATGTAGGCTTGGGAAACATAAGTGTCATAAGGCCAGTTCAACTTGTGAAAACGCTATTGGAAGTTACACATGCGAATGCAAGGCTGGATTTAGGAGAAAAACCGATCATCAATGTAGTGGTTGGCAGATGCCTATGTTTTTCAATTCTTGTTGTTATGTGTGATCTAAGTGATAGCTATTAACTATGCTTTATTGGTTATGCATAACCATACCATATCAGTAGTACAAAGCAGTTAGAAAAAATAAGATTTTTATACTACACTAGACATCAACGAATGCGACATAGGTGTGTGCGACTTAGTCTCAACTAATTGTGTAAACATCCCGGGATCCTATCAATGCAACTGCAAGTCTGGATTTGAAGGTGGCAACGGTACTAGCTGTGGAGGTGATTCCTAAAACCTGTATAAGTGATAGCTATTAACTATGCTTTATTGGTCCATAACCATAGCATATCAGCAGTATGGCACAGTTAGAATAAATAAAATTTTTATACTACACTAGATGTCAACGAATGCCACATAGGTGTGTGCGACTTAATCTCAACTAGTTGTGTAAACATCCCGGGATCCTATCAATGCAACTGCAAGTCTGGATTTGAAGGTGGCAACGCTACTAGATGTGAAGGTGATTCCTAAAATATGGCAATGCAATATGACTTCTGTAACAAGTCTTTTTTACTTTGTTAATTTGGCTTTGTCAGATATTGACGAATGTAAAAAAAAAAAACACGGGTGTCATGAGGCCAGCACCACTTGTGGAAACATTCCCGGAACTTATAGATGCGATTGCAAGATAGGATTTGGGAGAAAAAACGATCACGAATGTCGTGGTTGGCAGATGCTTATAGTTCTCAAAAGTCAAACATAAATGAAAATTATTAACTAAACCTTTAAGTGCTTTATATTACTAAACCAAATCAGACTAAACCTCAAGCGGCAACCTATAAAAATTTATTTTTCCATAATTCCATATATCCCAATCCAAAGGCAGATTGGCCTAATGGCTTGATTACTGCACGAGATGGTAAGTGCACAGTCGTAATGTGTCGTGTTCGAAACCCAGCGTACACTACCACTAGCGCCCTTGGGTGAAAGCTCTCTATAAATGGTTAACAAGCATATGCTGTACTACATAAATGAAGCACGTTTACATAATTATGACCAAATATTTTTTTTTAACCTGCACTAGACATCGACGAATGCCTCGGAGACATGTGTGACGCAATCTCGACTTTTTGCATGAACATTCTGGGAACATATATTTGCTCTTGCAAGATCGGATTTTCAGGTGGCAGTGACAGTCACTGCGAAGGTAATTCCAAAAATCGCAATGTCACTTCCATAACTATTCTTCTTCCAATTCGTTAATTTGTGGCACAATTCCATTTGTGCCGGATTTATATCTACACATGTTGCAAAATAATACCGCTTGTATTTATTTATATGTATATATATATATGCATAACTAATTTCCGATAGTCATTCCGCAAAACGAAATCTATTTTAAAAGCTGTAACCTAATTTTCTGATACCTTCGATAGATTGGTCAACAACTGCAAATTACACAAATAAATAATATTTAATTACAAATTTAAACACAAACTATTAAAAACAAAATTACTACAACTATTTGACATAACAGCAAAACTACAATTATTTAACTAAATCTATGAACTATAAGTATCAATTTTGGTGTTAAAAAATTCTCAAATGGAATTTCAGTCTTGTGTAACAGTTTTGAATGATATTCAAGTACATTCTTATAATAATTAAAACATTAATTCATCGTATCATCGATTTAGACATCAACGAATGTGCCGAAGACGCTTGTGACAAAGACTCAACAACTTGCGAAAATACGCCTGGATCATTTCAATGCCATTGTAGACGCGGATACACAAGAAATACTACTAAAGCTTGTCAAGGTTGAATCCTCGTTACATTTTACTATTTCAACATTCAAACTTATAAATTTACAAATGATAACTTTGAATTTACCAATTATAGATAAATTTACTATTTATTCTATAAGTATAAATTAATTTTATATTTATCTAAAAAAATTATTAATCAAAATATTAAAATATTGTGATGGTGGCATTCTCATTACATTTCAACATTAAGCCAATCAATTTCAATTACTACTTATCTATAAAGATTATGAATTTACCGATAAAACTTATAAATTTACAAGTATTAACAAATTTTAAGAATTTACCAAAAAATAATGAATAGTAAATTTATCCATAAAGATTATTTATTTAATTATAAATTTACAAATAATAATTTTGAATTTACCATTAAAACTTTGTTATGTTTACTAAAGTACCAGGTTATTGTCACCATATAAATGCACTTATTGCTATTATGCTATATTATATCACTGTTATAATTTTATACTTACCTAAAAAACAATTATTAATCAAAATATTAAAAGGCAAAACAATATCTTTATAAATTAAATTTCATTCCAACCCATTCATTCGAAATGATAATGATGAAAGTGCTTAATTGTTATTAATTATTAATAAAATAATATAATTTTACAAAAGTCAACAAGGCATAAACAATCATTTCAGATGTCGATGAATGTTCGGGCAACACCCACGTGTGCCATGAAATCTCTACCACTTGCACTAACCAACCAGGATTCTACGAATGTAAATGCAGGCCTGGCTTTTCAGGGAGTCTCTATTTTGCCGACAGTGAGATGAATTGTCCAGGTTATTCAAGAACTTTTTTTCTTCAACAACATCAACGCGCTCTTATTATGTTTGTATATCTATAATGTTTGTATAATTATACTTCTGACATAATTACTCATCTCTTCAGGATTTCATGGGACAGCAAAGACACAATGCGCCTCTGCTGCTGTGCACACTCGCCTTATAGATTAATTATTAATACTATTATTATTATAATTACACTCCTAGCATAGTTACAGTATTGATTCTTAATTAGAATATTAATTATTGGTATAATATTAATAATTAATTAACCACCTCAAGATTTTTAAAGGATTGTGAGGCTTCAGATTTAATCAATAGATTAACGATATGCTGATACAATTGAAAATATTGTTCATGGATCGTTTTGTGTTGCTGTTGTTGAAAGACATTTCATGATTTTCTAACAGATATTGACGAATGTTTGGACTCGTCAAATTGTGATATTTCAACGACAAGTTGCCAAAATACACCTGGATCATTTTCATGCAATTGCAAGATTGGATTCTCTAGGTTAAACCAGTTCAACTGCGGTGGTAAGATTAATTGGGACACAAAATTTTGAAGAAAAACAAATGTCAAAAATTTACATTACTGTCAGAGTAACTTCATTTTTAATTATACCTTTTTATTATTGTTGTTATTATTATTATTATTATTATTATTATTACAATTATTAAATAATTATTAGATGTCGACGAATGTTTGACTATCAATCCCTGTGATTCGTTGACAACAACATGTACAAACAACGTTGGCAGTTTCTCATGCGAATGTTTGGGAGGGTATTTGAGAGACACTCTACTCAAATGTGAAGGTTGATTTGAGTTTTTGTTTCCAATGGAACACTTTCGCGACGATGTAAATGTGAATGTGAATCTGAAAATGAAAATATGTGAATATAAATATAGCTATATAAATATGAATATGCATGTGATAATGAAAAGGGAAAACGAAACTGAATATTAAGGCTCATATGAAAATGAATATGAATGATATGCAAAATCCCGGCACACTATGAATACGATGCGCCCAATAAATGAAGCAAACAATAAATTAGTAAACTCCTAAAAAACTGGTTAATTGTTATTCGTCGCTTGAAATAGACCTCGACGAATGTGAACAGAGTCATCCCTGTGACATGGGAACAACTTATTGCAAGAATGTACCTGGTTCATTTGAGTGTAACTGTAGAGCTGGATTCCAAAGAGAGAACTTATTAAGATGCACAGGTTATTTTATTTATATATATATTTTTTTCTGTTTTTTTTATTTTATATTTGTCGCTTGCAAACTGTTTCCGTTATCTGGTGATGCATTTGTTCCAAACATATTCTCGAATCTACTCTTGTGATCGAAGTTCTATTCGATATTAAAATTTCGTCTTTGCATTTTCTACTGATTTAATTATTTATCGTAACTGGTTAATTATTCTACCAGATGTTGACGAGTGTGCTTTATTGATGCACAACTGTGGCAAGCAGTCGCTGTGCACAAACATTGTGGGTTCATTCACGTGCAAATGCCCTCCTGGCACCGAAGCCTTCGAATACAAATACTCGACGGAGTGCAAAGGTAGAAGATTTATTAATATAATTTTTATTATCGAAGATATTACAATAATCTGTTATTATTAATGTCATTGTCGAGGATCGTTTGCGTTTCTTAGCATTTCAATAAGATGAACTAGTTAGGTTTTTGGGTCTAGGTTAGCTCATAACATTGAGTTCTTAATGTGAGGTAGCAACGATTACGTGTCATGTTCTTGCATTGCCAAACTTTCTTGACAAGGATTACTACATAAATGGTTAACAAAATAGGTCTCTGATGATATGCATAATCATTGTTTCATTTAAATGATTTTATAATACACTTCTAACACAATGTTTGATTCCAACTTTCAAATAATTCGGCGTTTTAGTCAAACAGCGATGTTTGTTATTACTTAATGATGAATCATTTATTTTTTATTTATTGCTACAGATATTGACGAATGCAAGATGCCAAACAACTGCGATGTAACAGTTTCTGTGTGTTTGAACGTGGTAACGAGTTACATATGCCAATGCTACCCTGGCTACATTAGCAAGGATAACTTCTCTTGCATTAAAAGTTGTTATAGCATGAAATTAAATTTATTTAACCAATCTGAGCATACATTAAGTAACAAGTACTTGTTATAATGTCGTCGAACAGAGTTGAAGTTATTTCAAATCTTAGGTCTCCAAGATCCAGAGTAAGAAAACAAATTAATTTACTTGTAATTGATTTGACTAGAAATTTAAGGTAATTTAAGTCCTATCTTAAATAAATAAAACTATAAATTTGGGTATTTAGACTCAACAAAATATTGTATTTAGTTTCAATAGCAGATTATTATTTATTTTATTTTTATTTCTTTTTTTTTTGTGGTTCAGGTATTGCAACGAAACTAACAACATTGCACGATGATGGCATTGAGTATGATGAGTTCACCACAGGACATGAGTATGACGTCTCGACTGGAGGAGATTCTCAGAGCTTTATGGAAGACGATTATTGGTTCATTTTGCTGTTGATTTTAATCCTCGCTATGGGAGTCTTTTGCTGGTTCTACGTTGTGTCGAAAAATGAACATAGTGGGCGCATTCTTTTTAAATTAAATTCAATTCAATTTAAACCATGAAGAGAAATTAAAATTAAACTAAATTAAATTTAAACCGTGGGATAATTGTCTGATTTTTTCATAACAAATTGATTAAATACAAAAATAACTAAATTTTCTTTTTGATGTGCCAGATAACGACCGCCGGTAGAAATTAATTAATTAAGTTTATTTTCCCAATCTTTAATCTCTGGCAGTCCCAATCTGAGTTCATATTTTATTATTTTAAAAAATATTCATATTTATTCTAAATTAACTTAATCTATGCAGATAAGCTGCATACTGATTGGCAGTTATTAATATTAACAAATGTATCGTTTTATAGGTCGTGTATCCTCTATCTCTTCATATAGTTTTGGAAGAATGTCAGGCATGTCAAGAGGAACAATGGATTAGCCATCTTAATGACAGCATCATTTATAGAATAATTATAATAATATAATAATTATTACGATAGATGTAGTTTTACTTACTTTTCCTTAGCACACTTTTAGCATTTAACATCCAAAAGCGTTTTACCATTCATTACAACTTGGAGGTTTTCTTATTTTATTTGTTTATGTTTTCAATAAAACCATGCCAAAAAATGTGCTGTCATTTTAGTCACAAAATAAATACAAAATGGGTCGATTCTCATGAAAATTATATTAATTAGTCGAGTTGTAATTATTAATGGTAATGTTAACCAGGTCAGGTAGATGTCAAGTGATAGACATGTTAACCTTGAGGTGATTTCATTGGTAATCAGGACTGGAATTAAGAGGTGAGTCATTTGATTGGTGGCTGAACAGGTAATGGTGGAACAAAATGTAATTGTTTTAACCAGACGATAATAAATTGATTCATGTCTTCTCAGCTATTGATCAATGAATGTAATACTTTTATTTTTGTATTAGACGTTTAGGCAACTTTGACAAAAAATAAAAACGTAAGTTATAACATGTCTTATCTTCACATGTAGGAATCACACGTGGTATTTAAAAGAGGTCCTTGACTAGAATCACAACTTCATTCACAAATAAGAAATTTGCATGAAAACGGCACTTTCCCACTTTGGAATTTTAAGTACAAAATGACGGGATAAGGTTTTAAAATTGTTATTTAAATGATTTTAATTATGGTTTCATAAAGTTCGGGAAAATGTCAATTAAACGTTTTTCAAAAGATGTTTCAAGTGATGAAATTGAACAAAAATTCAACAAATAAAAATATACAAGAAATGTAAAAATGCATACATGATAATCTAATGAACTCTGATATTAGTACAATTTACAATTGATACATTAGTACATTAGATAATTTTACAGGTATCCAAAAAAAAAAAAGAATTCGCTGATATTTAAAACTGGAACATACGATGTCATGTATAATATGATGACGTAAACGAAATTTCCTCATTCAGTTTGATAAATAAAACATGTCGATTTCAAAGGCCGTATATTTTTTAATATTCCAGATTTCAATTACAGAATCCATGAACAAAATTACAGAATTTGACGTCTATTTTCTTGACCCGACAAGACATCTGAACCACTTAAGACATGATGCCTCGTTAGATACAGTCATCGCTCAAAGTACGCAACGTGTAGTGATGGACTTCAAGGAAAAAGTATTTATAAAGTCGGGCATGCTTATTAACTCGGGTCAATATGATATTTTTCTTTTCGCAAACAACTTTATTTCTTAACCGGCCTTTCTAAAATGACTCTAGATAAACTCAGGCGCCTCTGACTCTGTGCATGTGCCGCTTTACAAATTAACTATTATTGTTTATTAAAATAATTATATTATTATTATTATTATTATTATTATTATTATTATTATTATTATTATTATTATTATTATTATTATATTATTATTATTATTATTAGTATTATTATTATTATTATTATTATTATTATTATTATTATTATTATTTATTATTATTATTATTATTATTATTATATTATTATATTATTATTATTATATTATTATTATTATTAATTATTATTATTATTATTATTATTATATTATTATTATTATTATTATTATTATTATTATTATTATTATTATTATTATTATTATTATTATTATTGTTGTTGTTGTTGTTGTTGTTGTTGTTGTTGTTATTATTATAATATTATATAAAAACTGATCTATTATGAAAGCGTAGAATGATGATGCATTTGAATGTTCGGTTAATTCCTTAGCTAAATTCAGTTAATAGAATAATATCATAATAGCATTCGTTTATCATCGTCTCATTTACATTCATTCAAACTGACAACAAACTTCTAGCATTTACAATCTTCACAATACAAGCAAGATTGTTCACGAATAACACGCCCAGCTATGTTTCCTGCCAACGAATCACATGGATCGACTTAACAAAAGCGACATTTACTTGCAACGAAACCACTCGATATTTGATTTTACAAGGCGATTTCATTGATCTCCGCGTTTCCATAGACGGATATCGTAAGCAAATCCCAGTCGATAGTAGTCGATAATAGTCAAAATAATTGTAATTGCAGAGTATTTTATTGTAGACATCTTTGAAGAAAAGTATTTTGGATGCTTTTTTGCCACGCAGAAATCGGTTTCTGTCGCTGATTGTCAGAAACACTGCATGTCAGGATTTAGTTATTTTGGCCTTCAACGAACAGGGAGCAGCGTAATATTTACATTTAAAAATAATTTAATTGAACGAAAATAACAATAATAATTGTGTAGTAATAACAATCCATTATTATTATTATTATTAGTATTATTATTATTATTATTATTATTATTATTATTATTATTATGATTATTATTATATTATTATATTATTAATTATTATTATATTATTATTATTAATTATTAATTATTATTATTATTATTTATTATTATTATATTATTATTATTATTATTATGATTATTATTATATTATTATTATTATTATTATTATTATTATTATTATTATTATTATTATTATGATTATTATTATATTATTAATTATTATTATTATTCTTATTATTATTATTATTATTATTATTAGTATTATTATTAATTATTATTATTATTATTATTAGTATTATATTATTATTATTATATTATTATTATTATTATTATTATTAATTTTAAGTAGTTCAGTAGCATGGTAGAACAGTAAGTTTGTGCCTGGAACTCCTGAAGTTATTTAAAGGTAATTTTAAAGGTAACAAAAATGGCGAATAGCGACATTTCGTTCAATTCTCAATAACTTGATGATTTATTGTTCTCGTCATCATTAAATTACAATAAGATCTCATTGTTTAAAATGAAATATCCCTTTGTAAAAAAAAAAGATTCTCATTTCATGTTTAAGAGTAGGTCAGGAGATCTATTCATATTTGCTTTAGACACAAATTTAAAAAAAAATTAATTTACAGACAAGATGCATTTGTCCCGAATCGTTAAACCAATTAATAGTTGCTGATTTGAAATCCTGTCAACAGCCTTGTCCAAATGCTGAAAGAAGACTTTGTGGTGGCAAACAAAACTACTTCTCAGTTTATGCAATGGGTAATTAATTACAGTGTTAATAATTGTAATAATAAATTATTAATAATAACATTGTGAGTATTATCTCTTAATGTAAATATTAATCTAAAGATCAATCTAACCCTTCACTTCCATTTTTTTTTTACTACAGACACAATCAGGGGAGTTACACTTCCATTTGCATGCGTCTATAACTTGACTGATTGTCCCGATTGCAGACCTGGTCTAAAAGGATTGAATTGCGAGATCATTGGTCAGTCGACCAATTTAATGGCTGACAAATGAAGATTTATAATTTTTGTTTTCTTGTATTTTCCTATTCAGATACAGATTTATTCTTTAAATACATTTTCATTCTATTGATTAATATTGTTCGGATTTCAAGCCATTTAATTTTTAAGCTTTTAGGATTATAAGCAAGTCTTACTATTAGATCGCAGGGATGAAGTAGTTATGTCTTAATAAATAAATTACTAAAATTTCAAATTTATTAAGTTGATTTCACCACAGCTTATTCCCACGATCAGTTAATTTGTTGTGTAGAACAGCCAAGTTGAAATAAAGTTGAAACTTATCTTAATCTCGTAAATTTTGTCAACTTAAATTTTAAAATTTAGAATTCCTGGAACGAAGATTTCAGTTTAAAATTGTCCTTGATTCTTGATTTGTCCAGATTGTGGAGTAAACAACGGGCAGTGTGGACATGAAATTTGCGTCTCATCGCAAGTACTTTTTTACGGAGAGCTTTCAGTTTGTTTATGCAGAGTTGGTTATGAATATGAATCTGGAGTAGATAATTTCGTCTGTAAAGGTTGGATTATATATATGTATATGGAAATTTTTTTTTAAGAATGTGTCAGAATTGGACTCTGACGCGAAACCACATTTACCGCCCGTTGCGGTACAATGCGAAGTCTTGCCATATCCCATAAACTGCGAATCATCGCTTTTTCTAGCGCATAGTTTCCTAGTATTAACTATAATAATTAATCGAAATTAATTTTTATATTTCACTTCCGATTTTTTTCCATTATCTCATTAAGCGTTTAAACGTTCAAACGTAAGATCTTGATGAATGCATAAGTGAACCTTGCGGAGCGGGTGGCTTAAATTGTATCAACCATTTGGGATCTTTCAGTTGCATTTGTCAAGAAGGATACAGATCAATGGACACTCCAGCTTGTGAAGGTCTTAATCATTATTATTTTGATGATGCCTTTACCTATTATGAAAAATGTTTTAAGTCGATTACATACATGGACTTATGGCAACAGCCTAAATCATTACTTAAATCATTATCATAAATAAACCTAAAATTTGCAAACCATTAAAATTCTGAATGATCCTTTCATGCAGGTTAGCCGAATGGGTTACGTGCCTGCATACGGCGGTAATGGCAACAGTCGTAATGTGTCGTGTTCGAAACCCAACCTGCACTGCCGCCAGCGCCCTTGGGAAGGAGCGCTATATAAATGGTTACAAGAAGCGCCTCTGACGCTATGCATATGGCGCTATATAAATGAAGTTACAATTACAATTCTGCATTTGGTTAGACTTTTTTCTTCTCAATATAAGCAATAATTTAAAGACAAGGCTTAAGAGTAACTAAACATACATATCAGGTGCCCTTATCGCTTCAGATATCGATGAATGTGCCGATGAAATTTGTGACGAGGTCTCAACTGAGTGCAAAAATGCTCCTGGATCATGGGAATGTACTTGCAAGCCGGGATTTACTGGTGACCGTCGGGGAACAACCCGATGCCATGGTAGTTTCAGTAAAAAAAGAATTTTAAGAACATAAAAATGTTAACCGAGAAAATGAAATTGTTTTAAACGGTTAATTGAATATGGATTAAATATGGATTATAATAACTAAAACACTAGAAAATGGCCGATTTAGTTTTTAAAAGATTATCTCATTAGTAACTAACTTTAACAAAAAAGTGGACTACAATAATTATGGCCATTATAATAAATGAAGAGAAGTAGCTAGAGATATGGTTAAAGTTAGGAATGGATTTAATGGCCGAGGATGAATTTAGAAAATTAGGGCTGGATTAGAGTTAGGGTTAGGGTTAGGGTTGGGTTAGGGTTAGGGTTGGGATTAAAGGTTAAGAACGTTACATGGCCATCAATAAAAAGTAACCATTAACTTTAACATTAGATCGGAAAATGCTTCACATTGACACCTTACAACCTACTTTAATTTTAAGTGCTAGAAGTAACTTTTACTTTTAATTGGCTGCTCACTTGGACATTTGACTGGACTCTGTCAAAATTAATTTCAAGAACTTGAAATAAGATGTAATCATAAATATATTGACTTATTCTGGATTTGACAGACATTAACGAGTGTGATGAAAATCGATGCGATGAAATCTCATCAACTTGTCTCAATGTTATCGGTACATTCTCGTGTGAATGCCGTCCTGGATTTACAAGTATCAACTCTATCTCTTGCATGGGTTACTATGTTCTTTAGAACTTTAATATTTAAACATCATTTGTCGTCCGCTTATGTGTTGGTGACCGAGTTGTGTGTGTGTTGTTTTTGTTTTTGTTTAATATTGAATATGCACACCAGACATTGACGAATGTGCGACAAATCCGTGCGATCAGCTTTCAACTGGTTGCCGTAATGATGTCGGTACGTTTGAATGCTTTTGTAAACCAGGATTCGCTTCGCCCACATCGGATATCACCACATTGAAATGGTGCTCAGGTTAGTATTTAGTAAACTATGTTGTCTTTATTGTCTGAATTTCAATTGAATTATTTGAATTTGCTAATTGCTTACCTCTCAGTTCATTTTTCGACTCTTAAACGCCTTAAATGTCTTAATTTTCTTATGAATTTACATAAGTAAAATCTGGACGCTTAAATCAGATATTGACGAATGTTCGGACGTATCAGCATGTGATGATACAACATCAGACTGCGAGAATGTACCTGGTACATTTATCTGTAATTGCAGAGATGGCTATCGACAAAATACGACTATACAATGTGAAGGTAAGATGTGTTGCAAAGCATTACAATTCTACCAGACTTAGTCTAGCGAGCTGTTTAAAATAAACTCTATTATGCTGCCCTCATTAGATGTTGATGAATGTATAGAAAGTTCTTGCGAGGCATCATCGACTTACTGCATCAACCAGCCAGGTTCCTTTTATTGCGATTGCATACAAGGATTTTCTAGGGAAACAGACGTCAGTTGTCAAGGTTGATTTGCCTTTTCATAAAATTAAAAATAAATCTTAAAAAATTGAAAAATTAAATTCACATCGACAAGATATTGATGAGTGCTCCCGATTCCATCCTTGCGAAACTGTCACAACTTACTGTCATAACGTACCGGGTACATTTATGTGCAATTGCAGGATAGGATTCTCGAGGGAGAACTCTTTGAGATGCAAAGGTAACTTTAATGTCTTTATTCTATTTTGTTAATTATTATTTTAGGTTCATGGAAAATATTAGCATAGAAATGTACGTTTGTATGAAGTTCTTCGTATCAATTTCAATAGACCAGTTGAATCTATTGCTTAATTAAATAATGATAGATTAATGATATTAAGAATTATGGCTAAATATTTTTGTTAGAATCGTAAGTTTTCAGTCAATAAAACACCTATTAATAAAAACAACTCGTCGGATTACTTCTAATAATAAAATATAATAATAAATAATTAACCAGATATTGATGAATGCCTTCAAATCACGCACAAATGTGGCAAACAGGCAAAATGCGTAAACAATATTGGCTCCTACTTGTGCGTTTGTCCTCCTGGTACTGAGGCTTTTGTCTACGAGTACACGAGCGAATGTCACGGTAACTAACTTGTACTAACTTGTAAAGCTTTACCGCTGTCGTAATTATGTCATTCAACTAGAATTCCGAAGATATTACTGACGATAACATAGCACGTTACATGTGACAGTGCACACATGGTAATAATAGTAAAGCATTAATATACAGGTACACCGATATATATATATATATATATATATATATATATATATATATATAATATATATATATATATTATATATATATATATATATATATATATATATATATATATATAATCATCTCGATATACAAGTCTATGACAAAAAAATAGACACAACTACAATCTGTTTCCTACAAGTATAGGAAAAGATTTGATGCATTAAATGTGCCATTCGAATTACTGAAATGGTCTAGCTTAAAAGTAGAGTCATTAAGGTGGAATGGATAATTGACATCATTAAGAAATTACTTAAATGGTCTTATTAATCTGCTGACAAATAAAATAAACATTTGCATTTTTTTTTCCAGATATTGATGAATGCGGTAGGAGCAATAAATGTGATAACAATGTTTCAGTGTGCTTGAACATTATGATGAGCTACGTTTGTCAATGTTTGCCTGGCTACGTTAACTCAGGCAATTTCTCTTGTAGGATAGGTACGTTTAGCTATCAGTTCAGCTCATTAAATTCAAAACAAGCATATTTTCTCGTTTTAAATTAAAATATTAACACCGATATTGAGAACTTCTTTAAAGTAAAAGTTACAATCCAAACTTTGTTAACAAATAATCCTTTATAAACATTTAACATTAGATGTGCACCAAATTTAAAAAAAAAGGTTTTACTGTTTTACTTGGTTACTTTGTCTGTTCACTTTACTGCCTAGCTTTGTATCATTAATTAATCACTATTTTTTTTATAAGTTATTGTTCTATTCAAGTTTATCGTTAATTTAATCTTTTGGAAAAGATTTATTGGATGAGAGCATTGAATAAACATAAATATGACATTCTCAAAGGGTACACATCCGTCACTCAATTTAACAATGTTCTTTGGTTGTCGTCGTAGTCGTCAAAATTTGCATTAATTCTTTTCCAGCTCCATCGACTAAAAGTACGACTTTTATGGACGACAGTGACGATTATTTTACCACCAAAATCTATGATATATCTACGGAAAGTGAATTTTTCCAAATGGAGTTGACTACGGAACTCATGTTCGTCATGCCATTCTTCATCTTCCTGTTTTTAGGAACCATTATTTGGTGCTACGTGTTGGCGAAGAAGGCAGACGAAAGTAAGCATTTGATTAGTTTGCGCATGACTGCATTTTTGCAAGGATAAGTTTTCGTTTAGTTTGAAATTAGTATCTATTGTTACGCAATCTATTAATTGGCATCTATTAATGTTCGAGGTTTTTAAATGTTTTTAGCTTAAACTTTAGTTCAGTTAATCTTTAGGAACCCTAGTCAGAAATATAAATTTTTATGCTAATTGCTTTTCTAAAATGTTTACATTGCCACCCTTGCAGAACTGATTATACTAAGTAATCAAAACATATAAACAGAAATGAGATCTATTAATTTTCGATGCAGATGAACTTCGTTATATTGGTTACTATTAATAGTTGCAATAGTATTACAATAGCAACTAGTCGCTATAAGTAATTACTATAATTTGTATTTACTTGAACATGTTTTAGCATTAGAGGCTTTTATTCAGTTTTTATTAATAAGTAAATTCACTGTTTTTAACAGATCGAATATCCAGCATATCCACTACAACTACCACCAGTTTTGGCAGGTTTTCAAAAGTATCAGTGTACTTCAAAGATATCAAGGCTAGATTCGAGTGAAGGATATTACTTAGTCAAACGACAATGCAATCCTCCATTTTCATCTTTAAATTATAAGCATTTGAAAAACATTGCCATATGTTTTCATTTATTGAAGTAATATTGATTTGCTTAAACCCGATTTGTTAACATATTTTACTTGTTATATTTGCAAAAGGAAGCTCTAATTCTTCTTTGAAATAATGCACGGCTGTTCTTTAATGAATACACCAATTGAACCAACACAAAAATTGGGGTGATAAGTTTTAGAAATTCAATGAAGGAATTCAGAAACAAAAAAAATCTGTTTTAAAATTTCATTATAATCTTAGTGTCCCTACTAATTTAGTTTTGTAACTATCTTCGTCCAAAGCCAGTCACTGGATTATTGAAATATTTGTGACGACGACGTTTATTTACACTTGTATCGCCTCGAAACAATTGTGTGAATTTGTATCTTACATGCTAAGATTGTATTAATTTAAAAGCGAAATAATAAATATGTCATTCTGTTTGCTGCGAAAAGAAACTAAAATTTGTTTAAATTAAAAAATTTGATTTTGCTGAATAATGGAAATAAACAACTATGTAAATTTGTTATTAACAATTCACTTTAACAAAAATAGCGATTTGAAATTCACACTGATGATCTAGAATTGTTTTTAGATCGTAAGATGACGTATGCGGAAACTCCAAAGGCAAACAATGTCCTATAAACAAACATGTCGATTCGCAGGGCTTTGTTTTCCTCCATTTTTCTGATTTTCCAGATTTTTATGTTTGCAGTGTGTTACAATAAAATCATAATGTATGACTTGTACTTTGGAGAAGGAGAAACACCTCAAAGACTTAGCTTTCCAACTGCATCAGATCGTGCCACCGTGGCATTTTCGACACGAATCGTGATGGACTTGTTCCAGAGGACATACGTCGATAAAGGCATCATCTTTATCACGAGTAATCTGTACTTGTTTTTTTAAGTATAAAAGATATATAGTCTAATAGTATGTCTATTATTGTCTTCGTAATAATAACTATTGACATGTATAGATTATTTGTATTAGCCATATACTTTTCGAATAACTTCGTCAGTTTGTTATGAATATCTAATAATGGATAATTAATAAATGACAATAATAGACATAGGCGGTAGTGATAGTGATAGTGATGCTATTGCAAGCTTCTTAATGTCCACCAGATGAATTCAGCCTCATCTCAATAATTACGATGAATTTACAATTTCAAGAATTAATTCAAGAATTCATCACATTTTCAGGTGAAATATCAGCAATTTTTATAAATGGAGAGTGCGATGTCAAAAGGCCATGCAGGGCTCTCGAGTGGTTAACTGATGAACAGTTGGCATTCGAATGCCTGAATGTTTGTCGATATTTGACTTTTGAGGGCAACATGAGTCATTTCCGTGTGGATATGACCGGATATTGTAAGCCGTTCTCTAATTATACGTGATGATGATGATGATGATGATGATGATAATAATATTTATTTTATTTATTTAAGCTAATATTTAAAGCGCCGAAAGCATCCATTGCAGGATTTCAAAGGCACTGTTACAATAAAAATCAATCAGTTCTACAGTTGAGCGAGCTTGATTTTAAAAGAAAATTTAGATGTTAATGAATGGGAAGGTTAAATAAATGAGTTTTAAGGTTGTTTTTGAACAACATCAACGTTTCGGACGATCTGACGTGAGAAGGGAGATCATTCCACGTCCGCGGTACACATGCATGAAAGGATCTGTCTCCTTAGTTCACGCGGCGGGTCTTTGGGATGATAAAGTTTATGGTGTCAGATGAACGGAGCGAGGCCTTTCTCCGTTGAGATGATGTTGTATTGAGGAGTTCATGTAGGTATTGGGGAGACCAGTGAATGTGAGCTTTATAGACCATGAGAGTAATCGTGTAGGGAATTCGTAAGGTAATAATACTAATAATATTGTTAATAATAGTTATAATTATTATATTTGAATTTATATAGCGCTATAGGCTCAAGCAGCACAGGCGTTTATACCATTTGTACAAAGCCGTCATCCAATATGTTTCTAGTGGTGAAAGCTGGTTTGCGAACACTGCATGCAACAATGTAGCCTGCCCCCCATCATCCGGTCTCAGCCCACGCTCGAGCTCTTCAAGCGCCAGCTGAAGACCCATCTCTTCAAAAAGTTCCTTGAAGACTCAAGGCGCCTCTGACGCTACGCTTAAGGCGCCATAGAAATAAACTGTTATTATTATTATTATTATTATTATTATTAATGTCTTGGTGTTTTACGTCGTTAACAGGACGCATCCCTCAGAGCCAACCTTTTTACATGCACCGTATTATTAATATGAAATATATTATTTAATTAACTATGAACTATTAATTTTCCTGAAGATCTATTAACAGAAAATTTGGCTGGATGCTTCATCAACAATGAAACGATGACAGTGAATACAGAAAGCTTAAGTTTTAAATGTCCATCTAGCCATATGCTTTATTTTGGCCTTCAGGAAACGGACGTACGAACTACATAATTACTGCGTAATATTTACATAACTAAAATGATTTAGAAATACATTTAAGAAGAATATAAAACAAGAATTAATGTTTCAATTTTGACATTTAAAATGTCCATAAATTATTTCTTTAGTCTGGTCTTCTGATCGTCTGCATAAGGTCATTATTCCACCTGAAGAGAGTGAAACTTAGAGAATGCAATGTGTTTTGTAATTCTGCTCCAAGACGATTTTGTGGCGGTTCAGGAAAGCTCCTGTCGGTTTATTCATATAGTAATACATCTCTACTTTTGGAATTAATTAATAAATAATAATTGTTGTATTTGTATATTGAATGTTGGAGAGATAACACTAAATGTAATAAGACGAAACAACTTTATTAGAACTGAAACGCGCGGCAACCTCAACTCGAAACGTAAACAACTCGAGGTCAAGTCGCAACTAAAAGTAATCCACAATATTCATGCGGACACAACACCTCTCCACCAAGTTAAAGTCCCCTGTTGGACTTTTGCCTGAGGCGTTCTGACCTTCTCGGAAGAGTCCGTTCTTCGACCGTGGTCTCGAAAGTTTCAGGCCCAGCAAATCTCACTCTCTTCCTTGGTTTCTTAGTCGTAGGAAGGTTGATTTTGTCCGATGGCCTGTTCCAATGATAATCACCCGGATCATTATCTTGGTCTACTCCGTACCTGGGACGAATCTGCTCCACATGTCTCTTCCACAACAGTCCATGCGGAACGGATTTCACTAGCATGTGTCGTCTGCCCAGTCTCTTGAAAATGGTGGCAGGAACCCACCTTGGCTGACGGTCTCTCCGAGGGCCGTAGTATTTAATGTAACACGGTTGACCAATCGAATACTTGGCTGAATTTTGTTGCATTTTCTCCTCTTTGTAAATGGGGCGTAGAGCATCTATTTTTGTCCTAATTTGTCGACCGTGCAATAGTTGGCTTGGTGATTGTCCAGTAGCCAACGGTGTCCTTCTGTATTGCATCAAAAACTCTTGTAATGCAACATCCACTGGCAATGACGTTTTGGACAAGGACTTTTTGAAAGTTTGTATAAATCTCTCTGCTTGTCCATTTGTAGCAGGATGATAAGGAGCACCCGTCCAGTGTTGAATTCCTCTCTCCTTCATGTACGTTTGAAATTCCTCTCCAGTGAATGCACGGGCATTGTCGGTTACGATTGAAAGGGGATACCCAAAATGCGCAAAGTCTTTCTCTAGCATAGTAGCAGAAGCTGTAATTGCTTTCGTAGGATGAATGCAGGGATATTTGGAAAAAGCATCCACTACCACCAACCAGTTTGTGCCAAGAAAGTTAATGGCATGGTCAAGGTGGATACGGCTCCATGGCTTATCTGGAACAGTCCAAGAAACGTTTGGTTTTTTAGGAGGGCTCTTTTGGTGTTCTTGGCACGAAGGACATTCTCGGCAAAGCTTCTCAATGTCTTTATCAATGTTGAACCAGTAGACTGCTGATCTTGCCAACTGTTTCATGCGCTGCATTCCAAAATGTCCTGAATGTAGGAGGTGTAATGTCCTCTTTCTTTGTGCCTCTGGAATTACCAGTCTGTCTCCCATCATTAAACAGCTACCTTCCCAACTCAAAGAATCTTTCAATTTTTTGTATTGTTTAATCTCAGGATTTGAAATTTCCTTTGGCCATCCATTGTGAATGTATTTGTATACTGCTGAAATGACTGAGTCGTTAATTGATTCAGTTTCTACAGCCTTATAACTTGAATGTAACATTTGTTGACTGATTACTTGTATTTTGCAAACGTTTGAAAATTCCAGTTCCTCCTGTACTGAATCGAAATTAGCATCTCCACCAGCAGGTAATCTACTCAATACATCTGCATTTCCATGCTCTGATGTTCTCCGGTATTCAATTGTATATTCATATTGTTGTAACATCAATGCCCACCTTGTCAACCGGTTAAGAGCTAATTTTGGGGTGGCTTTTCTTGGGTCGAATAATGTTAGAAGTGGTCTATGATCTGTGACCAAAATAAATTTCCTGCCGAAGATGTAAGGATGAAATTTATGCAGTGCAAAAATGATAGCCAGACCCTCCTTGTGTATTTGACTATATCTTTTCTGAGCTTCAGAAAGCGTTTTGGAGACATGGAAAACAGGACGTTCAATTCCATCTGGGAACCTATGGAAAAGCACAGCCCCGATGCCCACGTCAGAAGCATCGCATGAGATTCCTATTGGCAATTGCTTGTCAAAATGAGAAAGCATGACGTCTGAAATTAACAACTTCTTCAACTGTTTGAAAGCATTTTCTTGTTCTGCCGTCCAATTCCATCTTTCGTTCCTCCTTGTTAGACGGTACAATGGTTCTGCAATGGTTGCCAAACCTGGAAGAAACTTCTGGTAAAATTGAACCGATCCCAGAAATGATTTTAACATCGAAACATTTTCCGGTTTTGGCATTGCAGCAACTGCATCAATCTTTGTACCTGGACTAATTCCTAAATTTGAAATTGTATGACCCAAATATTCAACTGATTCATTGGCAAAAGAGCATTTTTTACGGTTGCATCGAAGACCCTTGTCACGAAGTCGTTGAAATAGTAATCTCAGATTTTGAATATGTTCCTCAGCTGAATTTCCACCAACCAGAATGTCATCCAAATAAACCACTACGTTTGGAAGATCGTGTGTGACTTTGTCCATAATCTCTTGAAAATAAGCAGGAGCTGATACTATACCAAAAGGTAATCTGGTTTGTAAAAATACTCCTCTGTGTGTGCTCAGAGCGAGACGTTTCTGACTTTCCTTAGAAATTTTGATTTGGTTGTAGGCGTCTGCTAAGTCAATTTTGCTGAAATATTGACTGCCTGCCAATTTCCTCATCAGATCATCTGGCAAAGGCATCGGGTATCTGTGAAACTCGAGCTGAGCATTTACTGTCACTGAATAGTCACCACATATTCTCAGTGACACCTTTGAATTCACATTTCTCTTCCTAACTGGGACAATCGGAGTTCCCCAGTCATTGAAAACAGCTGTCTCCCAGATACCTCTTCTCACTCCTTCTTCCAAAGCTTCGTTCACATCTTCTAGAATGGCAAATGGTATCGTACGTGGTTTTCTGAAAATGGGAGTTGCATTCTCCTTGAATTTGATGTCTAACTCGAAATTCTTTAGGCATCCTAGTCCTGGTTCAAAAATCTCTTGAAATTCAGAGCAAAGCTCCTCACATTGTTTTGTCATTGATGACGTTGACCTTGTTGAAATTAAATTAACTTTCTTCAAAAGTTTGTTTACATCAATTTGCAGTTGTTCAATTGATGTTCGGCCAATCAAATTCAGACCCTCGATGTTCGTAACATTAATTGTAATTGGCCTCCAGGTCGAATCGTTTGAAGTTGCAGCCTGAGTAGTGAAAACTCCTCTTATAAAAATTCTATTTCCTGTAGCAGAGTGGTAAAGTTTCTTTGCAGGTGTCAGTTTAGGAGAGCCCAACCTTTTCCAGACTTTGACATCACAGAAATTATCTCCAGCACCGCTGTCAATTTCAAATGTTTCGAAGGAATTACCAAATCTGATCTCTTGTTTCAATGAGTCTGGTCCTTGGATGGTTCTGATGTAGGACACATCTCTCTTAAACTTTGCAGCAAAACAGGCTTTCTTAAGGTGGCCAGATTTTCCACACTCTAAGCATTTCATGTTTTTGCAGAAACAATCTTTTGCCCAGTGTCCTTTTTTCCACATCTGTGACAAGTTAAGCTTGAATTGGAATGAGGTTCGCTTGACTTCTTGAATATGTTTCTTTGTTTGAATATCTCTTTGGGTTTGCTTTGCTTGTCATAACTTGGACTTTTTGAATGCACTACCTGGACAGTGTCTGCTTGTAAACTCATTTCTCCATACACTGTATTTTTAGCCACTAATGCTGCACCTTCAATTTCGGCAGCAATTCCCACAGCTTTTTCAAAATTGAGCTAATTTTCTGGAATTCTGAATAGAGCTTTGAGCACCGCTTCATTTTGAACATTGCATACGAAATTAGTTCGTAGAGATTCGTCCAGAGGGTTGCTAATGTTTGCAAAGTTACAAGTAACAGCTGCTTGTCTTATTCTATTCGCCAGTTCATGAATTGACTCACCTGGTTTCCTTTTGCAGTTTGTCCAAAACTTGTACCTCTCTCTTACCAGGAATGTAGTTGGGTTGAAAGTTGACTCCATATAAGTCATAATTTGTTCAAATAAAAGTTCGTTGACATTACGAGGTGGGGACATCTGTGAAGCAACAGTTTCCAGGGTTTTGTAAATGTCTGCAGTCTGGTTACTTAGAAAAACTTGTGCAGCTTTGGCCTGTGGAATTGAATTCACCAACATGTGTGTTTCGAATCTCTTTATGTAGTCTTTGAACAGTTCTTTTTCGGGTTGAAACGGCTCAAACTTTGGAGGTGGAGTCGACTGGACCGTTTGAAGTAATGCTTGAAACATTTTGGCCATGTCGTTCTGTTGTTTGGCCATTTCGCTTTGTTGTTTGGCCATCATCTCTCCAAACACTTTGACGATATCTTTTAATTCCGCCATATTGAAAAAAACTTCAACGACAACGACTTAGAACAATTCAGAAAGCTAGTATTGTCGACTGTCGACTGCGCCACTGTTGTATTTGTATATTGAATGTTGGAGAGATAACACTAAATGTAATAAGACGAAACAACTTTATTAGAACTGAAACGCGCGGCAACCTCAACTCGAACAACTCTAGGTCAAGTCGCAACTAAAAGTAATCCACAATATTCATGCGGACACAACAATAATAATAATAATAATAATATTCTTCATCTCTGTCGCCGTTATCGTCATTACCATGCTTTCCCGCTGAACATGTTGAAGAGATATTAGGTAATAATATATTAGGTATCTCTTGAGATTTAGGAATCCATATGTAATACTGCCATTTATAATAGTTATCAACAAACAGATATTCAATAAATTCCGAATATTAAATGTTAATCACTATGTTTCAGCCAAGGCTTGGGGAATAGATTTACCAACTGAGTGCTTCTATCATTCAACATATTGTCCTACTTGTCCTGAAGGTAGGGAAGGACTTAACTGCGAACGTGTAGGTCGGTAGAATGACTGTCTGAATCAATCAGTCCAATGAAAAAATTATTTATTTTAATGATGAAAGTCCGTTGCATAACTAAGATGATTTTGACTTTATGTTAAAAGAGTAAAAAGACGATGATTTATTTGAGTTGCAGGAACACAGTCCATTTCATCTCAGGGACATTTTGTATCGTTGAAAATTATCGCAGCAGAAACATTATATATACTTTCATATATATATATATTTTCAATTTAAAAGTTTTTCAACGACATGCGTTTGTAAATGTTGGTGCATTGTAATGTTTTAAGTCTGCACGAAAGATAATGGAAGATGTGGAAATGGGATCTGTGAAAGTTTAGACGATTTCAACATTGCAGTCTGTTATTGTGACATTGGTTTTGATATTTTTGTGGGGAGAAATCGTTTCAACTGCTACGGTTTGAGTTACCGTTTCATTGTTGCAAATTCAGAACCATAAATAGTTCCACCAAATAGCAATTTCGTGCATTTAAAACTACATTATCGTCGTATCTTTACGCACTATGTGTTAGCCAGCTCAGCTCAAATATAGCAGACAGACCCGTCCCGTACTATAGTTGGAATTTCTGTGAAATATACTTTAAACATTGCATAGAACAAATCAAAAAAATTAGTTTTTGAACAGGCTCCTGGTCCAATATCACAGTATTTTGCAGGTTTTTTGATTAATTTTATCTATTATCTGTTTACGTTTCTCATATTGACAAGATGAAGATGAATGTGAGACGGTGAAGTGTGACAGTAATGCAATTCGCTGTCTGAACAATCCAGGTTCTTACATCTGCGTGTGCAAAGATGGATTTATAAACATGGGTCCCTCAACTTGTGAAGGTCTAAATTGTAACACGATCAATTTACAGATTAATCTAATTGATGGATGCGATTCATAATGATTAATATTTAATGACGATGATAAAGATAGTGGCAAAAACTTAAAATAGTATTACAAATTAGACATAGACGAATGTGCATCGTCGCCGTGTGGTTCACATGCGGGATGCGAAAACAGTCCTGGCTCTTTCCATTGCGAATGCCACGACGGATTTCAATTGGCAGGCCCCAGAGAGTGTATAGGTCCTAACCCGACCTTGTGGTTTTGTATTTAGATTTTCTGACTACCTTTCCGATATGACTGTCAACTTTGTATCCTATTTTAAAATATTCAATTTGAACTGATTTTATGGCTGATTTTTTGGTTAAACTATGCCCTGTGCGAAGGTAAGATTTGATTTAGTTTCGCTATGTTGGACAATGATGAAAGATTTATCTTTGAATGATCTATAATTTTTAGATTTGGACGAATGTGAAAACAATCCATGCGACTTGATGAGCACCTACTGCAAAAACACAATCGGCAACTTTTCCTGTGAATGTAGGTCTGGATTTCTAAAGTTGACCCATATCTTATGCGGAGGTAGAGAGCTTTTTATTTAAAATCAAAAATCATTAGCTTTCATTCAATCAACATCTATTATGAAAGTTATTATAAATTACCACCATTAAGAGCTTGGCATAAAAGTTCCAATTTCCTAATATAAAAACAATTATCTGCCACTAAGATGTTGACGAATGCGACTCGATTCATCCCTGTGAAGTTGTTACCACATATTGCAAGAACCTACCAGGTTCCTTTGAGTGCAAATGCAAAGGTGGATTCAGCAGAGAAGACACATTGAAATGCAAAGGTTCCACAAATCTTCAGTCATTTTTATCATTGGCAGAATTTCAATAGCTTGGACTTAAACTTTGATTATCTAATAATTATTAACCTTTTATAACCCAAACCAAAATTGTTGCCGAAACGTGAGAGTAATTAGAATATATCAATATTATATATATTAAGACAAAAATTTGTAATTTGAAATTTTTTATAAACGTGTCATTTCTTGCAACTATGTTCCAGAAGTAGAACGTTGTTCGTTTCTCGTACAACACAAAATGAAGCTCTAAATTAATAAAAACTAGGCAACAACCGAATCACAAAGCATTTCATTGACTCATATATGAACTAAAATTTAACAAGTAATCGTTAAGTAAAATATTGTAATGTAATGTAATGTAATGTAATGTGATGTGATGTGATGTGATGTGATGTGATGTAATGTAATGTAATGTATGTAATGTAATGTAATGTAATGTAATGTAATGTAGTGCAATGTAATGTAATGTGATGTGATGTGATGTGATGTAACGTAATGTAACGTAACGTAACGTAACTTAATGTAACGTAACGTAACGTAATTTAACGTAATATAATGGAATGTAATGTAAACATGTACTTATTTTGTATGCAAGCTAATACATATTATTAAACCACAGGACTGTTTTTCAACATAAACATGACTGTTCCTTTAAAATCTTTCCTTGTTGGGAGCTAAAAAGTTAATTTGTATGACATCACTCACGTACTGTGTGAAATGCAAAGTGATTCCATATTTTGATGTCTACTACCAGATGATCTGACAGTTAGACTTAATTAATTAATCATTCTAACAGATGTTGACGAGTGCAGTTTGTTACTCCACAACTGTGGCAAGGCACTATGCACGAACACTATAGGTTCTTTTAGGTGCGAATGCCCCCTTGGAACAGAAACCATTGAGTACAATTACGCAATGGAATGTCAAGGTAAATTATGGGTTAAATAAAAATATGACTAATGCTTTACTTGAAATCTGTGTAATGTTTAAAAGTTTCTTTTAATTCATTCCCGGCTGTCCTTAACACGACCAATGTAATTTAAGATTGCATCAACTTGAATTGAAATTTTGATAAACATTTTTAAAGGTCAATTGACTCAAATTGTAATTTTTAACATTTATAATTCAGATATAGATGAGTGCAATACGGCAAATAAATGCAATAAAACTATCTCCGTATGCTTGAATCTGATTAGGGGATACGTTTGTCAGTGTTTTTCTGGCTACATGAACACCGATAATTTTACCTGCATTAGAGGTTGGAACAACTTGTTTTTCTCGTATGACATTCTTAGGTATCGTTTAAAATTTTGATCCAATGCGAATTTGTTGAAATGTCAGATTCTCGGACCAGGCTTACAACAATTGATGATCTCGATGACGATGTCTGGTATACAACAACTGAGTACAGCGTCGCAACTGGTGGAGATTACGATTCGGATTCAACAATGGAATACATGTTCCTTTTGCCAGTGCTTTTATTTTCGGTAGCGATAGTGTTATGGTGCTTTATTTATACGAAGAGAGGTAAAAGTAAGTGTGAATCAAATTAGGTTCCATTTCTGAAAGTCTTTCATAAACGCACATTTAATTTGGCTTCTAGATTAAGGCATCTACATTTTATTTCAATATATGTATACTTAATCTTTTCAAAACTGCTTGCAAGCGTTACTGTAATATTGCTTTGAAATAGTGTTGAAGGTGATACATTCAATGCTTTCATACGTAGAATGTACTCTATGACATGACTTACTAACAGCTAATAGTGATTATTATTATTATTATTATTATCATTATTATTATTATTATTATTATTATTATTATTATTATATTATTATTATTATTATTATTATTAATTATTATTATTATTATTATTATTATTATTATTATTATTATTATTATTATTATTATTATTATTATTATTATTATTAATTATTATTATTATTATTAATTATTATTATTATTATTATTATTATTATTATTATTATTATTATTATTATTATTATATATTATTATTATTATTATTATATTATTATTATTATTATTATTAATTATTATTATTATTATTATTATTATATTATTATTATTATTATATTATTATTATTATTATTATTATTATTATTATTATTATTTATTATTATTATTATTATTATTATTATTATTATTATTATTATTATTATTATTATATTATTATTATTATTATTATTATTATTATTCCAGCCTATAAAATATTAATTTAAATTCAAATAAATAATTTTACAGGTTTTAGCTCCACCCTTTCAACTGTCACTTCGTTTGGCAGAGCGTCACAAATTTCGAGACAATCACAGATTTAGATCAAATGGCTTAGCAAACAAATTTTTAAATTACCAGCCATAAGATGAATGAAGATTTGGCATTAAACCTTACTTTAATTTTTCTATTTTAGTATTGAAATTATTTTGTAATTCAATGAATTACTATAATCCATTACTTTATTTTACTGTTTTGATTAAAAGGCAAAAAAAATATCTTATTAGAGAGTGTGAGTTTATGTGTGTAAAGATGTCCGTAGTATTAGTATTTTATTAATGTCCTCAACATAACTTGTTGAATTGGACAAAATAAAAATTTATTACGAAGAGTTCTAAGTTGAATCTAGTCGTAGAATCAAAGCAAGTTGAGTTTCGAAGTAATTACAAATTGAGTATTGCAAAGTTTGTATAATTATCGTTGAACAACTTGGCGTTTCTAGTCAACTTGACATGACAAAATTCCTGGCAGAATTCAAGGAAAGGACCAGCTGGTGCCAAGTTGTATGAACATGCTGGGACTTTCATTCAAAAGCGGAAGTTAATTCAGTCACAGCAAGTTCTGAGGAAGATTGTAAATTGCCCAGTCCTTCCATCGAAACCTGATGATACCGTACAATTCCATGAGAATTACTATGACTTAGTTACCAAAGTTGCTATGACTTAGTTACCAAAGTTGCTATGACTTAGTTACCAAAGTTGCTGATGATTTCGAGCAAATGTTACAGGATTTCAGAAGGCACATTGGCACCGTTAAGTTAATCAGTAATACGTTTTTAATTGATCCCACGAACGCTGTTGAAAAGTATCAGCTGGAACTCATTGGCATTTAGAATGACAATGACTTGAGAACAGTTTTCGCTGAGTATGATCTTCTGAACTTTTACAGCCACTATGTGCCATCGGACAGGTCTACCAATCTTTCACAGGATGCCAGTAACATTAGTGCTCCGTCAGAAACACCTATTTTTGCGAACAAATAATTTCTAGAATGAAAAACACGAAATCGAAGTTACGATCTCTGCTTACAGACGAATATCATTGCGCATAAATGCGCATTGCGACTTCTACTTTTGGAGCAGACATAAACTACGTATGCAAATAAAAGTAGTGCCAGATTTCACATTAAACTGATCATAAGCACAAACTTATAAAATTGTCTCTTGTAGCCTAAATGTAACTTGAAGACGTATTTTGTGCTTTATAGCATTTTTGTTGTGAAATTGCTAATCCAGCCCGCGACTAGTATATATTTTTTCCTTTGGCCCTCCAGAACCAAAATGTTTTCTGCTAGTTGAGAAATCTTTATCCTAACCCTAACCCTAAAACTAATCATAAACCAGACTGACCTTCCAATATTAAGCTTTTCTAAAAAGTGGTTTATGAGTTTATTAAATCAAACAAACAAGCCGTTATATGCACAGTAAAAACAAAAAGCGAAAACACTAAATAAAATCAAATAAACTCAAAGGGCCAGCCTTAAGGAAGCACATGTTTCCGCTGTCGGACTGACTATAAATCGGTTGTTTGTGTTGTAGGTTATGTGATGGTCAAAGTTAGCTAATTTTATCATAGTATGCTTCTCATATTGCTGTGTGGGAAAGTTAAGAATAAAGAAAAAGTTGAAACATAGTAACTTAATCTCACAAATTTACAAATAAAATTTTGTAATGGTGATTTGTTTTGTACTTTGATCGCCTCAAAAAGATTGTGTGAGTTTGTCTTATCTGCTAAGAGTGTGTTAATTTAAAAGTGATCTATTTAATATCTTATTCTGTGTAAAGTCAAAAAGAAAGAAATTCTAAACTTTAAAATTTAATTTTGCAAGATAATGGAAGTAAATAATTATTTCAAATTGTTATTATTTACGTTTAAACAATTTAATAATAGGTAAAAACGATGCGAGACTCAAACTAAAAATCTAGAATGTTTTTAGATCGTAAGATGACGTATGCGGAAACTCCAAAGGCAAACAATGTCCTATAAGCAAACATGTCAATTCGCAGGGCTTTGTTTTTCTCCATTTTTCTGATTTTCCAGATTTTTATGTTTGCAGTGTGTTACGATAAAATCCTAGCGTATACCTTGTACTTTGGAGAAGGAGAAACACCTCAAAGACTCAACTTTCCAACTGCATCAGATCGTACCACCGTGGCATTTTCGACGCGAATCGTGATGGACTTGTACCAGAGGACATACGTCCATAAAGGCATCATCTTTACCTCGGGTAACCTGGACTTGCTTTTTTAAATATAAAAGCTATGTCTAATACTATGTCTATTATTGCTATTATTATTAATTTTATTAATTATTATTAATTATTTATTAAATCTATATAATAAACTAGCAAAATTATTCTAAAGGCATATGACTAATATAACTAATCTATACTTTTCTTTATAATTTATTAATTTTTTTAATTTATTAATTAATATAATAACATATTCATTTATAGGGCGTCATGAGTGGGGAGCACTTCTAGATAATTTCAGTTTACGACTCCATTTCAGAGCGCATACTCATAGTGATGATAGTGACTAATGATAGTGATAATGGTAGCGATTCTGATAATGATATTGGTGGTAGTAATACTGATAATGACAGTGATACTACTGAAAGCTTTTAAATGTCTACCAGATGAATTCAGCCTCATCTCAATAATTACGATGAATTTACAGTTTTAAGGATTAATTTAAGAATTCATCACATTTTCAGGTAGAATATCGGAAATTGCAATAAAAGGAGAGTGCGATATAAAAAGGTCATGCAGGGTTTTTGATTGGTTAGCTGATGAACAGTTGGCATTCGAATGCCTGAATGTTTGTCGATATTTGACTTTTGAGGGCAACATGAGTCATTTCCGTGTGGATATGACCGGATATTGTAAGCCGTTCTCTAATTATACGTGATGATGATGATGATGATGATAATAATATTTATTTTATTTATTTAAGCTAATATTTAAAGCGCCGAAAGCATCCATTGCAGGATTTCAAAGGCACTGTTACAATAAAAATCAATCAGTTCTACAGTTGCGCGAGCTTGATTTTAAAAGAAAATTTAGATGTTAATGAATGGGAAGGTTAAATAAATGAGTTTTAAGGTTGTTTTTGAACAACATCAACGTTTCGGACGATCTGTCGTGAGACGGGAGATCATTCCACGTCCGCGGTCCACATGCATGAAAGGATCTGTCTCCTTAGTTCACGCGGCGGGACTTTGGGATGATAAAGTTTATGGTGTCAGATGAGCGGAGCGAGGCCTTTCTCCGTTGAGATGCTGTTGTAGTGAGGAGTTCATGTAGGTATTGGGGGAGACCAGTGAATGTGAGCTTTAAAGACCATGAGAGCAGTCTTGTAAGGTATTTGTAAGGTAATAATACTAATAATATTATTAATAATAGTTATAATATTTGAATTAATATAGCGCCATAGGCTCAAGCAGCACAGGCAGTTATACCATTTGTACAAAGACGTCATATGTATTAAAGAAGCTCTTTCTAGTGGTGAAAGCGGGTTTGCGAACATTGCATGCAACAATGTCTTTGTGTTTTACGTCGTTACGACGCATCCCTCAGGGCCAACCTTTTTACATGCACCGTATTATTAATATGAAATATATTGTTTAATTAACAATGAACTATTTATTTTTCTGAAGATCTATTCACAGAAAATTTGGCTGGATGCTTCATCAACAATGAAACGATGACAGTGAATACAGAAAGCTTAAGCTTTAAATGTCCATCTAGCCATAGCCTTTATTTTGGCCTTCAGGAAACGGACGTACGAACTACATAATTACTGCGTAATATTTACAACACTAAGATGATTAAGAAATGCATTTAAGAAGAATATAAAACAAGAATTAATGTTTCAATTTTGACATTTAAAATGTCTCTAAATTATTTCTTTAGTCTGGTCTTCTGACCGTCTGCATAAGGTCATTATTCCACCTGAAGAGAGTGAAACTTAAAGAATGCAATGTGTTTTGTAATTCTGCTCCAAGACGATTTTGTGGCGGTTCAGGAAAGCTCCTGTCGGTTTATTCATATTGTAATACATCTCTACTTTTGGAATTAAATAATTAATAATAATAATAATAATGTTCTTCATCTCTGTCGCCGTTATCGTCATTTCCATGCTTTCCCGCTGAACATGTTGAAGAGATATTAGGTAATAATATATTAGGTATCTCTTGAGATATAGGAATCCATATGTAATACTGCCATTTATAATAGCTATGAACAAACAGATATTCAATAAATTCCGAATATTAAATGTTAATCACTATGTTTCAGCCAAGGCTTGGGGAATAGATTTACCAATTGAGTGCTTCTATCATTCAACATATTGTCCTACTTGTCCTGAAGGCAGGGAAGGACTTAACTGCGAACGTGTAGGTCGGTAAAATGACTGTCTGAATCAATCAGTACATTGAAAAAAATTATTTATTTTATTGATGAAAGTCCGCTGCATAACTAAGATGATTTTGGACTAAAAGAGCAAAAAAGACGATGATTTATTTGAGTTGCAGGAACACAGTCCATTTCAGTCTCGTGGACATTTTGTATCGTTGAAAATTATTGCAGCAAAACATTATATATATATATGTATATGTTGCATAACATTACATGTATCTTACATATACTTTCATTTTAAAAGTCTTTCAACATGCGTTGGTTATGTATAAATATGTTGTTATTTATATAATTTATGTTGGTGCAATGTTATGTTTCAAGTCTGCACGAAAGACAATGGAAGATGTGGAAATGGAATCTGTGAAAGTATGGATGAGTACGACGTTGCAGTCTGCAATTGTGACATTGGTTTTGATATTTTTGTGGGGAGAAATAATTTCGACTGCTTAGGTTCGAGTTACCGTTTCATTGTTGCAAATTCAGAAGTTAAAATTCAGGTTTTAGTTCCTCCAAATAGCAATTTCATGCCCTGCGTTTAATACAACATTTACGACTACATTATCACGTAACTATGTGTTCGCCAGCGCCAGTTCATATAAAGCCGACAGATCGTACTATACATTCAGTGTCTTTGTAATTGCCTTTGTCTATCGTTTAGAACAATTTCCAATTTAGTTTAAATTGACCAATAACGCCATATTTTGTAGGTTTTTTTTTAATTGTATCTAATATCTGTTTACATTTCTCACGTTGGCAAGATGAAGATGAATGTGAGACGGTGAAGTGTGACAGTAATGCAATTCGCTGTCTGAACAATCCAGGTTCTTACATCTGCGTATGCAAAGATGGATTTATAAACATGGGTCCCTCAACCTGTGAAGGTCTAAATTATAACACGATCAATTTACAGATTAATCTAATTGATGGATTAATATTTAATGACGATGTTAACGACAGTGGTACAAAATTAAAATAGTATTTCAAATTAGACATAGACGAATATGCACGAAATGAAAAATAATAAAATTGAAGCCCTAGTAATAACAACAAACAGCAACAACAACAACAACAACAACAACATAATAAATAAAATAATAATAATAATAATAATAATAATATAATAATAATAATAATAATAATAATAATAATAATAATAATAATAATAATAATAGTAATAATAATAATAATAATAATAATAATAATAATAATAATAATAATAATAATAATAATAATAATAATAATAATAATAATAATAATAATAATATAATAATAATAATAATAATAATATAATAATAATAATAATAATAATAATAATAATAATAATAATAATAATAACAAAAACCACAATAATAATAATAATAACAATAATAACAAATTTACAAATTAGATATAGACGAATGTGCATCGTCGCCGTGTGGTTCACATGCGGGATGCGAAAACAGTCCTGGCTCTTTCCATTGCGAATGTCACGACGGATTTCAATTGGCAGGCCCCACAGAGTGTATAGGTCTTAACCCGACGTTGTGGCTTTATATTTAGATTTTCTGACTACCTTTCCGATATGACTGTCAACTTTGTATCCTATTTTAAAATATTCAATTTGAACTGATTTTATGGCTGATTTTTGGGTTAAACTATGCCCTGTGACAAGGTAAGATTTGATTTTGTTTCGCTATGCTGTACAATGATGATAGATTTATTTTGAAAAATCTATAATATTGAAATAACCCGGGGGTCCGCAAATAAGTAAGTTAACTAATAAGTTTATTAGAGCAGGTATTCAGTTAACGGAACTGAATAATAGAAGTTTTAGTGTTTAAGGAATTGAGGTACTTAAGGATGCAAATGGATATTTGGGCTTCCAAGTTGTCTTGATTCTCGTTGTTTGTCAGGTGATTATCGAGAATGCTTTTCTGTAGCAGAAATAGACACCACGTGCCCGAAAAAGATGCCAAATATAATTAATTATAAATTTAATTATTTTAGCAATATGAACTTAATTAATTTCCAAAAATCTAAGTTTACAACAATATTTAGATTTGGACGAATGTGGTAACAATCCATGCGACTTGATGAGCACCTACTGCAAAAACACAATCGGCAACTTTTCCTGTGAATGTAGATCTGGATTTCTAAAGTTGACCCATATCTTATGCGGAGGTAGAGAGCTTTTTATTTTAAATCAAAAATCATTAGCTTTCATTCAATCAACATCCATTATGAAAGTTAATATAAATTACCACCATTAAGGGCTTTGCATAAAAGTTCCAATTTCCTAATATAAAAACAATTGTCTGCCACTAAGATGTTGACGAATGCGACTCGATTCATCCCTGTGAAGTTGTGACCACATATTGCAAGAACCTACCAGGTTCCTTTGAGTGCAAATGCAAAGCTGGATTCAGAAGAGAAAACTCATTAAAATGCAAAGGTTCAACAAATCTTTAGTCATTTTTATCATTGGCAGAATAGCATGGACTTATACTTTGATTATCAAATCATAGTTAATTTGTATGGCGTTACTCACTTACTGGGTGAAATGCTAAGTGATTTCATATATCAATCTCTATTGCCAAACGATCTGACTATTAGTCTTAATTAATTAATCATTCTAACAGATGTTGACGAGTGCAGTTTGTTACTCCACAACTGTGGCAAGGCACTATGCACGAACACTATAGGTTCTTTTAGGTGCGAATGCCCCTTTGGGACAGAAACCATTGAATACAATTACGCAGTGGAATGCCAGGGTAAATTATAGATAAAATAAAATTATGTCTTGAGTATGCCGGTGACCAATGCTTAACTGCCGGCTGTCTTTAACAAGACCAATGTAATTTAGAATTGTTTCAACTTGACTTGAAATTCTGATAAACATTTTTTTTTGTTGACTAAAATTGTGATTTTTAACATTTATAATTTAGATATCAATGAGTGCAATACGGCAAATAAATGCAATAAAACTATCTCAGTGTGCTTGAATCTGATTAGGGGATACGTTTGTCAGTGTTTTTCTGGCTACATGAACACCGATAATTTTACCTGCACTAAAGGTTGGAACAATTTGTCTTTCTCGTATGACATTTTTAGGTATCGTTTAAAATTTCGATCAAATGCGAATTTGTTGAAATGTCAGATTCTAGGCTTACAACATTCGATGATCTCGATGACGATGTCTGGTATACAACAACTGAGTACAGCGTCGCAACTGGTGGAGATTACAAATTGGATTTAGCGCTTGAATACATGTTCCTTTTGCCATTGCTGTTATTTTCGATAGCGGTAGTAATGTGGTGCTTTATTTGGACGAATAAAGATCAAAGTAAGTATGAATCCATTTAGGCTCCGTTTCTGAATGTCTTTCACAAACCGTCATTTAATTCGACTTCCAGATTTTTTAACCTATGTCATTTCAAAGATGCTTTGCAAGCGTTCTTGCATTACTGCTTTAGTTTTGATGTTGATACGTTCATTATTGCCGTACATAGAACATACTCTATGACTAACTTACTAATAGTTTATTGTATTGTTGTTAATATCAATATTCCTGCTTACAAATATTAATTTAAACTCAGGTAAATAATTTTGCAGGCGGTGGCTCCACCCTTTCAACTATGACTTCTTTTGGCAGAGCGTCAGATATTTCGAGACAATCACAAATTTAGACCTAATGTCTCAGCAAACAAATTTTTAAATTAAAAAGTCATAAGATGAATGAAGATTTACTTTCAATTTTTCTATTTTAGTATCCAAAGTATTTCAATAAATGAATGCATTAATGTAATCAATTATTATATTTGATTAAAATGTAAAAACATGTTTTGTAATTACAGAGAGTGACTTTATTTTGACTTATAATTATTTTATTATTCGGAAATTTTAAAATAAATCTTGCAATTAGAAAACGTTACTTTGTTTTGAGTAAAGATATACGTAGTAATTGTATTTTATTTATATCCTCAGCATAACTTGATGAGTTTGAAAAATTAAAATGTATTACAAAATACGTTGAAGCTATTAGTAGAATCAAAGCAAGTTGATTTTCAAATTTATTGTAAGATGAAGATTGCAAAGTTTGTAGAATTATTAAAAATAAAATATCGCACATATACTATATATACATATATTTTATATATAAACTATACTACTTTTCTAATTAAGTTTATATAATTATTATTAATAATTATTATTAAGTATATAAATATAAATAAATATAAACTTAATTAGAAAAGTAGGATAGTGTTCACAAAACCTATGGCTTTTCGAGAGATATTGGAAAGAAAACAAAATATTTTCTGCTAATTTAGAAAACCTTATCCTAACCCTAACCCTAAAACTAATCGTAAACTTGACTGACCTTCCTTTGAAATTAACTTAAGCAATGTCGGTGCTTAAGGTGGTGATGTTCTAAATTTATTTATTTTATAAATGAGAAGGACACAGCAGGGAAGATGTGTTTATTTAATATATTAATATATTCTTTCGAAATGTTGTTCTGTTTTAGTGGTTGTCGAGGGGCTGTTTGAGCATTGCCGAGATTTATAATAATAAAAAAATAACAGTATAACTTTATTATAAAAATTTTATCGTGTTGTTCAATCAATTAAAACACACATCAATCTCGGTTAATCACAAAAACAGAGATATTTTTCCAATCTTAAGCGTTTTAAAAAAAAAGTGGTTTATGAGTTTATTGAATCAAACAAACAAGCCGTTATATACACAGAAAAAACAAAAAGCGAAAGCATTAAATAAATTCAAATAAACTCAAAGGGCCAGCCTTAAGGAAGCACATGTTTCCGCTGTCGGGCCGACCATTAATCGGTTGTTTGTGTTGTAGGTTATGTGATAGTCAAAGTTAGCTAATTTCATCATAGTATGCTTCTCATATTGCTGTGTGGGAAAGTTAAGAATAAAGAAAAAGTTGAAACATAGTAACTTAATCTCACAAATTTACAAATATAATTTTGTAATGGTGATTTGTTTTGTACTTTGATCGCCTCAAAAAGATTGTGTGAGTTTGTCTTATCTGCTAAGAGTGTGTTAATTTAAAAGTGATCTATTTAATATCTTATTCTGTGTAAAGTCAAAAAGAAAGAAATTCTAAACTTTAAAATTTAATTTTGCAAGATAATGGAAGTAAATAATTATTTCAAATTGTTATTATTTACGTTTAAACAATTTAATAATAGGTAAAAACGATGCGAGACTCAAACTAAAAATCTAGAATGTTTTTAGATCGTAAGATGACGTATGCGGAAACTCCAAAGGCAAACAATGTCCTATAAACAAACATGTCGATTCGCAGGGCTTTGTTTTCCTCCATTTTTCTGATTTTCCAGATTTTTATGTTTGCAGTGTGTTACAATAAAATCATAATGTATGACTTGTACTTTGGAGAAGGAGAAACACCTCAAAGACTTAGCTTTCCAACTGCATCAGATCGTGCCACCGTGGCATTTTCGACACGAATCGTGATGGACTTGTTCCAGAGGACATACATCGATAAAGGCATCATCTTTGCCTCGGGTAACCTGGACTTACTTTTTTAAATATAAAAGCTATATCTAATACTATGTCTATTATTGTTATGATTATTAATTTAATTAATTATTATTATTGTTTATTAAATCTACATATTAAACTCGCCAAATTATTCTGAAGGCATATGAATAATATAACTAATCTATACTTTTCTTTATAATTTTTTAATTTTTGTTAATTTATTAATTAGTATAATAACATATTCATTTATAGGGCGTCATGAGTGGGGAACATTTCTAGATGATTTCAGTTTACGACTCCATTTCAGAGCGCATAGTGATGATAGTGACTAGTGATAGTGATAATGGTAGCGATACTGATAATCAGTGATGTTCTTTAACTACTTAGAAAGTAGTTAACTACTGTAGTTAACTATTTTTATAAAAAAGTAGTTAGTAACTATTTTTAACTACTTTTTAAATAAGTAGTTAGTAACTACTCCTTAACTACTTGCATAGTAGTTAACTACTTTTTAACTACTTTTTTAACTACTTTTCCGTTGACATTTGATAAAATTAATTTTCTGGACAATTGAACAAGACATAATTATTAGCATATTTATTTACACTAGTGTAACATTTTCAACAAAATTTTATTGTCCAAATTAATCAAAAACAGAAGTATTTAGTGGATGTTTCAGGCGATCCCTTAAAAAAATCATCATGTCAATATGATTATCCGATAATTTACATCGTCTGTTACATAAAACCTGCCCTGCTACACTAAAAAGTCTTTCAACTGCTGCCGAACTTCGTAATGTTGAATTAAGCTTGATGAATGCAGCACAAACAGTTGGATAATTAAGTAGAGTTTGTACATTTCTTGCGGAGTTTGATAAATAATCATTAAGCTGTTCAGCTACCTCATTATCACAAGAGTTTGGTACACTTTCCATATAGTCATATAAATCATCATATTCACTGTTCTGAGCCCTTTATATAAAACGTTTTCAGAATACGACTACTAAGAGTAATAATTCAGAAGCGAGAAATGGTAGTAAGCAAAAGTTGAAAACTAAGAAACTATGCTTATAAAGTGATGTACCAAATTGTAAAATTGGAAAAAATTATTTTTATTCATTTTATTTTAAAATTTTTTTAAAAGTAGTTAAAAAGTAGTTAACTATTTGTAGTTAATAACTACTTTGAAAGTAGTTAACTACTATTTTTTAAGTACTTTTTTAAGAGTAGTTATTAACTACTTCTTAACTACTTTAAAGTAGTTATTAACTAGTAGTTAACTACTTATAGTTAGTAACTACCCATCACTGCTGATAATGATATCGGTGGTAGTAATACTGATAATGACAGTGATTTTAAATGTCTACCAGATGAATTCAGCCTCATCTCAATAATTACGATGAATTTACAGTTTTAAGGATTAATTCAAGAATTCATCACATTTTCAGGTGGAATATCGGAAATTACAATAAAAGGAGAGTGCGATATCAAAAGGCCATGCAGGGTTCTCGATTGGTTAAATGATGACCAGTTGAGATTCGAGTGCGCGAATGTTTGCCGATATTTGACTTTTGAGGGCAACATGAGTCGTTTTCGTGTGGATATGACCGGATATTGTAAACCATCTCTTTCGACGTTTTCTAAATAAAAGGATAACATAAACAGCAGCAACAACGACAATACTACTAATAATGATAATAAATAAATAAACTTATAAATGGTTATACCATTTGCAGAACTAGAAGTTCATTTTAGAAGCTCTTTGAAACGGTGAAGGCTAGTTAGCGAACACTGCACACAGCAAGTCCTTCTTTTTAAGTCGTTCACAGGAATGCAAATCATCGGAGTCATCCAGATTACAAAATGTTATTAATGTGATATATAAATATTCAATTAAATATGAACTATTTATTTTCCTGGAGATCTCTTAACAGAAAGATTGATCGGATGCTACATGAACAACGAAACGATGACCGTGATTGCAGAAGGTTCAAGTTTTAGATGTCCGTCTAGTCACTTGTCTTATTTTGGTCTACAGCAGACAGACGTAATGCTTCCATTTATGAAGAATAAAATAAAACAAGAATTAATGTTTCAAATGTAACATATAAAATATTTTTATTGGTGGCAGTCTGGTCTTCAGAAAATCTGCATAAGGTCAATATTCCAACTGAAAAGAGCGAAACTTAGAGAATGCAATGTGTTTTGTAATTCTGCTCCAAGACGATTTTGTGGCGGTTCAGGAAAGCTTGTGTCGGTTTATTCATTAGGTAATACATCTCTGGCATTAGAATTAAATAATAATAATAATAATAATAATAATAACTGATAATAGCATCTGAATGTCTAGAACTGATCAAAGTAATCGTTTAATATAATAAATACATGTCACAATCATAATTAATGATCATAATTTTATTACTTACACCTTAAACATCCTTGTCAAAAATTTTGGTGAAAACACATTTTTAAATGTCTTGATTTTCTGAGACAACAGTTACAGATTCGAACGATCGTACTCTGAACAAACCTACACGGAGTTGTTCATTGCTGAAAACCGGTAGAAGATGGTAGGTAGATGCAAAGTTTTTCGAAAGTTTGACCCTGAGATTTACTGATCGCCATAGAAATGGTTAAACGGAGAGGAAACTGTTTACGCTTGAATTTGAACGGCATGTTAGTGTCAGAAGGGATAAGTGGAATCCATGCTATTCAGTCATATTGGGCTGCAATCGTGTGACTATGAATCCATTCCGTTATAGAGACCCTTAGGGGTTAATAAGTTTCTGAGTAAAATGATAACAGCGCCAATCTTCAGTCTGAGTTTGTGAGGTGGCATTCCAGTTGGAGTCAAATTGTTCAAATATTCCTCTGGAATAATAATAATCGTCTCAAACAGTGTTTTTTTTATATCTTGAAGAGATATTTGGTATTTACTTTTGAGATTTAGGAATAAATTGTTAACATGGCCATTTACAATAATTTTCAGGAAATAGATGTTTAATTAATTCAGAATGGTAAAAGTTCGTCATATGCTAATCTATATATAATGCTATCTTTCAGACAAAACCTGGGGAATCGATTTACCAATTGACTGCTTCTATCATTCAACATATTGTCCTACTTGTCCTGAAGGCAGGGAAGGACTTAACTGCGAACGTGTAGGTCGGTAGAATGACTGTCTGAATCAATCAGTCCATTGAAAAAAATTATTTATTTTATTGATGAAAGTCCGTTGCATAACCAAGATAATTTTGGACTAAAAGAGCAAAAAAGACGATGATTTATTTGAGTTGCAGGAACACAGTCCATTTCAGTCTCGTGGACATTTTGTATCGTTGAAAATTATTGCAGCAAAACATTATATATAGTATATATATGTTGCATAACATTACATGTATGTTACATATACTTTCATTTTAAAGTCTTTCAACATGCGTGTGTTATGTATAAATGTTGGTTCATTGTTATGTTTCAAGTCTGCACGAAAGATAATGGAAGATGTGGAAATGGAATCTGTGAAAGTATGGATGAGTACGACGTTGCAGTCTGCAATTGTGACATTGGTTTTGATATTTTTGTGGGGAGAAATAATTTCGACTGCTTAGGTTCGAGTTACCATTTCATTGTTGCAAATTCAGAAGTCAAAATTCAGGTTTTAGTTCCACCAAATAGCAATTTCATGCCCTGCGTTTAATATAACATTTACGACTACATTATCGCGTAACTATGTGTTCGCCAGTTCAGTTTATATAAAGCCGACAGATCGTACTGTACATTCAGTTTCTTTGTAATTGCCTTTGACCACAGTTTAGAACAGTTTCCAAATTAGTTTAAGTTGAACAATAAAACCACATTTTGTAGGTTTTTTTTAATTGTATCTAATATCTGTGTACATTTCTCACATTGACAAGATGAAGATGAATGTGAGAAGGTGACGTGTGACAGTAATGCAATTCGCTGTCTGAACAATCCAGGTTCTTACATCTGCCTGTGCAAAGATGGATTTATAAACATGGGTCCCTCAAATTGTGAAGGTCGCCTAAATTGTATCACTATCAATTAACTGATTAATATAATTGATGGATGCGATTCATGATGATTAATATATAATAATAATAATAATAATATAATAATATATAATAATAATAATAATAATAATAATAATAATAATAATGGTAATAATTAGGATTGAAAGTTTTTGCGTTAATGGGCGATTAATGCGTTAAAGAAATTTCTGCAAGTAAAATAATTAACGCTGCGATCAATGCTTTAAATTTTTAAAAATTTAATTATTTGTTATTTGAAATATTTTTATCAAAATGTTTTTTATTGTTCCTCCTACTTAACTTTTGCCCCACTTCCCTTTATTTACGAAGAAAAGATGAAAGTGCAAATAAGGATGGGAGGACGATTTTAGGAGGTTTCAAATAATTCAAAAAATAATTCAATAGAATTTGTTTTGTTGTTTTCAACACATGCAAATGCGAGTTTTGGTATTATCGCAGTTCGTCTTCTCTTACATATCATTTGCAAAACAAACACACATTTACTGCTGAGGAACAATTGATGACATCTGCAAGCATTCTCAACATCCAACACCAATGGAGTTTAAAGAAAAGACAGAAACAATGGAACAATGCAAATTTGATCATTAAGACCGTAGCTAAATGGATTGCCATGAATGATAGTCCAATTAATGTTGTGGAAGAGGAAGGACTGCAAGATGTCATACTGCAAATTACCAGTCTTATGTGCTTCCATCCAGATCTATTACACAGATTCATGCTTAGATGATTTGTTTGAAACAATCAAACAAAAAGGACACTTCACTCGTTTGCTTTAGCTGTTTACTACGTGGGAGAACGTCATCATTCTACGTCATTTGGGCAGCACTTTACAAAAGTTTCTGACAGCTGGGGTTTTTATGACAAAGTTACAACACTCGCCACAAATAATGCACGAAATGAAAAATAATAAAATTGAAGCCCTAGTAATAATAATAACAAAAAACAACAACAACAATAATAATAATAATAACAACATATAATAATAAAAACAATAATAATAACAAATTTACAAATTAGATATAGACGAATGTGCATCGTCGCCGTGTGGTTCAGATGCGGGATGCGAAAACAGTCCTGGCTCTTTCCATTGCAAATGTTACACCGGATATCAATTGGCAAGACCCACAGAGTGCATAGGTCTTAACCTCGCCCTTGCGGTTTTGTATTAAGATTTTTTTACAACCTTTCCCATATGATTTTCAACGTTGTATCTTATTTTAAAATATTCAATTTGACATTTCTGCTCCTTATTCTCTCTCTTCAGCGCCTTCAAAATCGTATCACTTACAAAACAGCTTTACTGTACCTTTATTGTACCTTAACCACATCCATTTCCACATCCATCTCAATCCTCTCATTCACCACAGCCAAATCCGTGATCATTTTCGCGCATCTTCTTCTACGATTACATTGTTCACAATTCAACTTCACCAACCAGTCCATAAATCATCCATCGCCAACCGATGCTTTTCCCATGCCTTGCCCGCCGTCTGCCTCCCATCATTCGGTCCCAGTCAACACTCGAGCTCTTCAAGAGTCGGCTGAAAACCTATCTCTTCAGGATAATCATAATAGAACCAAGGCGCCTCTGACACTATGCTTAAAACTTATTATTTAGGTGCCTTTTGAGAGCTGGAATTTTCTTGTGATGCATATTGTATTCAAACATAATCATTCAATTTCATTTACCATTTGAAATTAATTGACAGAAATTAATTTTATTAAAAAACTCAAATAGTCGAACGAAATAGCATTTATCACTTAACATTCTTACACAACATAGATATCGACGAATGTGTGGTAGGAACAGCTGGTTGTGATAATGACACGACTGATTGCCACAACATACCTAGTTATTACACATGCGTTTGCAAATCAGGTTTTCATAATCTGACTTCTTCAGGCACTCGGCATTATTGCTCGGGTTATTATAAACCGTTTTTGATTATTAATTGAACGTATTTTTTTTATAATTATTTTATTCGTAAGAAACTATTTAAAAAGTTTTGCTTATTGGAATTAATGTGTACTTATTGACCAGATCGGGATGAATGTTTGGATGGCAGGTCAGACTGCAATAAAAATACAACAACATGCCTAAATACCCATGGATCATATCATTGCAGATGCATCGAGGGGTATATTGAGTTAAACCGTACCCAGTGCGAAGGTAAGATTTGATTTAGTTTTTTTATGTTTTTTTAGTTGGACAATGATGAAAGATTTATGTTTGAAAGATCTACAATTTTTAGATTTAGACGAATGTGACAACAATCCATGCGACTTGATGAGCAGCTACTGCACAAACACTGTCGGCAGCTTTTCCTGTGAATGTAGGTCTGGATTTCTACAGTTGACCCATATCTTATGCGAAGGTGGATAACTTTTTCTTTGAAGTTGATAATCTTTAAGTATTCATTTAATCAAGATCCGTTATGAAAGTAAATATAAATTACAACCATTAAGAGCTTGGCATAAAAGTTCCAGTTTCCTAACATAAAAGCAATTGTCTGCCACTAAGATGTTGACGAATGCAACTTGACTCATCCCTGTGAAGTTGTGACCACATATTGCAAGAACATACCAGGTTCCTTTGAGTGCAACTGCAAAGCTGGATTCAGAAGAGAAAACTCATTAAAATGCAAAGGTTCAACAAATCTTCAGTCATTTTTGTAATTGGCAGAATGGCATGGACTTACACTTTGATTATCAAATCATAGTTAATTTGTATGGCGTTACTCACGTACTGGGTGAAATACTAAGTGATTTCATATATCGATGTCTATTGCCAAACGATCTGACTATTAGTCTTAATTAATTAATTATTCTAACAGATGTTGACGAGTGCAGTTTGTTACTCCACAACTGTGGCAAGGCACTATGCACGAACACTATAGGTTCTTTTAAGTGCGAATGCCCCTTTGGGACAGAACCCTTTGAGTACAATTACGTAATGGAATGCCAGGGTAAATTATAGATAAAATAAAAATATGTCTTGAGTATGCTTTACTCCCGGCTGTTGTTAACAAGACCAATGTAATTTAGAATTGTTTCAACTTGACTTGAAATTCTGATAAACATTTTTTTTAAGTTGAATCAGATTGTGATTTTCAACATTTATAATTTAGATATCAATGAGTGCAATGCAGCAAATAAATGCAATAAAACCGTCTCCGTATGCTTGAATCTGATTAGGGGATACGTTTGTCAGTGTTTTTCTGGCTACATGAACACCGATAATTTTACCTGCACTAGAGGTTGGAACAATTTGTCTTTCTCGTATGACATTCTTAGGTATCATTTAAAATTTTGATCAAATGCGAATTTGTTGAAATGTCAGGTTCTCGGACCAGGCTTACAACAATTGATGATCTCGATGACGATGTCTGGTATACAACAACTGAGTACAGCATCGCAACTGGTTCATATTACGAATCGGATTTAACACTTCAATACATGTTCCTTTTGCCATTGCTGTTATTTTCGATAGCGGTAGTAATGTGGTGCTTTATTTGGAATAAAAGTCAAAGTAAGTATGAATCCATTTAATTCGACTTCCAGATTTTTTAACCTATGTCATTTCAAAGATGCTTTGCAAGCATTCTTGCATTACTGCTTTAGTTTTGAGGTTGATACGTTCATTAATGGCGTACATAGAACACACTCTATGACATGACTTACTAATATTTTATTTTGTTGGTGTTAATATTAATTTTTCTGCTTAAAAATATGAATTTAAACTCAGGTAAATAATTTTGCAGGCCGTAACTCCACCACTACAACTACCAGTTCTTTTGGCAGAGTGTCAGAAATTTCGAGACAAGTTTAGACCAAATGTCTCAGCAAACAAATGTTTTAATTACTAGCCATAAGATGAATAATTGAATGCATTAATGTAATTAATTATTACATTTGAGTATTCTGATTAAAACGTAAAAACATGTTTTGTAATTACAGAGAATGAATTTATTTTGACTTATTATTATTTTATTATTCGGAAATGTCAATATAAATTTTATAATTAGAGAGTGTTACTTTATTTTGTGTAAAGATTTACGTAGTAATAGCATTTTATTAATATCCTCATCATAACTCGATGAGTTTGACAATTTAAAAATTAATTACAAAATGTTCTTCGTTGAATCTAGTCGTAAAATCAAAGCAAATTGATTTTCAAATTTATTGTAAGATGAAGATTGCAACGTTCGTATAACTACCTTAAATAAAATGTCACTTAACTTTATTAGAAAAGTAGAGTAGTGTTCATAAAACTTAGGGCTTTTCGAGAGATATTGGAATGAAAACAAAAAGTATTCTGCTAATTCAGAAATCTTTTCCCTAACCCTAACCTTAACCCTAAAACTGATCCTAAACCTGACTGACCTTCCTTTGAAATTAACTAAATTAATTAAAGTTAATGTTGCTGCTTATTACGTAAATGCTTCAAATTTATTGTATGTGTATAAGCAAGAAAAAACAGAAGAGGTTTATTTAAGTGTTTATTTAATTTTATTATATTGTTCAATTATTTAAATCGCACAGTAACCTCGGTCAATCATAAAATAGGAGATATTTTTCCAATCTTACGCTTTGAATCAGTTGATTGTGTTGTAGGATAACTTGACGAGTAAATCGCGACTTTCTTGTAAAACACGTAAATGGATGCACTGCCTATTATCACTATAAGCAGAAATCCAATGGCAAGCTGTACGATTTTAAAAATTAACAAATAGATGATGTCGTAAGGCTGTCCTTCGGTTGTGGTCGAAGTGAGATCTGTGGTCGATGTATAGTTTACATCGTCTTCTAAATGGTAACAGATCGATGTTGTTAATTTATTTTTTATGCTCAATATATTAAATCAATTAGCAATTATATTAATTATCAATAAGTGTTGCGCAAGCAAATTCATACATTTTACAAGCTCATGCATCTGGAATATATTAATTTAACATCTGCATAGACAAATATATTAATATTTATCCAGTGCGATTTGTAAAATTTTAATCCGTTGGTTAAGCAATAAAACTTTGTGCATTACCAAGACAGGTGGCAGAATCCACGTTTGCATAGCCAGGCTTGCAGAGGCACGTGTAGGAATTAAAAAGATTCACACAAAATGAGTTGTCTTCGCAAATTTTTAGATTCAAACATTCGTCTATATCTGAACAAGAGGAAAACGTAGGTGAAATTATACTGACGCAAATGTAAAAATTCAAAGGAATATGAAAAGATATGAATTTGATGATTTTAGTGAGGATGATGTCGTGATCACGATGACGATGATGATGAACAAGTTAAACTCGTCGCAAATATCCACCAGCTTCTTGGCAAATTTATAAACGATTTATTTATTTTAAAAACATTTATAAAAGTGTGTATCGAAACATTTTTCGCAATTTTAAAATATACCTTCGCACTCAATTGAATAAATATATTCCCTCTTTATGGTTCCATTCGGACAGATGCAGTTATATGAACCTGGTGAATTGATGCATGGAACATCATCAGGACATCCAAACATGATTGACTGGCATTCATCAAAATCTTTAGATTTATTGAAAATATTTTAGAATTAAGAATTATTTATTTTATTTAATATTGTAAAACGTTATTATTTAACACGTTTTTTCAAATCGCTTAAATTATTATTTTAGTTTTAATATGCTTTATGGGGAATTTTACTCTAAATTCAAGATTGTCAAATCAAGAGAAGCCCTTTAATAGTAAATCCTATGGATCAAAAATGACGAATCAAAAAAAGCAATTAATATATTTCATATTTAACTATTTATCCAATTATTTTTTACTAAGAGACGTTAACGCTTGTAATTTTATTTTCAAAACGGAAATTGTTTACCCTGGCAACCGCTTTTGCGGGATTCATCTCTCTTTCTTGTAAATCCAGCCTTGCAGAAGCATTCGTAATGCCCTTCCAAATTGTTACAGGTTGTACTAGTCTGATCGCAGATTGTGGGCAGTTCGCATTCATTTATATCTAGTGAATTTTATTAAATTCCAAATCTAGACAAAAGTAAATGTCATTTACTAAAAGGCATTTTTTAAATTATTAATACTGCAATAATGATTGTTAAGGATGATGCTTGTCCCAATCGATGAAGTTAATATCGTCGAGAAATTCATTCGAAAATGGCGAAAATGGGCAACGTAAAACCAACCTGCACAGTCTGTTCCCCAGCCACCTGTGAAACCAGCGTTACATTTGCAGACGTAGCTTCCCACTGAATTGATGCATTTTGAATTGGGATCCGTGCACGAAGATTTGTAGATGCATTCATCAAAATCTAGGATGATTAGGCGTTTAACCGTTTATTTATTACAAAGGTATTTGTTACGGCTTAACCTAAGTATTTTGTTTTATTGATTTTAAATTTATTTTGCTTATATGCATCCCATCAAAGTGTAGCATGAATATTCTACGCGATGGGACTTTTGACATTTATTTAGCCGATACTATAAAGGCTGTTTATATATCTGAACGTAAAGCATAACAGCACTACATTCATATAGCGCCGTCTGCCATAGCGGTGCAGGACTGGTATGATTTCATAGGTTACAGTTAATATTGCTGCATTACATTTTATAAATGACAATGGGCCATTATTTAGCATTGATCATAAGTAGTAAATTTATTATGACGAAAATATTAACCATACAATCAGGACATAAAGTAAATATGTCTCACCTTGGCATAACAAATTGTTGTCGAAAGTATAACCATCAAAGCACAGACAAATTGAATAACTGCTGTATATTCTTTCGCAATTCATATCTCCACAATTGCCATTATGGAAGGAACAGTCTTTGTCATGATTGTAGAGGGAAAATAACTTTTAGCACCAGATTTTATTAAAATATGTATTATTTTATTTATTTGTGATTAAACCAATCAAACAGTTGAAGTCATTAGTTGAGCGATGGGCATTTTGTTTATTATTGCAAACAAAATGGTCAAATAATAATATAAGCCCTGTTGAAGGTTAGAGGGGTTAATTATTTATTTTTAGAAATGAATACGATAACTTAATATACTTAATGAATACTTAATTTGTTTGTTTGTAATTCCAAATTTCGAAAAGAAATCTATCTGAATATTGAGCAACCATTTAGATTTAAGCTAAAATACATATTTATCTAACCATTGTCATAAATTCGATCGTTACAACTTTAAAGTAAGATAATAGATAATAATTTCGAGATAGTAATTAATAATTATCCAAACTTTAATAATCATAAATAACTTTATCATTAATAAATATTTTATATTATAATATGATAATAAAAAAGTATAATTATAATACCATTTTTCTTACCACGTGTCTCACAATCAAAGCCGATCATTCCAGATTGGCATGAAGGGCACTTGGATAATTTTATACATTCAATGGTTATATGAGTTTTTTTAACTTCTGCTTCTGACAATGTATACAATGTTATACAATGTTTTATTGCTTTATTATTTTATTATTGTTTAAAAGTATTATCTGGTAAGCAACAATGGACTAGTTGTTGTTCATTAACCAAGACAAACTTGGTTTATGTAAACATGGAAAAGTATTTTTTTGTAATATTTAAATATTATATTAATTGAATAAATATTCATTTAAACATTCACCTCTCTTGTACACCGCCAGCGCTTCCGAATTGCCGCAAAGTTGAAACTTTCTGTTTGGACAATGATTCCAACACAATGACGACGTAACGGGTAATAACAAGGTCAAGTTCTGTATGCATTGGCAGAGTTTATCCTGAAATATTTTGTATTTCTTTTTTTTTCAAATTTAAAATAAAATTTAAAAAAATCGTATTTAAATTTTTAAATGGGAAAATGTTGATTAAGGTTGGAGAAATGCTACTCACCATGTTATAACCGTGGAAAGGAAAGGCATGGCAATCTGATTCGCATTGGTCAAGAGTTTCAGTAATTTTACTAATATCAAAACTCGTTGTGCCTACAAATCTGGTTGCTTTAATAGCTGCGATGACGTAATGAAATTGCTTTTTTTACAATTTTAAATCTGAATTAACACTTAAACGATGTTTTGAAGTCAAATTTCTTTTAACCTAGAAACGCAATTTAATTTTACCGTATCCGAATATTTGAACTTTGAGAATTTTCGTCTTTTCTCCTTTGATTTCCAAAATCCTGGACAATTGATCACATTGATAGGTTGTCGAAGATAAGTCGAGTTGGCATATGCTCGATTGCTTTCCAGAGATGTCGTAGTATTGAACGGTGGCCAAATTGAAAGGTTTGTTGTCTGTTGCATAAATTTTGTTGGTTAAATATATTTTAAGTTAAGTAATTTAAATGTTGTCGACGATTTTACATTTCTGCTGAGATTGTCTTAATTTTATTTACTTGTCGCCAGATGCTTCCGAAAAGTTTACTTTTAATTAATAAATGTTAATTTAAAGTTATAAATATTTTGTTATATTATTAAAATCATATTTTTTCTAGAATTACATATTATCTTTCAGGCGTGGGCATAATATTAAAAACCACTTGCATCATTTAATTAATATAATCTACTGAAACTAACCCTCATATTGGACTTCAACGTAATCCAAAAAATGCAGAATCGATAAATCTATCGTCAATTCAGTAATCTCTTGTCCATACACCGAATCCATATCATGTACGAGTAATGCAACATCATCATTGTACGCATGAACTCTCAAGATGTCGTTGTGGATTTTACTTACTTTCTGAGCGAACAGTAGTTCTGGGCAAGACTTAGCCAACAAGATGAAACATATGATCAGCATGTCATCTCTGGAATGATGTTCTTTTAGAAGCCTGTGCGAAAAGAAATGTAAACAAGCTTCATACAATAGACGTCAGATTTTGTACCATTTTTTTTTTAAATCGTTGCGTTCAAAACAAAACTTTAATCAAAATCTCCTGCTTCATTCTTACGCGCATAGATCCATTTTAAATTAAGTATTATTACTATTACGATTTTTCAAAACTCATTATAAGAATTGATAACGTTATCAAAGATTAAAGCTAAAGATATCAGAGTTTCTCGACTTTTTCCATAAAAAGATATTAGAAAAGTGTTTTTTATTTATCGAGAAATTCACTAAATTGGATAAATTTCCAAATATTTCAGATTACACTTTAAGTGGCCTTTATCAAAGCCTAGTTAAAGCCATCAGTTAATGGGATTTTTTACAGATACAGTCAAAATGTTGAAATGGTCTTAGATACGAAATGTGCAAGTTGCAAACCTATTTTAAATTTTGTTAAGATCTTATTGACAACTTTTTTCCACAATCTACATAACAAATAAGCAAAAATCATAAAGAATGTTTCTACAAAAAGCTTTTAATAAGCACTAAATAATTGCTCACAATCCTCACGTGGGAACTGCCTCGGAAAGCTGAAATTTACAGTGGGATGGCCTTTTAACAGGGGCACATTACATTTTTCCAAAGACAGGAAAAGCAGGCGTGGTTCAAGATTTACAGGCTTCTGTCTGGAACCCTAAATCTCTGCTGAGCGTGTAGTACGGTTTTAAACCGCAAGGGGGTGGTACATTCCAAAAACGTGATGAGGTTAAGACGAGGAGTAACAGGTGTTTTCCGTTGGAAATGTGCTGGATTGAACGTGTAAATTACAATCCATCTGCCTATTCATCAAACATGTCGATCCATTTTTCTAGAACGCACCCTAACCATCCAATAAATCACAAACCCATTCATGTGGAATGCGGCGTGTGTCTTCGTTGTAGGCGAGGCTAAGGATAGAAGGGGTGTTAGAGCATTTGCATTGACCAACCTCTTGATTTACTCATAGCGTGAGCAGAAAATTTGTATTACTTGCAATATTTATAAAACGCTGTTGTTAATTAATTATAGGTATTAATATTGTTACAATTCTGCCATTCGAAGTTATATTTCACGAACTGCGGCTATTGTATTCTTGACTTCGCTATATACTTGGGTCAAAATTTCGAGTACTTTGACAGATAATGATGATGACGATGACGATGACGACAACGACGATAATGATGATGATGATGCATATGACTGCACTGATTATGATAAGGATCCTGATATTGATGAATATGAAAGTTCGATTCCTTTGACGGTCTGGCAATAGAAAAGCAAAAACATTTAAAACCCGGGAAGTCTCTGAAATATTACCGTGTCCTTGGTAACTTCCAGCTCCCCACTGCGGCCCCACTACCTCCCTTTCTCCCATCTCGGCGGTTGTAACGCAAAAGTTCAAAGAAAATATTCTTCGAAACTTCTCCAAAAATGGCAATAAATTATAAACAAAAACTATCCAATAATCTGCAATTTATTGCATTCCACGGCGAATTGCCAAGCAAATTTAACTTTTCATATAAAACTTTCTGTGCTTTTAGCATTAATTTCAAAATTTCAAGATTAAAAATAAATGCTTTTAGCAGTAATTTTAAAATTTAAATATCAAAAAAGTCAACATATTCGTATGGCGTGGATAATTCTTAAATAATTTTAAAGTATGTTAAACTAATTCTATGAAATAATAGTAATTTCATTCAGTAGTATAAATCTAATTTAAATTCAATATTAAATGTATTTGCGAACGAAAATATGATTTATTGAAAAATAATTCGTTGAAAGTGGATTCATTTTTCCGTTAAATTTGAATTTATGTGCCGTGGGTCCGTCATCATAATAATTGTATTATGTAAGCGTAATTAAGCCGATTAATAAGAACCACAATAAATTATAATGATCAGTCAAATAATTTTATTAACTAATAGTGTAAAAATAAATATTAGTGTTTAATTAAATACTTTTAGTAACCAAAATAACTAATAACACTTTAATAATCAATTTATTTTAACAAGAAAAATAAATGACAACATTTAATTAAATAATTTCTACCTTATTGGCATTAGTAACATTGGATTTTGGGACCAGTCAGGGTTTTCACAGCGCATTAGCATCAAAGATACGCTTGAAGACACAGAAGCATGTTCTCGATTTCTCTGCAAAAAATATCGTCAAATTTATTTATTTATTTATCTATTTATTTTTATATATTATTTATATATTTTTCATTTATTTTCAAAAGAAATTATTTCAATTGAATTAAAATTGCTCCTACAATTATGATGTGCGCTACAAAAAAAAAAACGCTTGAATTTTCAACCGACGAGATAAGTCCAAATCATCTTAGTTATGCAGCGGACTATAATCAAATAAATAAATAAATAAATAACAACTGACGAGATGAAATAACGTGCAATTTTTGGTCTGTATTTTTAGCATAATTGTTAACCTATCTTTAAATATTTTAATTCTTGAAGATAGGAATTTGTGCCTAATGATCTAAAAAAAAACTACAAAAATAAATAAATAAATCAGAAAAATACTAAAACTATAAAATAAAGGAGAGAGTTGATTTAGTAATCGCATTTCTCAGTCCAATCGTCCGTCAAGCGTCAAAAGAAACCAGATCCCTGGACAAGACGATGAGGTCACATTTCATTTAATAAGAATTTTTGGGAATTTTGAGAATATTAACATTATTAAAGAAAAACAAATGATATACATTATGTATTAGTGCGAGGTTTGTCCGGGGGATAATCAATTTCTAATACTTTACAATTAATATTGTAAATTCGTTTATCTATTGATGAGTTCAGTTGTTTGTAGTAACTTTGAATATAAATATATGCATATACATAATATATACCTATATAATATAATGACAATGGATCTATTACGACAATCTGCTATTAAATAAAATCTAGTAGCAATAATTATCATCATTAGTAATAATAACAATGAACCTACTGGAGCCTAATAATTAAACACAACAACAACAATTAGTACAACGTCCAACAGACGGTTCTTCAATCTGAAAGTCATTTTAACCTTGTCCAATGAAGCATTTTTATTTTTTATCTCAGATATTGCGGCCAAAAGAATGCTTGGAGCCTCGAAAAATATCTGAATTGTGGATTTGAGAGTCGACTTGGGACCTCGATAAAGCATTATTATTGCAGTGTCTGGCAAACACGAACGTCCATAACGTGCCATAAACTCAATCAGAAATATTCACTATCGATGTTTACTTTTAAATTACTACTATTCCGCTTTTTCCTTATTTATCTTTATGTTTCTTTGAAATTTTTTTGTTTCGTTTTATAAAAATTGATCGGGTTTTTTTTAGTTATTTATAGCCAGCCTACCACATAATTATGCAATGGATTAATTGACTATTCATGTATTCACTAATTAATTAGATGCACTAGCTAGGGGAAGGGCGGAACGTAAGAGTGATGGATGAATAAGGAATGAGTGATGAAGATAGGACACCTAATCCTTTCCATCGTATGTCGATGAGATGAACAGATTGGTTTGTGTATTTTCACGTGATGGATGCTTTGCCTGGAAAAGGTGAATTTAGAAATTCTGGAGAACCCCATCGCGATTCAGATCGAGTTACTGGTTCTTGGACGCCGAATAACCACGTCCGAACCAAGTGGAAAAAACTCCTGGAAAAACATTTGACGCTCATTTACTGGAAAGCCACACTTAATTCCCCGAAGACTCGAGTCGAACCGAGGCGATGACGACGACGGGTTTGAAAATTGGAAACGAGACATTTTCCGATGCAAATTTTTTCCTCAAATTCACTTAGCAACACCCGCGGGCACTTAAAAATTTATGCGATGCTCGTTCGCAGATAACTTCAGTCAGGTGTCAAAAGCCATTCTGCGAGTGAGCCGGAAGTGCTTACGTAAGCGTTCATTTTGAGGAAGGCAAACATACAAAGAGAAGGACTCGTACAAGAGGACATTTTGCTTCATTACCACCTTGAAAGGTTCCCATGGAAGTCATCGTTGTGTCATCATCGTGGTCGTCATCATCGTAACCGTCATCGTCATTGCTGTCTCGCCATAGGTTGGCTATCACTTGAACCATCTTCATCCTCATTAAGAGACCAAAGTCTCAAATAATCTCAGATCTTCCGTTGATATTGCATGCTTGTCTTGCTCGCTGTTTAAACAACCAACCAACAACATTTCGCAGTCCGCAATTACTTATTTACTGTCCGATAAATAGTTAATGATAATATTAATAATATTTAACTAGTGATTATTTAATAGCATTTATTTGTAATCCCAACGAGATCTAGTCTTAATGAAACCGTACAATCTCAAACAAATAACTAGTTGTAACTTAAACACTGGAAGAATGTTGTTTTTAAAAAGATGTTGTTGTTGCAAAAGATGTTGTTACTGTCGTAGCAAACAAATGCTGTTGTTGTTGGCACGATATTAGAATTAACAGCACTATTCGATTTCGGTCAGAGCTCAAGCAGTATGGAAGGCAATAAAAGCGATAAATGCTCTTCCTTATTTCTTCCAGTGCACGCCGAGACGAGACAGTCTTGTTTTGAGAGCGTTTGAAGTTCGGACTTAGGAAAAAATATTTTTTTTTGAAATAATTTTCAGGAAACTTTAGGAAGTGAATTAATTCTTTACTGAAAATATTGTCGAGTTAAATATTTTCTCCGAAAATTATTATGACGAAAGTAGAATAATTTACAAAATCGTTGTCTTGTCTTTTATGAGGTTGGTTGTAATATTATTATTATTATTATTATTATATTATTATTATTAGTAGTAGTAGTAGTAGTAGTAGTAATTATTTTGATTTATTTTTTAATAAAATAATATTATCATATATTTACAACTGTACTTATTATTAATTAATGTTTACCAAATATTATAATAATAATTAAAATTAGAATTTAATTTGATAAAATAATAATTATTATTATTGCTATTATTATTGTATTTTCGTAGAAAAGCTTTGTCTCTTTTGTTTGCTAAATCTTTTATACAAAAAGATTTATTTAACATAAGCAAACAAATGTCAAAAGAAATGACTCAGGTTATTTTTATTATTATTATTATTATTATTATTATTAATTATGCGGGAATCTAGGAATTATATTTGCAAAGAAATGGTGTTTGCTTGACAATTGTTGACCTTAAAAACCTTCCCATGTTGAATATTTCCAACATGAACCAACATTAATAAATCTCATGTAGTCAAAAGCAATCTTGATTTACAGACACATTCAGCGAACAGAAGCAAATCATTAATAAATAAATATTGTAACTAAATAAATAACATATAAATTAATAATAAAGAATATATAAATATACAAATATTAAAAATAAATAATATATTTTAATAAAAGACGCATTTAATTGATAACAATAGCAGCATGGATGTGTCCGCATTTGTTCAAAACTCTGGAAATAAATTCCCAAAGCGAGTCTACAGCTTGGAAAACATAACATTTTTGGCTTTCCTCGACCTGTACAAACATTCCTTTGACGCCATTTTGAAGCCATTTTCTTTTATTTCTTTTATTTTTATTATTTTTTTTTTATCATTTTTATCATTTTATTGCTCGAGTCAAACACAGTCTACCATGTTGGAATCGATTTTTGGATTTGCCAGCGAAACGCAACAATCATCACTGATGACAAAATACTTTTTTTAAAGTTTCCAAAGCATCTCAAACATCAGAATTACATAATAATTATTGAACAGGACTGCAAACATTTTAAATGCGCAATTTTACAAATCATTAAACACAACGAGGTTAATGAGAGACATTATTTAGCGTATACACGGTAGTATGGAAAACTTAAAAACATTCAGTCGCTAGTCTCTTAACCACATGTGTCCTCGTTCATGTGATCCCCGAGCAAAATTAAGTATAAATTATTCACTAAAATAAAAAAAAACTTAAGTACATTCGATAAAAAACACGAAGACATTTCTTAAAACCTTTCGGGCGTCTGAATGTAAAATGAAGATTTATTATTTCCTAAAGATGGCTTCCTAATCCCTGGCAATTTGGAAAGGGCAGAATGCAATCGGAAAATTCAGAAACTTTCTACATTTCAACTGGAAATTCGTGTAAATATTCGATCAAAAAACTTTCAATAATTGCTATAATTACAAAATAATTAAATTGTAATTAAATCGGTTCAGATTAATAATGTAATGATTGTAATACGGCTTTATTATTGACATTTTAAATAAATGTTTAGGAATATTGGTAATATCTCAGACCATTTATGGTTCTAGTCCTATCCAGTATTATTACCCTTTTTACGAAATAGTTCAAGAAACTCTTGCAAGATTCCAATAACTGAACTCCTAAAACCTCAGTATCATCCTTTTTACAAAAATTTTATCACCACCTACAACCCTTGATTGTAGCCTCTTTCCCACACATGACTCCATTTTTACCCCAAAAGCATCACCCAGAGGTTAAAGGTCACCTACAGGTCACCAGGTTCACCTCGTTGCTTTCTCCTCCTTCCCTGGCATGCTCACGTTTGTTTCGCATCCATCTGTGGAGAAAGTTTTTTGGAATTTTTTTTGTTCTTTCCAGGGTGGTGTCCTTGCATTTGTGTTTTTTTTTAGTTTTGGTGGATGGGGATGGGGTGGTTATGGGGATGGAGTAGAGGGATGGTCTGTTCTTCGACGTTGTTCCAGTTTCGGTTTTGACTTATTGTAGAAATTGTAAATCGCGTAAGTTCGCTTAATTTCAATTGTTAATATTTTTTAATTAATTAAGTATTAATATTTTTAATTTGTTTAATGTTTTTTTCTTATCAGTTTGAATTATATCATAAACGAGGTCAAATATATTTGATTTTTTTTTATGAATTAATTTTAATTCATATTTGTACAAAATGCATTCACGCAGTCTGTTAAAATTTAATTATACTGAATTTTAAATGTTACTGATTGCAATAACAAACTGGTAAATGTTGTTTGGCGTTAAATATCTCCTAAATATCCGGCAATCCATCCCTCCATCCATCCATCCATCCATCCATCCATCCATCCATCCATCCATCCATCAATCCATCCATCCATCCATCCATCCATCCATCCATCCATCCATCTGTCAATCCACCCATTCATCTTTTCATCTATTCAGCCATCTATCCGTCCATCCGGCAATTGAGTTTAAAGCTCCTGACCCTCGCATTGGTCCCAAGGGCTTGTTAAGCCTAACTACCTCCATTCGTTTTCCAGCTCTTCCGTCAATCCTTTCCTGGAAATTGATGCTTTAGTCGGTGCATGATAATGTTCTTTTTTTTTTAATTTTGGGAATTATTTTGCATTCATTGCATGTAAAAAAAAAAATAATGGATTTATTTGTGAGGCAATTGAAAACTGAGTGACATTTGATTGATTTGTTTTATTTTTGGAGTAATTTTGTTGTTGTTGTTCATGTTAATTACATTTTTAAATTTAAAATAATACTTTTCAGTTTCAGTTTAAATTTATGTCATCGCTATGATTAATAATAATCGATTATTCGTTACACAAAATTATTATTTTTTTATTTATCAGCTAAATATTATTTGGTAAACTAATAAATTAATGAAAAATAAATTCATTGAACAAACTATTTCTTATTTCATTTTCCAGGTCATCATTCCATCATAATTCACTCTAAATAATTTGTTTTTTATTTGCATTTATTTTTATTTTTTAGATAAAATTTTTTATTCTTCGACGAATTGTTCTCAATTTGACGTCGACAAAACTCAGGTCACGTCAGCGTCAAGGAAATCGTAGACTAAAAAACTTCACAAAAATGTCAAGTTTTGTAATCGTTTCAATCAAACGTTTTTATCGGCACGTCGTCATCTATTAAGTTTAAAATTTCGAAATCGGCCAAATATTTCTTAAATCTAAATATTTACTTTTACATTTATACAACATTTCAACGTGTTTCTTGTGGCAAGTCAGTGCTCTATTTTTCAAGTTTCCACAACTTCTTAAGTAATTGTTCCAAATTGCTGGCATCTGCTCAACCCTTATGTTGTAGATGTCCTAAATGTCCTAAAAATTTAGACCATCCTAATGTTTTTGATTTTGATTTTTATTTATTATTTTATTTTATTTTTATTTTTATTTATTATTTTATTTTATTTTTATTTTTTTTTTTTTGAAAAATAGAACCTTTACGTAGTTCGCGACTGACATCGTAAATTCTGTAAATTATTATTATTATTTTCTTCTATTATTATTGTTTTCGCCAACGCCTCCGATGACGACAACATGTTTTGGTAGATTTGGACCAATAAACACAATTTCAGTGACGACAAAAAAAAAATCGAAAAACATTTTTACGAGGCAGGAAGAGACTGTAAATTTGTATTCTTTAAAGTTTTAATTTTGTTTGAAAATTTAGTTTTCGAAAACCTTTCTTCCAATAGTAATAGTAACATTTACATTATGTGTCCGCAAACAATAATATTCCCTGCTTTATTTAATTTATTATCATTCGTATTCAGTCATTTAAATAAGGTTATCATATTATTATTATTATTATTGTTTTATATTATCTTGCATTATTTTTATTATATATTATCACATAACTAATATTATTTTTACTACTTCACATGTCGTTTATCAATATTTATACTATTAATAACAGTAACTTATTATTATAACTGGTTAGTATTCCGTTAAGATGCAGCAGTTGATCTGAGAAGCCGATAATTAATTAACTTGAACTGGAAACGCTTTGAAGACAACTTTTACTTTCTTTTGGCTTAATCCTTTCATCTCCAATTCAGAGGTCGAATGAATTACAGTTTCATTATCATTCGGAAATTTTTTTAGCAGACGTCATCAACAAAATGGCGACTTTACGATTCGCACGTGTTTTGTTGAAAAGGTGATGTGCAATTGTCATCTTGCTTGAAAAATAATATTTCAACGTTAACTGGCTAATAAATCTTAATATTACTTCAGAGTGATTAATAAAAATAATATTATTTATGATGACGTCATTTAATCTGCCCTAATATTATTTCTCAATAATTTATGCAAATAAAACTCAAAGATAAATGGGCGTAATATCTCCATGATTCCCTATGATTGCACAGTTCAAGGTGAAGGACTTCGGGGATGTAAATGAAATGCACATTTTGTTTAAATTATTTATCAATCAGTATCAATTTATGTTTGTCAATCAGTTTCAATTTATGTTTGTCAATTAGTATCAATTTATGTTTATCAATCAGTATCAATTTATGTCTATCATTCAGTATCAATTTATGTTTGTCAATCAGTATCCGACAGTCTTCATTTAACTTGCAACGTCTGCTCGAAAAGCGCCAACATTTTTATTTTGTTACTTTTTTTAATTTTACGTCTTTTATTTTGAATTTTTTTAAGCGTTTTAAACGAATTATTATTTGAGCTGTTAATTAAATTATTTATTAATGTAAATTAATATTCTTTACTAATAGTTCCTGTCATTATTCATACTTTTAAACATTAAATAAGAACAAAGTTATCTAAGACATTAAATTTTATTATTACTGTATTATTAATATTCATATTTGAAATTCAAATTTGCATACCAAGCAGTAATAAATTAATAAATTAACCGCGATTCTCATTCTCAATTCGCTCAATCTTTACAACGTCACGAGACGATAGATTCGACATTGATTTTCCACTAAAAACCTAAATATGGAATCGGCAGATCTTCAATGGCAGCTATTGGAAAGCCAGTGTTGTTGTTGCTGTTGCTGTTGTTGTCGTCATTGTTGTTGTCTTTGCCGTCGTCGTTATCATTGATGTTGTAGTTGGTGTTGTTGTTGTTGTTGTTGTTGTTTTGACGACTACATCAAGGAGATCCATCGATAAGCTATTCGTACCCATTTGCGGATGATATTGATCCAGAAACATTCCTGATATAAATGACAACTTACTGATGCAATCGTTCTATTATAAGTGATTAATTATTCTATTATATTCATTAGATTTCTTTAATCTGCTTGTGAAGTTTATCTTCGTTACCGAGATCAATTCTAACAGCAAAACTGGCGCTTCCTTTAGACCAAAAACATTTTAATTCACACCAAGAATCATCATTAATTCTAAAGATTAATTTCTAAAAACCCATTCAAACACTCTCCAGACACCTTCCTGCTGGGTATTCCCAAACGAACTTAAACCAAATCCACCCGCCACATGGCAGGAGTTGTAGCATCAACCTTAAGAAGGAAGGCCTTCAAAAAGAGCGGTGTAGCCTTGTTCCCAGCCGTCGAGGGAAAAGTTCAACAAAGTCTCGAGGTCAGCAGCAACACGAACACCAGTTGCACCGGTAGTACTGCCATTTCGACGATAATCAGTTCATCGACAGCCACCTACAGTCCGACTCTGAAGTTAGCTGCTGGATTTTCGGCCGCCACTGGAGAAGGCGACAGAAGTTTGCCAGTCTCGGATACCTCGTCGATTCTCGGGTCTCCGACGTCGCCCTTTCTTACCTCTTCATCGAGTCCCTCTGCCAGCGAACAGGAGGACGAGACCAGTCGATTCTGTCCGAAGAGGAAGGAGAAGAAGTCCAAGTCACGTCACCCGAAATTTCCTTCGACGAGCACCTCGACCAACCACTACCACAAAGGAGCAAAACAAGACGGACACAAGACAAAATCGGCCTCGAAAGGCTCGAGACATTCCAAGTCCAACCAAAGGCAACATTCCATCGTGGAGGAAGGAGAGAGATGCAACGTCAAGAGCACTGAAGACCACGGACAGAATAGGATCAGTTCAAGACTTTGTCTGGTTGATTTCTGGCCTGCCAGCCTCACGCCGTACGAATTGAACATGGATAAAGTGAAGCTGGAATCTTTTGAGTAATTACTTTTTTGTTTCTAATTTCTAGATTGTTAACTACAAACATCTGAGAAAAAATAAATAAAATATCGTAGATGGAAATAATGTGATAATATTTTTATTTGATTTATTGAATTGCTTATTTTTCAAACACCTGTTAATATTTACTGGCTTTAATGAACAATTAAAGATATTTATTATCCAAATAAATGCCTAGATTAGCAACTGATCACTCATCATCAAAGGCATTTTCTGGGCACAGGTATCGAATCACAATCCAGGTATTAGAAGAGGCTGTTGGAAAATAACTACCTATGAATCAGGTGTAACTCTCTAAAGTAGTGGAGAACAAGAGATCATTGAAGTTGTAATAAGCATTTATAATATTATTATTTTTAAACTAATTATTTATATTAACAATGCAACATTATTGATCTACTTTTTAAAATGCCTTAACGATGACATAACGGTCAAACTTACTCAATTACTTATTCTTACTGTGATCGATCAACTTAGCAATGAATCCAATGATGATGTCTTAAAATGGACATTGATGCAAAGGTCAGGGGTTCAACACCTGATGGAAGATAGTTCATTTTATGTTCATTGCTTCATTAATCTCGTTCACGGATCATTAGGATATGAGAAGCATTGTGTATAAAAACATTTTTCCGGAGTCATACTTCTGGACAAAAATTATTTTCCACGGTATTTCCCAGAAAATGAAACAATTCATTGGAAAGGCGTGACCTTGTGTAAGTAGAGTTTCGTGTCAAAAGGCGATATAAAAATGTTTTGCCATTTGTTTTGACTATTTGTTTGATCAAATTTGTTTTCATTTGGACAAAAAATTGATTTGATTGTTCAAAGAGAAAATCCAGAATTTATCATCGCTAGATTATAATCGAAATTTCAAAATTTTCAAAAAACAATTGTTTTCATTACAAATTTTTTTTTTAATATCTTCCAAGAACAATTAAAATATACTTATAAATATTTAATTTTTCACATAAAAACTCTATAATTTTCTGAACGTATAAACAAATATAAACTTTAGGAACATATGTAAAAAATTAATATAAAAAATTTATATTTTATCTTAACAATAAATAATATCATACTTTAATCTTTTCTGTAAACAACAAACCATTTTTAGGAGATTTCATTTAAAACCGAGACATCGTTCCGTTATTCATTGCCCACGTTTTGGTTCCTTTCCGAGCCATTTGTCAAAGGCAGTCCTGACATGGAAGATATTTTTTGTCTCCGCTGTCGACATCTTCGATGCATTGATTCACTCAATTCATTGGAATGCCAATTCACTTATTCACTCGAGGCGGGGATTAATTCATTTTATTCAAATCATTCGCCAAATTCATTTAGCCAGTTTAATTCATCATTCATTCTTACTCATTCATCCACGCAACCATTCATCCGTCCATTTACCCACCCGTCCATTCACTCACCCATTCATTCGACCAGCCATTCATCTCTCGATAGCCTCAATTCGTCTTACCATCCATTCTGATGCACAGCATTCCTGAATGAATGAATGAATGCATTATTTCATTCCAAATTTGAGATTCTCATTGGATAACGGCAGACAACGGGAGAACTGTTGCTCGATGTCATATATCATCACCCCTATTTCTAGCGACTGCAGAGGCAGATAGTATTGACTTGACAAGCTAACCCGGTGTTTTAATTTGAATTTTGTGTTTGCCCGTTTTGTAATTATTTTTCTGTATTTTAATCTTTAATTTTTCTCATTTTAATGCCTCTCTGTAAACTTTGGTTATGTTTCAATACTTTATCTATGAATTAACATTTATTTATGTGACGAACAAATGGTAATAAACAATTAATAATAATTAATAATATAATAATTTTTAATAAATTATTCACCATCATGACCATCACCTAAGTTAACCAGATTGACACATTGGCAGCATATTAAGATTCCTTAATATGTCTTCCATGGCAAATCTTCTCAACCCCATCTATCATTGGTCGGTATATCAGGTTAAAGTTCTGGAATGATAGGAAAGGCGCTTATAACAAATTCCCTTCTTTGAATTAGTTTCCGACACAACAGTTGTTTGTTTTTATTCGACATTCAAATAGAAATAGATTTAATACTTTTTATTTTATTTATTTACTTATTTATTAATTTTTTTTTCAAAAGTCAAATAAAGCAGCGACGAGAGATTCAGGAAATTAAAGTCTTAAAGTCTCAATGGCAATCTTGTTCCAAATTAACTCGCATGGCCTACAAAACAGTCCAGCCTCAGGTGCATAAGCCTTGGAAACACGCACAAGACGACGATGCACAACAATGCATCAATCGTTGATTGGTCCTTCGTAGGATACACATTGTGATGGATGACCTTGCCTTTTTTCATTTCTGAAGGTCACCGAAAGAATGCTTTCTCAGTTTTAAGTTAATTCAAATGGGAATTATGGTTGTTCCGACTAAATCGTTTATTTTCTTATCGTGTTTAATTTGAATATTAATTATTATTGTTAATTATGTTTAATAATTATTTCGTTTAAGTAGATAAGATTAAGTAAAGTCACAAACTTTTACTTAACAAACATTTTTCACTAACCCTTCAGTACTTTATTAATACATAAAATAAGTCTAATTAATTAATTAATTATATTTATATTTAAACAACATATAAATAACAGTCGTCTTTAACTTAATAATAATTAATTAAAAACGTCTTAGCGCAACAAAATCATGCGAATAAATCATCCAACAAAACTCAAAAAATCACAGGCCATGAAAATCCGAAACTCGAAAGTCAAAGCAATGAAAACCTTGAGTGGACAATAAATGCCAACAAATGATTACAAAGAGACCATCAGGAAGCTATTTCAGCGAGACATTCTTAGAAGAAGATTTCTTCTTAATTCTGGCGATCAAGACCCTTCATGGAGTCTTGGAGTCTTGTCTTGTCTTGTCTTGTCTAGTCTTGTCTTGTCTTGTCTTGTCTAGTCTTGTCTTGTCTTAGAGTCTTGTCTTGTCTTGTCTAGTAACAAGGCTATTAGCTGAAGTTTTTTGGTTGATTCGGTTGCCAGGTGATCATGCTAATGGCAATGACGTGATGTTTGTGACATCGTGATTACGTGATTATTCAGTTATTTTATTATCGTATTATTAATGTCGTTATTATATTCTGAAAGTCAATCAATTAACTTATAACCGAGGCCGACTCAAAGGCATATTATAATAATGTTATTATTATTATTAATATATATATATATATATATATGACATATTATAAATAATATTATTATTATTATTAATATATATAATAATAATATATAAATTGGATTGGATGGCAATATATTATTATTATTATTAATATATATAATAATAATATATAATATTGGATTGGATGGCAATATATTATTATTATTATTAATATATATAATAATAATATAAATATTGGATTGGATGGCAGGGTTATTATTATTTATAAATCAAAAACATCGGAAAACAAAATAATGTCTTGTCTAGTCTTGTCTTGTCTTGTCTTGTCTTGTCTAGTCTTGTCTTGTCTTGGAGTCTTGTCTTGTCTTGTCTAGTAACAAGGCTATTAGCTGAAGTTTTTTGGTTGATTCGGTTGCCAGGTGATCATGCTAATGGCAATGACGTGATGTTTGTGACATCGTGATTACGTGATTATTCAGTTATTTTATTATCGTATTTATTAATGTCGTTATTATATTCTGAAAGTCAATCATTAACTTATTAACCGAGGCCGACTCAAAGGCATATTATAATAATGTTATTATTATTATTATTATATTATTATTATTATTATATATATATATATATATATATCGCAATATATATATATATATATGACATATTATAAATAATATTATTATTATTATTAATATATATAATAATAATATATAATATTGGATTGGATGGCAGGGTTATTATTATTTATAAATCAAAAACATCGGAAAACAAAATATGATGGAACCACCACGCTATATCAAAGTCATTTCCACGGCCATCGTCGTAGTCGTCGTCATCGCTGTTGCAATCATTTTCGTTGCCAAGGCAACCGTCAAGCGTTCAATTAATCATCTGTAATTGCCATCCGCTCGGCATCACGGAACGCTGAGCATTCGAGCGTCGGTTGCCGAGAATCGAACCTGTTGCCGTTTAGTCGGCTGGTGTCTGACTGCTGACGTTGCGATGACTCGGAGGACGTTGTCATCGAATATTTGAATGCCCTCGTCAAATGTCGTCATGGTCATCATCATCATCACCTACATCAGCATCGTCATCATCATCATCGCAGGCCTTATCATGACAAACCATCTCTGACTGTTGTCGAGAACGGATGATTATGTGAGCGCATGAATTCCGTTGAATTGTTACATCACCCTCGAGATCAGAAATAAATTCGAATTAATTTTAATTCATTTTAATTCGTAATTTGATTTTCTAAAATTTATTCGATGAGTCATTCTGATTTAGTTATTTATTTATCTACGAATTTAAACAATTTTATTTTTAATTTTATTATTATTTATTTATTTATTAATGTTTAAATTATTTTTCAAAATGTTATTTATTCAATTTGCGAATCTCCGAATACCCAGGTTAAAGTTTTTATTTGCTGAATTCGAAACGTTTTCAAGGTTTTAATCAGTTTTTCTTTTTTAAATTTCGGTTTCGTTTCATGCAATATCCTTCATCAATGAACTTCTGAACTAAAAGCTAATACTAGTTTATTAAAAATTTAATTACAATTAATTAATTATCTATTTATCTATCTTTAATTCACATCGAAATAATTGGAAAACGACAACAGCAAATATTTTTTTATTTGTAGATAATAAAAAATTTTTATTAAAGTATTTTTCCGTTTCATTTTATTTCTTCTCTTCATTTATCATCGCAATAATTCGAGAATAACTGAAAAATAAAAACAATAACAAATTAATTTTTAAATTTTGCATTCTCACATTTTTAATTTCTTTAATATTTTTAACGTTTCGCTGTTTCTATGCAGGCGATTGAAAGTCATTTGACCTTGTTTGAAATATAATTAACAACAACAACGAACTAAATAAAATTATTATTTATAAAAATAAAATTAAATGAAATCAAATCATAAATAACAACAACAGCAACGAACGAATTAAATCAAATTAATTGAAATCAAATCAAATCATTTCCACTCCAGCATGCTCATACCGAAAGCGAACATATGGCTCTTGGAAAACCCGGAGACTCACGTGATCAAATGCGAGACCATTGAGAAGAAGGTGTACAACCTCGATGACGTCATATCGCAAAACGTCCTCTTCAGACCGTTGGTTCCCAGCAAGCATGCATTCTACGTCAAGGGCCTGAGGTGAATTAGTTTTGTGCATTGATTAACTGCTTGCATGGGAAATTGATGACGGCCGTATCTTCATTTCGTTGATTTTTGCTTCTCCATCATCATCATCATCATCATCATCGTCAGCATCATCGTCATCATCATCATCATCGCACACAGTAATCTTAGTAACCGTAATCACTGACGCTTTTTTAAATGTCGTTATAACTAGAATGATCATCATCATCATCATCATCATCATCATCATCATCATCATCATCATCATCATCATCATCATCATCATCATCATCATCATCATCATCATCATCATCATCATCATCATCTCATCATCATCATCATCATCATCATCACCATCATCATCATCACCACCACCACCATCATCATCATCATCATCATCATCATCATCATCATCATCATCATCACCATCATCACCATCATCATCACCATCATCATCGTCGTCGTCATCGTTCCAACAATAGTCCGGAAATTCCGACAGGATTTGGTACGTCAAGAACCTCGAGCCAGGCGACTCCGGTTTCCAAGGCAACCGAGGAGCGGTTAAGCCCCCGGAAAATGAGGAGTCACGTGCGTCGAAGGCGTCGTTCTGTTGTCATGGGAACGACGAGGAATTCAGACACTGTTGTCGGACTAGTGGACACGTGATCTCGAGCAGACAACAAGATCATCATCATCAACAACAACAACAACAAAGTCAACAACATCAACATCAATGTTGCGGCTGCTGTTCGCTTCCTGATCTGACAAACAGCGACAAGAATATCGAACAACAACAGCAACAACAACAACAACAACAACATTCTTCATTCGGTCGAAGAAAGTCCACAGAGGATTCCCGCCCTTGTGCCTACTCGCCTGCCTTAGACGACGACAGCTTGCCCCTGACCATAGGTAAAAACACCGTACCCCCCTTGAATTTGGATTCGACTTCGGTGATTGGGTATATGATGCTTTACGGAATGTCGAGTTATTCAATGTTAATTGGCTAATGATTATTTATGTTGATGACGATGTATGTTGTATAATTTAATGGTTATTTTACAATCTAATCGAAGGCTTTATGAATTCAACATATGAATATTAATAAGATGACTGATGAGCCAATGCTAATGTACGTAATAAAAAGGTACATTATGATAAGCTGAATTTTACTAACAATAAAACGAAATATAATAAGCAAATCGGTTACGTAATAATGAGTTATAATTTCCCTGTAACAGGTTACATGAACGTAATACCGAGATGCACCAATTACACGTCCAAATATCCTGAATACGAGGAAATTCCAGAGACTTATTCGGCAGTTTCAACTTACCTGTCTGATTATCCTCTTGAAGGTGAGATAAATGTAATTAATATCAAATTATGAATATTAATAAATATTACTTTTCGTAATATAAATATCATTGAATGTCATTTATCATAGTTTTGTATATATCGTTGTCTTTACTTTCAAAGGTAAAATCGTCACCATAGAAACGGTTCCTCTCAAGCTGACCAATCACAGGGCCAGGCAGAAACCGGAAATTGACCCGAATCAAACGTTTTTCCCAGATGCCTATCTGCGACACATTCTGTACATCACCAGGATCTACTTCCGCTACGGGAAGCCCAGGATTGAAATCATCGGTGAGTGAGTGAGTGAGTGAGTGAGTGAGTGAGTGAGTGAGTGAGTGAGTGAGTGAGTGAGTGAGTGAGTGAGTGAGTGAGTGAGTGAGTGAGTGAGTGAGTGAGTGAGCAAATGAGCAAATGAGCAAATGAGTGAGCAAATGAGCAAATGAGTGAGCAAATGAGTAGTAGGCTTATGGCTAGGAATTCTAGAATCGTAAACGTTCTTTCCACGAATAGTCACGAAATTACTCCGACGTGGACAATAGAATTCATAAATACCTCCCATTTACGACGTCGATGCCAAAGATGAAATTTATCCCCAAGTCTGCCCATGGAGCCGAGACCAATCCTCCTCGGCCCAACCCATTCCCTAGTCGTCATGACAACCGCAACGCTTAGTAATATCGAATAGGGAGTTGCCGTAGAAATATTATTGTCAATAAATTCTCCTGATATCGTAAGTGATACGTTGATGGCGTTGTTATTAAAGCTACGAGATACGTTGTGTGACGTCATTGCTTTAATATGGCGACGGTTATTGGATGGCTAAATTCAAAAGTTTATAACTTCTTATTATTCTGTGATGCGCGGATGGCGTAATATATCGCTGAACTTTTAAGGAAACTGAAATTATTGAAATTGATGAAATTATTAATCATTCATAATGTTTAATTTAATTTTTATTTACTTTTATAAATACTGTCTTTAAACATTACAATACGTTATAATAATATTTAGTAATTAATAATTAATTTAGTAATTATAATATTATTATAATAATATTTAGTAATTAATATTATTAATATTAGCATCTATAAACAATATAATAACATTTAGCTCAATAGCTGTTCCAATAACCCCTTTTTGCGATACCTGTTAGCCAGTGGGCGTTGTTGAGACCTGTGGCAGGCATTGACTGATAAGTTAATTTAGGTCGAACTAAGAATTGACTTCCAAACATTTTTATTATTATTATTATTATTATTATTATTATTAACATTACAATCATCATCATCATTATTATTATTATCATTATTAATAGCATACTATCATCGTTTTCATTACCATCATCAATCAGTACTTACTATGAATCTCCTCTTCTTCTTCTTTCAAGAGCAACTTGAGTCACATGCACACGTGCAGATTTCTCGATGGATTCTCACGGACGGTGGAGTTTCATTCTGAGATGATATTGGAAAATTTTAAGAGGACGTTATTGCCTTTGAACACCAAAAGGTCGAGCATCGTTATCATAACCTATGTTTTCGATTGTTAAAACCAGGATATTTTAATCTTTTAAAATATTTTTTGTTAAATACATTATAAATATGCCTTAATGGTCCAAAAAAAGTACTTTGTAGCTTATCGGATCATTTAATAAGCTTGGTGAGTTAACTTAATGAAGATTTAAAGTGCCTATCGATTCCAGGTTTAAGGATATAAGAACAGAAACGCATAAAAGGATTATT
>JAJTWR010000473.1:765000-860000 GCA_021613335.1 Whitmania pigra
ACACAAGTATAACCCAGGACCATCTAAATCGTCTGCGTGGTTTTGTCAAACTCGCACTTAAGCGAGCTCCCTTAACCTCGGAGCCCGCGATTCACAGTACATCACCAAACAGTGACAGGGCTGTTCGTAAAAACCCTACTGCCCCTCGGAAAACGTACATGCATTGTGAGCAATAGGGCAAAAACTGGAGACCGTAAACAGCACGCTTCCCGACTCGAGCGACGTAATGGCGGGAAAATATTCTGGAAAAAAGGCGGGAGATTTATTTGGCGCGTTCGTCTGGCTCGGATGCGAAACGGTTTCTTGGAAAGATAAAAACGTAAACTATGTTTTTTTGTTTGGTTGCGTAACATCATGGAAGATTTTAAATCGAGATTGTCGTACATTACATTTTTTTTATTTATTTTTAAAGGGGATAAAAATGTAACAATTGCATTCATCGATTTGTGTGGTCTGTAAGCGTGGCACGTAGATAGTGTGCTTTCGTGATGTATAATCCCCTGCATACGAGTCTATGTTATTTATTTTCCGCCAGTTAGGTGGAGTTACGCTTAACTTTATTACTTTATTATTGAGTGTTGCTAATTATTTAAGTTTTTTGTTGTTATTTTACCCTTAGTTGTTATTATTATTATTATTATTAATATTATTATTATTATTATTATTATTATTATTATTATTATTATTATTATTATTAATTATTATTATTATTATTATTATTATTATTATTATTATTATTATTATTATTATTATTATTGTTATTATTGTTATTATTATTATTATTATTATTGTTATTATTGTTATTATTGTTATTATTATTATTATTATTTTTATTATTATTATTATTATTATTATTATTATTATTATTATTATTATTATTATTATTATTATTATTATTATATTATTATTATTATTATTATTATTACCATCATCATCATTATTGTTAATAATATTATCATATTTGTAACATCATCAATGGCTTACATGTCTTTGCAAGCTATTAGTTTTTGTAATCGTAGTCTTAAAAATTGGAATAAAAATGCAAACATAAGGCAACAGTATTTCTTAATTTCATCGACAATAATGACAATTATTATTATTAATAAAATTATTATCATTAATATTATTACAGGTGCACAGGACTTCCTACCTGATAGGGATAGTACCTCCTCATTTTACAACTTCAAGCCTCAGTACAAGGGTCTCTCCTCTGCTGTGTCCAAAGTTCAGAGCTGGATGAAGAAAATCAAGGTGGCGTTTTTGATGACGATGACACCGATGATGATGATGATGATGATGGTGATGATGATGATGATGACGATGATGATAATGATGGTGATGATGGTGATGATGATGATGACGATGACGATGACGATGACGATGACGCTGATGATGATGATGATGATGATGATGATGATGATGATGATGATGATGATGATGATGGTGGTGGTGGTGAGGGTAGGATGGTAGTTGTGATGATGGTGAGAATGTGGGATGGAAGTCTATTGCCTGATAAAGCGAGATAACAAAAACATTAAATCATTGACAACATCTTTACCCGTGACCATCACCACCATCACAATCATCATCATCATCATCGTCGTCGTCGTCGTCATCATCATCATCGACCTCAAAAGGTCAATATGCGCCTTCGCTAATGTTCGTTTTCATCCTACATTACAATCATAGGCCATTTAACTCCGCCTATGCCGGCAATAAGTTACCATGACGACGAAGAGTCGGGGTGGGGGTACGAGGGCTTACACGAACGATCCTTTAGACGAATGAGAACAATTCGGGAACCGGTCAGCCGTTAAACCGCCTGTCCACCTACGTCCCTGCTTCGAGATGATTATCAATACCGTGACAACATCATCATCATCATCATCATCATCATCATCATCATCATCATCATCATCATCATCATCATCATCATCATCATCATCATCATCATCATCCATCATCATCATCATCATCATCCATCATCATCATCATCTCATCATCATCATCTCATCATCATCATCATCATCATCATCATCATCATCGTCATCGTCATCGTCATCGTCATCGTCATCATCATCATCATCATCATCATCGTCATCGTCATCGTCATCGTCATCATCATCATCATCATCATCATCGTCGTCGTCGTCGTCATCATCATCATCATCAACATCGTGGTCGTCATCAAGACTTCGTCATAAATGGCTGGTCCATCATACTGAGAGGAAATTATCTGAATATCAGATGGACAACACGTGACAGACGCAACGCATTTATTTTTAATTCGCAAAATTAATAACAAAAAAATAAATAGTTACTAACTGTTTATTATTAAAAATGAGTTGAATGTCAATATTAATCAAATCTTCTATTTATTTCCAGAATGTTTCCATAACCAACGTGCAGACTTTAGAAACGGCATTCAAGCAGAGCCCGTGTTAGTTTATTAATTATAATAAATAATTAAATAATAATAATTATTATTAATAACTCAATTTCCTAGTCTCTTTGCATAAATTCAAATCCTCTAAATTCACTACCAGCCGATGTACGAACTGGGAGCAACTTTCTGGACAAGTCAGAAAGCCATTCAACCGTGAAATTCATCCGCGTCACATACACCAGACCGTTCCTAGGGCGAGAGCTGGATGCATTTTCACCTGCAAAGTTTATAGAGGGTCAGATGACCCTAAACTGCCAACAGGAATCTGTAGACATCGAGGCCCTGGACAATTTGGGCGTGGAAAACATCCCGGTAGATTTCTTCCGAAACAGGAAACCTTCAAAAACTGACGTGGCTTTTAGTCGCAAAATGGAAGATAAACCCAGACACTACAGGGGATTCTCGTACAAGACGTTTGTTCCAGCACCTGTTAAGGTTGGTCACGGATAATTAATGGACATGATCTAATGGTTATGACTTCATCGTTGACGATGGCGGCACGGATTGTAATCCCGTTGCGGGACCATCTTTCTGATTATCTAGTTATACTATGGACATTAATAAACAATTATTATTATTAATAATATCATTATCATTATCATCATCGCCATCGCCATGGCCATCATCATCATCAATATTATTATTATTATTAGTTTAATTAACGACCGCGTTAATATCAAACTTTATTTAATCAACCTGTCAGGTGGCAATGTGCAGCGGAGTGCCTGAATATGAAGGCTTCAACTCGACATTGGAAAGAGCCAAGATCTGGTTGAAATGCGTCAGTAAGTTCTTAAGGACATTTTCTTAATATGAAATATAAATATATAATTATAAACTCTTTAAATATTCTGTTGTAGCAAATAAATCCCTCAATTAAAAGAATTAATTATGTAATTTATAGGTCATTGATTGTAAAACATTATTAAATGAAAACTAACTTGTAATGCAGATAAAAAAATAATCTTAAACTAAATGAAGTTACTAAATCATATTTTTAATAACTATTATTCATCCATTAAGCCATTTTTAATACTAATATATAGAGTAAAACACCCATTCATTAACTAGCATTATTAATCAATAATTCCAGACAGGCAAATAATAAGCGTGGAATCCCTGAGTCATCCACTGACCAACATCTGGAATGACCAAGATGGCGGGGAGGCCACAGTCTGCCACGGTGAGTGGACATCCTCGGGCAGGAAAAAGAGGAAGCATCTTGGCAGAAGGAGGAGTCTGGTTTATTTAGTTAGGTAAGATAAATAATTACTCGGTCATTTAATTTATTTATAATATTACGAAATTAACATTAAAGGATTCACTCCTTAAATTAATTTATTGTTTTTTTTGGTTTTTTTTTAATAGCTTGCATTGGAGAAACTTGTTTATTACGAATAAATAATCTGATTTTTCTTTCAATAAATTTACCCCTTCAAATTCTTTCCAAATGTTCAGGGTTTACCTGGACGGATCCTACCAAGAACCCTCAGCCCACCTCATACCCCCGACACCGTTGGTCGAAGAAATTAAGGACTGCGCTTGCACTATAATGTAGCTATTTTTCGTGACAAAAATGACAAAATCATTCTACGTTCCGAGGAGATTAACAATGTTTAACTGTTTGTTAATTTGACCAATGCGGTTAAAGCTTGTTCGTGTATATTCGATATAATTATCATTAATAGTTAAAAAATAGACATCTTTAATGAGTATTGGAAATCCAGTTAAAATCCAGTATTAAATATTTGAAAAATATTATAAGGATTAGATTAATACCGAGAGCAATTTAAATAAATAAAAAGATAATTTTTTTTTCTGGTTCTCTTATCGACACTTCCTGTCTACATCTAAACCTGCTTCATCATTCAGAAAGTTAACGGTGTTTAAAGGTAACATTCTACGAATATGGACAAGCTTTACCATTTAGCCTCTGCAATAAGATGTACACCCTGCATACTGTGATGCGTAAAATGAATAAAATAATATGAATGAATAAATAAATAAAAGCATGGATTAATTGACTAGAATTAAGTGTTTTTTGTTTAAAACTCACGCTGAATGTGTTTGTCTCTTGAATCTTTGAAATGATCGACAATTTGCTCGGTAGGATGATTGACTGCGATAAAAAATACCATTTATGGCTTGTTCGATAATAAAAGCAAATAACTGATATTACTGGGGTATTAAAAAACATTACGTTCAAATCATAGTCGAACACTTAATATGGACAGGGAACAAATTCTTCAAGACAGATTATTGTTCAATATGTAAAATGTTAACATTATAATTTTAGGGCCGCCTTACAAGTAAAACACAAACTATAATTCGGCGCAAACAATAAAATTAATCTTTTTATTAAGAAAATCTTTTATTGTTATCTTTATTATTGGCTGATCTATTCATCTATGAGTTACTTCTAAAAAATGTTATGTGTTACTGAAATCTGGAGGAAGTAAGCAAATTGTTCTCATGCCATTTTCAACATTAATAAATGGTTTTAAAATGCTTTCCTAAACCTTATAGAATTACCTGTGCAATGCACATGGGACTATACACAGAAAAAAACATGGCACATAGGTAAACTTTTAGTGTTACAAATTACATTTGACCTTCGCTGAAGTTCTATGTAATATGTAATAAGTTCTCTCCGCCCTGAATCTGAATCGCTCCATTATTCGTTTCTCCATTATCCCGTGTTTAAAATGCATTTAATGACCATCGTTTATAAACAAAAATAAAAAGATATGTATAACTTTATTAAAATATCTCATTCATTTCAAACTTATTTGTTTGACTGCAATTAAAATCATCAAGTACTTATAAGGAATAAATTAAATAAAGATTATAAGCTCACGTGTTTCAGAAACACAACTGCGAACAGTCAAGAAAATAACTAACTTTAGAAAGAACATTTCTGATATTTCTTCGGAACAGATAAAGATTCGATTCTACTCATTTAAATCTGGCAATTTTAAACTTATCCAAAAGATGAGTAGACGTGTTTTAGATTTAACAATTCAACTACACATTGCAATCATTTGACTTGAGCAATAATAAAATTATTATTAATTGTTTGAATTGTTCGAAAATGATACATAAAGACAATCCATTTTTCATCTCCAATGACAATACTTTTTTTTTTATTCCTTTAAAGGAAACTATTGCAGATTGTTGCCCGCATTGCTTTGTTGTCTGGAGAGAGTTCGTGAGGAACTCACCTACCCTCTCTACACACTTTTCTTCCAATCTTTTTCAAGTGCTCCAGAACAGTAGACCAATGTGCATCAAGTCTTTGGGACAATGTTCTGATTCTTTGTTGAGGATGTTCTTCCACTGCAGCTCTCAAAAGTTCATCATCCAAAAGACTTGATCTCCCCGATTAAGGCTCATCAATAAGGTCGAAATTGTCTTCTTTAAATTTCAAAAACCATCTACGGCAGTTTCTGACACTCACACCTTCTGGACAGACAGCGGTTATGTTTTTCACTGCAGTTGTTAGATTGCTACCTTTGCGGAATTCATACAATATGCAATGACGCATGCGATTCACTTTGAAACTTTTGTCTTCCATGGGATATAAATATGTTCAAACAGCAATAGATTTAACTAAATGTGAAGTTGAACTGAGTATCCGGATCTGATTTTACCTTGAAAACATCTGTCTTCTCATGTTAATCTCATGATATAGTTTTAGAAAAGCAGTCAGAACTTTCCGGTACCCTTAATAGTTATCATTATTATTATTTAAATAATTTAATAATATTAATGATGTAATAGTAAGTGTCATTATTGTCGATAAAATTAAGAAATACTGTTGCCTTATGTTTGCATTTTTTTTTCAATTTTTAAGACAACGATTACAAAAACTAAAAGCGTGCAAAGACATGTAAGCCATTGATGATGTTACAAATATGATAATATTATTAACAATAATGATAATAATAATAATAATAATATAATAATAATAATAATAATAATAATAATAATAATAATAATAATAATAATAATAATAATAATAATAATAATAATAATAATAATAATAATAATAATAATATAATAATAATAATAATAATAATAATAATAATATAATAATAATAATAATAATAATAATAATAATAATATAATAATAATAATAATAATAATAGTAATAATAATAATAATAAATAATAATAATAATAATAATAATAATAATAATAATAATAATAATAAGAATAATAATAATAATAATAATAGAATAATAATAATAATAATATAATAATAATAATAATAATAATAATAATAATATAATAATAATAATATAATAATAATAATAATAATAATAATAATAATAATAATAATAATACTAATAATAATAATATAATAATAATAATAATAATAATATAATAATAATAATAATAATATAATAATAAATGAAAAAGACAAAGGCACTAATCTAGGTGATTCTGGAAATAACTGGTTCGTGGTGAATTAGGTGTACTCAGGTCAGCATTGACTGTGTGCGCCTCTTAGCCACGACTGCAGTCATTTTTAAAGACCGCGAATTTTGCAGCCAATTGAATCATTGTTTTTAAATCAGGATCAAAATGCTGAACAATGAAAAGAATAATTTCTAGAAATTAATTGCACCGATTCCCGGTCCTATTATTCGAGAAGCTCAATTTTGCATGCGTTTTATGCACAACCATCGAGAATGCTAGTTCAAGTAAATTTTATTAAACGACAAAATTGAGCTGAATTACTTATTTATCATGCACTGGTCAAATACTATTCAACCTGAATATTTTGTCTTTTAATTGAAATTCAAAATATTAATTTAAAAATTATAAGTTAATAACAACAAAAGTAACATCATAATAAAAAAATAATATTTTATTCAATTAAGCATATAGATACGCTGGCGATTTCTGGCGATTGGAACAACGAATGATTCCTGGTTGATTAAGACACCCAAAAGAACACCCATCAACTACCCCATATGTGGCATCTACCTGGGACCTCTTCCCAATGGTCAATGGTTTGAAGTTTATTGCCAGGCTGACACTCCTTCTACCAGATACGTTATCGTCCATCAAATGCCAGCTGATCCGATATCTGGTGGTTATTTGAGTCTCTGTGAATTTCAGATTTTTGGTGATTTTTGACGAACTAGGGACATATTATACTATTTTATAATATATTATGTTTCTCAACAGACACTGAATGTACAACTTGCTTTGCTTATGATTTAATAAAAGTTTAAAATAACACCTTTGAATCACTTTTTGTAGATTGTAGATTTATCAATATCAAGTAGAATTTAGATTTTAGGCTTGTAGTAATTTTTAAAAGTCTGTTTTCTCAATGGAACCACTTTATGCTATAAAAATATTCAACTTCTTGAGTAATCTTTGGAGTATACTGCATTTATTGCAATTAATACACAACAAGATGTGAATGTATCCGCGCTTTACACTTTGGCGGACTATTTAAGATGTGAACTTTGACCCGTTTTATTTGTGATTTGTGTACCGAATTCGAGTGGAGATTTGTAGTTGCTTCAAGTGCATTTCTTTTCCATTATATTAAAAGTTAATCCGCCTTGTTTGGTTGCGAGTTGTCTGCTTTCAAAATCATCATACAAATACAGTAGTAATATCTAGTGAAACTTAACTAAGTCATTGTAATTAAAATTAATTAAATTAAATAATAATTAAAATATTATATGACAACAAAGGGAACGCCCTCCAATAGTTGCGTTAAACAAAGGGTAGATCGATTGGAAAGTGCTTTCACATACTGCGCTCGATTAATCTGATAAATACAATTGAAAATTAAAAAAAAAACTTCTACAAAAGTTAGAGGAACAGTTTTGGGACAATTGACAGGAAATGGCATAAATAACGAAATAATGGATTTGCGTGTTACCAAGCGCTTAATCAAATCTCGACGAAGCCCTCATCGTAATACAGTCCAGTAAAGTCTTCTCGACGGAATACGTCCGACTGGAAGTGAATAATCTCTCTTTTCCTTGATATTATTCCAGATACGTCTGTGAATTTCAAGTATTTTGGTGATTTTTTACTGTGAACCTTAGTCGTGACATTATTTTTAATATTATATTATTTTTCCACAGACATCGAATTTACTTTTCTTGCGGTTCAATAAAAATTTAATTTAAAGCCTTTGAAACGCTTTAAAAATAATATCTTACAACAAAGAGAACGTATTAGACAAATGGTATATCGAGCAAACAGTGCTCTCATATACTGTTCGAATATATTCGAAAGCATATGGCTCAAACAAATCTGATAAATAAAAACAATTCAAAAACCTTCTCGAAACAACAAAGAAATAGTTTCGTGACGACTGACAAAAAATGGCATGAGAAAGTAATAAAATAATGGAATGGCATGTAACCAAGTGCTTAAACAAGTATTCAATATCCGAGGATTATTACCAAACCTATTTATTATTTTGCAAAACATCTGTTTTAATGAGGATAATCAAATGCAATTTGAGCTTTTAAAACACGCGGCCAACATAAAAATTAACTAAATAATGGAATGACATGATAAGAATGCTTAAGCAAATTATTCAATATTTTTTTAGAGTGTTAAAGGGATGTCAACTGCAATTTGTGCTTTCAAAACCCGCGGCGACCATAAATGCTATCTCTTTCTTTGGATGGATGGATGATCTATGGATGGCATGCAGTGCACATCAACTGATTTGATTTATAAAGGCAAGTGTCTCACGTCGGTAATATGTGACAGAAAAATATTTATTAAATTTCGATTTTAAATATTTAATTTAATTATGTATGTTCAAACGATTTTCAGTATATTACTGTTATCATTCTGTGTCTGGGCATTGGAGAATTCTAGAAAATTTAGAAAAATATATGATTGCAAAGGAAATCCTTGGTGTTCTGACGCTATTCCATTTGACAGTGAAAAAGGCATCGATAGCTACAAGCGTTGCTCTATTCATTGCATCAGACGAGCATCTTGCGTCAGTTTCAACTACTGGAGAACCACAAGTTTATGCAAATTATTTGATTTTTTACCTTACAAAATTAAGGGAAACAATCTTTGCACTCATTACCAGGTATTCAATCAATTGATATTTTTCACTTTTTTATATTATAAAAGTTGTATACATTTTAAGTATTTCGTGCTTATATGACTAAAAACATTTTTTTTAAATCCCGCAGTCTGATCCAAAAATTCGTTATTTAAAAAGTAAGAAAATTTCTACTTCAACAATTGTTTTTTTTTTAATTAGAGTATAATCATTATCAATACGGATTTTAAAGGCTTTGAAGCCGTTCCTAATATAAAAACCTTAGAAAACAATTGTATTATAAAAATGCAGATAATTTTCCATCTAATCAACCATTTGTTTTAAAATATTATGCCACAGATCCATAATTTTAAAAAGTAATTAACTGAAATTGGAACAGCTGAAAACTTGGCTGTATACCGCCAAACTTGCCAAAGTTCAACGTACTTGATGGGAACAAAACTCTCGTCTTCTTGGTTGGCCGTTGATGGCCTGTTACTAACAAACGGAAATGCAGGTTTTTGCGCTATTACGAATCAAGGTGATTCTGGAAATAACTGGTTCATGGTGGATTTGGTGTACACTGTCAACATCGTCTACGCGCGCGTCTTAGCCATAAAGACAAACAATATAATTGAGAGTGAGTTTTGCAGCTAATTAAATTATTGTTTTTAAATCCGGATCAAAATGCTGAGCAATGAAAAGAATAATTTCTAGAAATAATTGCACCGATTCCCGGACCTGAAATTCGAGAAGCTCAATTTTGCATGCGTTTTATGCACAACCATCGAGAATGCTCGTTCAAGTAAATTATATTAAACGACCAAAATGAGCTGAATTATTTAATTTACTTTTACACTGGTCAATGACCATTCTATATGAATATTTTGTCCTTTAATCTGTTGAATTTTTAAATATTAATTCAATAATTAAAAGTTAAAAACAACAAGTAAACAAACAATAACAATAATAAAGAATAATAACTTATTCAATTAAGGCATTAGGTACAAAAATCTTACAATTGGAACAACGAATAATTCCTGGTTGATTAAGACACCCAAAAGAACACCCATCAACTACCCCATATGTGGCATCTACCTGGGACCTCTTCCCGATGGTCAATGGTTTGAAGTTTATTGCCAGGCTGGCACACCCTCTGCCAGATACGTTATCGTCCATCAAATGCCTGCTCATCCGATATCTGGTGGTTATTTGAGTCTCTGTGAATTTCAGGTTTTTGGCGATTTTTGACTGTGAATTTGGGTCGTTAAATTGTCTTTAATAATATATTAATCTTCCCCACAGACATTGAATTCACTTTTATTGTGATAAATAAAAGTTTAAAATAAAGCTTTTGAAACACTTTTAGTAGATTGTAGATTCATCAATATCAAGTAGAATTTAGATTTTAGGCTTGTAGTAATTTTCAAAAGTTTGTTTTTTCGTGATTTGTGTACCGAATTCGATTGGAGATTTGTAGTTGCTTCAAGTGCATTTCTTTTCCATTATATTAAAAGTCATTCTGTCTTTATTGGTCACGAGTTGTCTGCTTTCAAAATCAACATAGAAATGCAACAGTATTACCTAGTAAAACTCAACTAAGTCATAGGAATTAAAACTGTATATTAAAATAATATCAATAATAATATAAATAAGATTAATAAATGATAGATAATAAATAGGATATAAAAGTTCATGAGGTTGAAGCGATTTTTTATCTCCTTTATTTCTTCCAAATATGTTAATTTTTTTAAGGAGGATTAAAAAGTTCCCAAGTAGATGTTCAAAGGTAATATCTAATGATGGATACTATTATTATTCCAAACAAAAATCGGGACAGGTCTTTCCGGTACCTCTAATGATACTACCATTTTTTTTTATATTGAACAGAACGAGAAATAAACAATATTGTGTTCGCATGAATATTGTGGACTACTTTTAGTTGCACTTGACCTAGAATTTGTTTACGTTTCGAGTCGAAGTTGCCCCGAGTTTCATTTCTAATAAGTGGTCTTGTCTTATTACAATTACGAATTATCTCTCCAGCATTCAATATGCAAATGCAACAAACAACATAAAAAAATTTTTGTGTTTATTTATTTAACCGGTCGAGGGGCTAATAGCCACTAATACGACCAGCCTCAGCAAAAATGATACAAGTCAACATCGAGCGATGAAAAAGCAGGTTACAGATTAGTCGGTAATTGATACAAATTTTGAAAAATCAATCTCGAGGATTAATGCTCTGAAACGGGAGAAAGTGCCAGCAGATAAGAAAATAAGAAAGCCAAAACAGTCTTTTGTACAGTATAAAAGCATTTGACTATCACGTGGGAAGGTTCCAAATCTGAGATGATTACCAGCTTCATACGAGCACGGTGTGTTAACCAGGGACTTTTCCGTTGCAAAGGACTACAATCAAATAAATAAACGGGAAGATGGTAGAAGCTGCAAAAATATTCATTTGAACAATTACTTTGATATCAGAATCAATTAGTTACAACAAGTGTTACATGGTACGAATTATTAATTGTAAAACAAAATATTTGTATGAGAGTTGTCAGTTTTTTTACGTAATTTTGATTGAGGGTCTTTAGAAGTTTGACATTTGTTGACAGAGAGAGATCAAAAAATTACTTTTAATTTGTTGACATAATTTATGGGCGGCCATATAATATTTTGAATAAATTTAATAGTGATTCTTGATTTTGTTCAAATCGTTCTTATAACAGCAGGTGCAAAAAAAAATTTTTAATTCTAAAAAAAATTACTTTAAAATAAGCAAATTATAATTTTGAACAGAAATTACAGTTATTTGGAATCGTGCTTCTATTGTAATATTTTAATGACGCGTGATGTCTATTTATAGTTGCGGAACATCCGAGCCTTTCAAACATTTTCAAAATTAAATTACAATTACGCGGTTTTAAGTTAATTATTAAATTAAATAAAAACTGTTTACAATATTTATTAATAGCAGCAATATTTAAACGACGAAAAAATTTCCTATTCAGACGAGCCGATAAAGCAGACATGAGGAGATGAACCGACCTAAATTCTCGATCGCTTATTGGTCAAAAAAACTCACGCCAGGTGACCGCTATCTTACGATGTAAGCAGATAGTTTTGCGGTCAAGTATTGTTTGTCTTTTGCTTATAAAAGGGTTATCCGTTCCTATTGAGAAGGCTTCAGTTTTTAGAGACGAGTGTTAGTTGATAATTAGTTGATTGTTGTTATTGGTTACGACAGTTTTCACCAGACGATATTCAACTCTCGCTTATAGCTTGTAGCCGGCGGATTTTTAAAAACGAGACAAAAATAACGTTGGCTTGGTAAATTCAGATTTGTTCTGACGAAGTTATCAAACTGGACATTTGAAACGGATCATCTGCCTGTGCTTAGATTGTTGTAAAGACTACTTGTCAGAAAAATTAAATATCAGGCAGTGATATATCAGAAGGAAAAAATAAACTGCTACATCTGTTAGTAAGACTCACAGGAACGAGATAATACATTCTTGAAATCCAAAAAATGAATGGTGTCACAAAATTGCCCGCCTTTCGAGGGGCTCTCTTGTTTGTGGTGGGAGTCTTGTTTTCCGTGGTCCTTGAACTCCTCAGAGTCCAGAGGCAGGTCAACTTCTTCCCAGCATTCCTTCGACGACACACCACAGATTCCTCCTGGTGGATAACCATCGTGTGCGGTGCTACATCGAGTAAGTGACGAATGAGCTTAGTTTTTGTTAATTAATTAATTATTGTTTAATTAATATATATATAAAATAATGTAATAATTAATTAATTAATTTGTTTATTTTAATTATTTTTGTTTTAGTTGTTCCTCATTTACAACTCATTTGTTTAAGAAAAGCTCTAGTCAATAAGTTTCTAAAACTACCAGTATTTTCAATGTTTTAATTTCTTTCGTGATGTCAAGCGACATCTGTTGCTTCTGTTTCTGATGATCGATGTGATTGTGAATGCCCTGTCTAGTTGTTAAAAAAGCATTTCAGTGACTTTTTACCAAGGTTATGTTCTTAATGGCCTTCAAAGACTCTTCACAGATTATTAGTGTTAACGAATAATCATTCTTTAAGTAAATCTGTAACAATTTCATTCCATTTTCCGATGGCAACCTAGTCTTTACTAGTTGTAATAGTCGTAAGTCGTAGCTCTAGAGGTTTCTCCGAGATGTAATTAACTTGGTTTAGTATGAAAATTAGTTTAATAATAAATTATGGCTGTGGCTCTTTCATTTGAAGATTAAAATTAAAAGTTTAATTTGTAAAATATTCAATTCTCATAATAAATCGTTAAACACATACCATTTAATGACTCATTAAACATACACCAGATGCATTTTTCTTAATTTATTTGACTAAACTCTATGCACTCTATACGTACAGATTATCTGACACCAATTTGTGTTATCGGTCACTTGTTAAAACATAAACTTAATTTAACCTAACAAACTAAATCGTCATCCCCAGCAATCGTAGGACTCCTGTATCCATACCTGGACAAGCACTTTGGCGAGAGACAACTCAAGAAGCAGGAGTGGTCGAGCGTCATGAGATGCGTTGCCATCTTTGTGGGTATCAACCACGCCAGTGCCGTATCCTTGTTGCGATGTTGTGCATACGTCGTTCTTTAAGCTTTGTGCGTCAAAATGTTACCAGTGTCTCCTGGTTTCATGCCTGCTGTAAGATGTCGGGCACTCAATTTGTTAAGCTTAAAAGGCTAAGTTAAACTTGAGCATGAAACTTGTTGAAATGGATTTCTAAGAATTGTAAAAATAAGAATTAATAATATTTATTAATTATTATTATTATTATTATTTAAGTAAAAAATAAATAAGAACTGTTTATTGGAATATATTTTGAAATGTACAGGTTTAAGACATTCCTATAGGTCGTAAAGTTAAATGGTAAAGTATAATTTTTTACAATTAAACATATTTTTAAAAGGAAAGTCAGTCATGTTTCTCAACGTCAGCGAATTAGTTGTCATTAATATTATTAATAAGTAAATTAACATAAACCGGATGATAACGCAGCAGTATGTTATCGTAACGTACGGACGCCGAGCCATCGAAATCACCGCCCACAAATTCACAAGCTCCGCCCATTCTTTTCCTTGACTCCTCCCCCCTCCTCCAGAAAATCAACTTCTCCAACGACATCCAGCTCTCTCTGACCCTGGTGGCCCTCTCGTTCGGGTTGTGGTGGCTCTTCGACAGGTCCAGGGGGGGGTTCGTGCTCGGCGTTTCCATAGCGATGCTGTCGTTTCTCGTCTGCCAGCTGCTCATCTACCAGGGAGTCTACAGGTTGGTGATGGATGGATGGATGAATGGATGGGTGGATGGACGGATGGATGGATGGATGAATGGATGGGTGGATGGATGGATGAATGGATGGAAATTGATTACTTTGTGTTGGCTTGTTTAAGGGGATAGGATTGCATTAATTTTATATAAGATGCTTTTATTTGTAGTAATTATTGTTAATATTGTATTATAGTAATGTTCACATAATTATTTTAATTCAATAATATAAAAATGATTATAATGGTCTTGCGATTTCAATAATTGGTCTCAATATTGGATTAAGCCAATCAGAGCATAATGTAGTGTTTCTAAATGACAACCAGGCATTGTACTTTCTAGTGTGAAAAAGTGTGACTGTACCAAGTCTTTTGTACTTTTGTAAACTTGAGTTCAGAATCAATGACTGAATATCAGCAAATCGATTAGTTAATTAATTAGTTTACTTAACTCTAAGAAAATTTAAGATTAGGCAGATGGATGATACACGACATGATTAGAATTTATGGGGTGGTCCTAATTAAGGCCTACAAGATTATAATGTGATTAGTAATTAGTAGTTTCTGCCCTTAATATTTTTTAAATTGTTGGTTGTACATTTATTTGTTATTAACAATTAGATTATTTGTTATATACTTTAACAATGAATTATTAAAAAATCGGAATTACTGTATAAGCCATTACTTCTTTTAATATTTATAGTTACTAACTATCTTACAATTATTAATATATGTTATATTCTGTGCAATTACAATAACATTTATTATTATTATTATTTAATTAATATATATCTGATCCTAAGAAACTCCAGAAATGCTCTTTTATTATCATTAGCATATGTTATTACATTTATAATAACAAGAATATTATTATATATATATATATTATAAATTAATAAATATATTAATATATTATATTAATACAATTAATAAACTAATTATTAACTATAATATTATTATGATAACGATAATAATACTCTCGATAATAATACTCTCGAATGCCTTCAAAAGGTTCACAAGTCCCGACTTCTCGTACTTCAAATCCTGGCTTCCCTGCATCTTCTTCTCCGGCGGAGTCACCATCGGAAAGATTGGCAGACAACTGGCACAGGTTGTTTCGGTGTTGTTTTTAGAGATGGCGATGGTAATAATAATGGCATTTAATTTATTATGTTTACTAAATTTAAATGCAATGTAGTTAGCCTTACAAATTGATTAAGTAATATTTAAATTAATAGATAATTATAATTCTAAAAATCAATAAATCGATTATAATTCTCATTTGCAAAGCCAGCTTTGATAATGAGTGCACTTACTCCAAACAATATACGAGCCTTTAATGACGTCCTCCTTTGCTTGTTTATAGCAGTACGATCCAGAGGAATTTTCATCTTCTCAGCACGACGATGACCTCTCGAAAGAGCACCAGGATTAACCCCGATCTTCGACTCGACCCGAATTTGTGCTCGCTAACCGACCCAGATACATCTCACCCTCCAGATCCTCGAGAGAGAGAGAGAGACTCGAAAACCTTAGTTGGAAGTTGAACCTACAGCCTTTCTTTCAGTTGTTTTTGTTTGTTTGTTTGTCTGGATTCTGAAGGTTCCAAGACTCTGGCAATTTCCGTCGGTATATATCACCGTCAGTATCACCATCAGTGCTGCCGATGGTGACTGCCGCAATTGAACTGCCAATGGTGACGGTGGTTAGGAATTCGGGCAGTTACTACGGTGATGAGTGACGATGGCGAAAAAATGCTTCGTTTAATTTTTTCTTTAATTTTTTTCTGACTCTCGTGTGGCTTAGCAAATGTTCTTTCGTTTATTTTGGATCTCTAAGTCAGAATAGTGATTATCACAATAGTGATTATCACAATCATTGAAGGTGTGTTGATGGCGACGATGTGGTTGAATTTTGGTTGAAAGTTGCAATCGTAAACATTCAATCAAGTGATCTGTAGATGAAAGACTGATCATTAGGTGACGATGCCTTGAGACGGGCATTTTTGAGTACCTTCGAAGTTATTTATGAACCTTTGTTCTTTTTTTTACTGCACCTCTGGATGTTGTTGTTTCTATGTTTCGTTGTTTGTGTTCGTATTTAACTAATTAATTACTCAACTATTTAATAACGGTAAATGATGATGCTCGCCGTTGACGGTGACGGTCTTCGATTGTTCAACTCGTCGTCGTCATAGGTTTAGCAGTTCGAGAGGTCGACGCACCTTGCACATCGTTTTATTTTGCAATAACATGGGCATCTTTCTTCCGTTTAAAGATGGCAGTCCTGCTGATGTTGCAGGATGTGTCTTTGTATTTATGATGTGTTTTGATGTATTCGATTTTTAATTTTCATTTTTCTTCACTCGTGTTGTTACGTCTGATTGTATTCAACTTTGTTGTTTTGTTGTTTGTGCTCACTTTATTGTCGTCAACTTCACCTTCATCTTCAGTATGAGGATTCCACAGTAATTGTAACTCTGAAGACTACGATCATAATTCTTGCCAGCGACTTTCGACGTTTGTACCCCTGCACGTGGCTAGTTTCTCGTTGGAATATTGTTGCGAGAGGCTGTTACCATGTCAACAATAGGGTGTCGGGTTTCTGCTTTGTTTCTCGTTCTTCCATTCTTCTTTGTTACCATTATTCGTTAAGGAATAATTACCATTATTCGTTAAGGAATAATTACCATTATTCGTTAAGGAATAATTACCATTGTTCATTATGGAAGTAAAGTCTTAGAGACACCACTGGTAAAGTGTACGTGTGCACGTGCTGATTGAGGCCCTGTAAATATAAAAGACTACATCCGCGTGGTTTATTATTACTCATTCGGGAGTTTTATCTTGAATTCCTTGTTTGAAAAGAAATTCAAACCTGTGTTTTTTGCAATTTATTTGTGACTTTTTGTGAATTTAATGGTTATCTCAGCTTGCAGTTGTACAATAACTTAACCTGAGAATAGTTAATATTCGTTAGATAATTATTGTTATTTAATGTCTAGCAAAAGGAACATTGCAGAAGCTTGCTGTTAGCAGGTTGTATCAAACCGGTTTGAGAACTGGTTAACTGCTCATTAAAATTCATTTATAAACCAGGAATTCAGCAGGTCCCACAGCATGCTACAATACAGTCACAATAATGATTTAGTTAAGAAGTAGTTAATTATTAACCTTTAATTATCTGTCCAGTAAGATGATCTCGAGTACATACTTACAAATGCGACTCTGTGCGCGGCACAAAATCGAATTAATTGATCAACACCCTTGAAATTAATGACGGATTACAAAAAGCTCAACGCTTTGACATCTCGACTATTATTAGAATATTTTTAGAACCTATTTTTCAAATAAAACAAAAAGTGTGAATCTAGTCAAAACACAGGACCGTTCGGACAGGATCGGGAGATACAAGATTAAAATTGTTTATGGCAGAAAAAATTGTTCATTAGTGTACCAGGTTCACCTAATATTTTAATATTAAAAACAATACTAATGCCTGCAATGTGTTCTCGGATCTCTACAAAACTTACAATGAGGACAACTCGTTATTATAACTAAATAAATAATTATATATAACAATAATTTCTAATTTTCCATCTTAAAACTGTGCAACTTCTTTAAAGCACAGTGGCAACGTCACCGACAATGTCAAAGTTGTATTATTATACATAGACGATCTAGGAAGACTAGAAAATTATTTTTTACCGACTAAATAATAAAAACAATCGCATTGAGAAAGTTTCGTTTAAAAGAATATTTTTCTTAAAATTACTTGTCAATAAAAACAATTGAAACCTAAAAAAAAGTCCATAGTGTTCCATAGTATAATAATGAAATAGAGTTTTAGAAATAATTTTTATCTCTGTTTATTTTAATTATTAAACTTATTATAAATAATGTAATAATATAAGTATTTCAAAACAACGTAAACTTGTGGCAATCCATTAATTATAAACTGAAGCAAAGTCTGGTAATGAATGATCGCGACAGAACACGAGACATGGAAAAATAATTGATTTATTCCTGACAAATATTTTCTTTGGAAATCAATTGCTTACTTGATCGACATTTATTTGATTTTGTTAATCAAATATTTGCAGTATGTTTTCGGATCACCTTAGCTAACATATTATAACTCTGTGAAAAAGTATATAAACGCCAGAATTAAAGGTATAGACTCAAATCTTCTGCAGGTACATTCATCTGATCTGAAGAGATTTCAAAGATGGTGGTCTCTCTGAAGGTGTTTGTTGTCTTCTTGGCTGTTTGCATCTGCGTGTATCAAGCGCGTGAGTCTAGCCTGGTCTTTGTGGGAATTAAAATTATTAATTACAATGCAATGTATATTTTATTTTGCATGTATTTGTTTTCTTTGCAGTTCATTACACTGACTGTACCGAAACTGGCCAAAATCTCTGTCTTTGCGAGGTAAGTTAATAAATTATGTAACTATTCCTTCACACCAAATGTGCATTAACAATCACAGTTTAATTTTAGGGAGACATTGCTTGCGTTAGAGGTAATCGATGCATATTAGGCTCAACTAAAAAAGACAACAAGTGTATCCCAGGATGTAATTATTATTATTGTTATTGAATTACATATATTAATAAATTATATATAAAATATATAATATTAATTATATTTATAATTAAAATTGTTAAAGTATCACACTGTTTGTCGTACATGTGTTTCGCTTCGTTCTCCTCGATAATTGATTTTAAAATAAAACTTTGCCTGACAATAAAAAATAATTTAACAAGTAGGCGGAGTTATTAGTTGATATTAGTTATTAATATCAAATTTTGATCTCAGATGGCAAAGCGATGCATCAAAGCAAGCCTGACGAGGAATCTGAACAATTTTCATATGATGACGACGACGACAAATGAAAGCATAATTTGAACACAAAGAATTTTAAATTTTAAACATTTTTATAATTGAGCCATTTATCAATAAATAAATGAAGTTCCATGGCATTTATTGATTTTTGTTTTGTAATGACTTAAAATTAATATTTGTATGAATTGATGATCATTGTATGGCTAAACTGAAAGTTACCCAGATATGCCTTTCACCTTTCAATAACAGCAACAAATTAGCATTAGTAATTTATTATAAAGTGGATGTATCAAACTGAGAGGTTTAGAGCAAAGCAGTATTTAAAATATAAGACCAAAGTCTTATTCAAATTAATAAAATAATATTTAAAATTAAAACTCAAGTCCTAAATGAATAAAATAAATCAAATATAAATTAAATAATATTTAAAGAAGGGCTTAAATAAGGTACTGCTTCACTGATCACGGGCATAGAACCAGTATTTTCGGTATAATACGGTAGCTAAGATGGCGAGAATGAAATGGACCATAATTAAGTAGTATTTGCGACGTTTGATTGCCTGTGTAGGACAACTAATGCAAGACAAATAATTAATGAAGAATTAATTACTAATTAATCACCTGGCGTGCAGGATAGCCGAATGGGTTACGTGCCTGCATACGGCGGTAATGACAACAGTCGTAATGTGTCGTGTTCGAAACCCAGCCTGCACTGCCGCCAGCGCCCTTGGGAAGGAGCGCTATATAAATGGTTACAAGAAGCGCCTCTGACGCTATGCATATGGCGCTATATAAATGAAGTTACAATTACAAATACTAGTCACTAATACCAAATTTTAATCTTTTATTAGATGATACCTCATAACCACTGCGAGGCGGAATTCGAACAAGTAAGATGAAAATGGAGGATAAAAATGGAAGAAAATCAATTTTATTTTATTTTTAATTTTTAAACATTTCCTGTTCACCGTTAAATTAACAAATACGATTTTAAATGTACCTATGAATTTATTGCTTGAAAAGGCGTAAGAATAATGTTTATATAAATATTTATTATCATTATTCGGCTAAATTGTTGTAGATTGTAAAAACTAAATTTTGAAATTACGACAACATTATCATCAGATATCCTCGTAATCATGGTATTAATAATACGAAATTTAATACGAGCTGCTATAATGTTATCCCTGTCGTGACAATCAAGCAATAAAAAGTTAAAATCGTAGAATTTGAATAATAAAACACTTTTCGTTATCGAGTCAAATTAAATTCCTGCACAATGCTGAAAAGAAAAATATTATTCGAGTTGAAATAATATTCAAGAAGGAGTGTTGAGCGGCCACGCTGTAAGCATTCTGAGAATGTTTATCAGAAAGTTAACTCCATCAAGAGATTAATCAAGATCATCCACAATCAGTTGAGCAAGCTGTCTAACAAACTGCGTGAAACGATGAGTTTTGATTTAAAAGGAATTGAAACTTAATAAGTTTTTATATAAAAAAAAATTCGCTCCGCAATTATTTTTGAGTTTTTAAACTCAACTGATTACCAACTTCTGAAGCCATGTTTCCATAGCGACAGCAATGCCGCGATTAAGTTTGGAAAAAAAGCGGGAAAGTTCGGAAAAGGTTACCCAGTGATTGTGGTAATGCTACAAGGACTTAATCATGGGTGAAAATGGTGGTGATGATGATGACAGTTGGCGATGAGGTGGCAATTGCAACGGCAACAGCATCAATGATGGAACAAAGACACAAAACGATCTCGATCAAGGTGATCCGCCCAAAATGGTAGAAATATTACAGTTATTTAACCAATTTCTCTGCTAATAAACAATAATGAATTTTACAATAATTACATTTGCTCCTGTTCAGCCATCGGCGATGAAAGGCTAATCGATTTACAAAGGCTCCTTTTACTACCTTACAACATGCACATCAGATAATTTATTTATTTATTTATTCATTCATTTATTTCATTAACCAGTTCAGGTGGTTTTTTCGAGAGGCACGAATTATTTCTGGATCATCAGAAGGCGAGTTCGGTCAAATGCCAATCAGGAGACGCAAAATGCATCAAATGGACCAATAACGTAGCAAGAGGACGGAGTTGAATGCAGGTTGTTGGATCGTTGTATCCGGATACAAAATGTCCGACGATAAAATAAAAGCGTTTCGAATTAAAATTCACGGAGGTCGAAGCACGTATAAAGCAAGAGTTTAAATGAATCATTTACAGAATAATTAAAATAAATTACTCTCAATTAGCCATCCAAATTAATGCATAAATTAAGATTAATATATGAATAGTATTATTATTATTATTATTATTATTTATTTATTCATTTCGATGATTACGTCAGTAACAAAATCAATACAATCAGGAAGTGAATTTACAATCCGCTTATGAAGAACTAGCAGATGAAGAATTAATTATTAATTAGTAACAAAAGATTATATAATGACTACTAATTAATAATCAAGATAAACATCTACAGTAAAAAATAAACTTAATTACATAAAAAAAAACCTTTACAGAAATCAGGTGAAAATTAACAACAGACGTAATCCCACTTTAACAAATAAATTAATAAATAATAGTAAAGGTTAACCAATCAACAGGTTAAAATCAGGTGAAAATTAACAACAGACGTAATCTCACTTTAACAAATAAATTAATAAATAATAATAAAGGTTAACCAATCAACAGCCACAAACAATCTCTTGACACTCAAACGACTCCGATCCCGTGACTGCCACACCATTCAATCATCCCATCTTGGTGCTTGGACGAGCTACGGTGGTTGTAGTTGTAGTTGTGGTTGTAGTGTAGTTGATGGGCAGGACGCCCGTCGAGAAGAGGATGATGAGTATGAGGATGATGAGGGCGATGACCACAGCCAGGCCAAGGGTGAGCATCATCCGAGTGTTCCTCCACCACATCTTGCGCTTGACCTTCCTGGCTGTCTTCTGGAACGAGGAGGCCTGGGGGAAGAAATGATTGAGGTGAATTGGTGAGGTGAATGGATGATTGAGGTGATGTGAATGATTGAGGTGAATAGATGATTGAGTTGAGGTGAATGAATATAATGAATTAAAAATATAGTTTTTAAAAATAGAATTTAAAACTCACACTTGCTTCGAGGTCTGTGGATTTGGCCATCAGGTCTTCAATCCTGCAATTTCACATCATTAGATCATCATTATCATTAACATAATCAACGTTGTCACATTTCCATCATCATTATAATCACCATCATCACCTTTGTTACATAGTTAGCATACCTGGCCACACTTAGCAGTCTTACCTGCCTGCTACTAATAGGTGGATAAGTTGAATTGGCAATAACGCCATCAAGTGTCAATACATTCGTTGTTTGATTCATTGGATAAGTACATAGACGATGTCATTACTTTACTATTCTTTAAATCTTTACTATTTTACTAAGCTTTTAATTTTTACTAAGAGTTTAAGTTTATCATTGAGTTATTTCTATATTCTGTTGAGCCAACGATATAACTCTGTGGCAGAGCGGACAAAGAAATTGCTTTCTCTCGAAAGTGCGAATCTGCGAAGTTCCAATTTTTTCTTCAATATTCAATACAACTGTCAATTCACAAAGTCCAAAAATTTACAAAATGCTTGAAACATTGGCTTCTCAATTGCAACCAACTCAACATATGAACGCTGTGGATTTTGACGAAATTGTCTCGAGTGTGGAGAAATTATTCGAAATCCATCGACTTCTTCAGCAAGCAAAAGATATAAATTCAACGGAACGAGGAAAACAGATGAGTCCCGACAAGAACTTGCATCTCGAATTCATCGAGGGGCACTCACACGTGACACATGCATGGCTACCAATCCATTAGATTAGAGGCACTTCGTACACAGATTTCAAAGTGAGACCGTCTTGAAAGCATTGCTTAGAATTTCTGACTTTAGTTAATGCAGTGGAAGTAGCCAATGAGATGGAAGGAGCCAAAGATACATTGCACCATTCCACTGCAGAGGCAATTCAAGCAAGCTATCCCAAATTTCAATGAAACTCCACAGCATATATGTTCAAATATGGAATTATTCTCCCAATTTACTGGTCATTCAAAGCTGAGGCATTGATTCCAGAGAAGGAAAACTAAAAACCGGCAAACTTCAATTTGACTCCAAAGAGTTGAAATTTTCTACGATGAGTAGCGATGTACGAATATGTGCTGACTGTTTTGAACCAACAGCTTCAAGAATCCCAGAAAAAATATAATTTATTTAGTAAATTTACTACATTTAGTAAATATATTATATTTACACAGAAGAGATTCTATGTAATCATTGTGCGATACATTGGGTACATACATGCCGAGAAATAAAGAGTTTATTTAAATTTTATTTGTTAAGAGTTTATAGTTAAGTTTATCGTTGATTTTTATTTTTTTTATTTTTTAAATTATACGACGAAACAAACCTTTGACCTCTCTCCAGTACGGCTTCGATGTTCCTGATCATGACCCCCTTGACTTCGTCCACTTGCGATTGGAGCGTCGACATCTTTCCACCCATTCCACTGTTTGACCCATTGGAAGCATTCCCCATCAGAGAATACCTCTCCTGATAATGATGACATACATATTAAATGTACATATAATTTAGATGGAATGTAGTCACCATGACAACAACTGTGGGGACCATAATCACGACCGCCAGAATCATCATCGCCATCGCCAGGATCATCATCATTGCCGGCACCAGAATCATAACCACCACCATAATCATCACCACCACCATCACCATCCACTCACCGTGATTGTGGTGAGAGTATGGCCGAACTCCCTGTTGAACTCAAACTCTCCTGCGTGCATGGCCCTGTGGACGAGACTGGTCGAGAGGAACGCGCTTTTGATCTGAAAGAGACGGAGGTGAACGGTTGCGGCAAATGACCCATGTGGATTTCAGCTCAACACGTGTTGATGTAAATCGTTGCAAGGATGTGAGGATAACTTGAGATGTTGATATACATCGATACAAAGATACGACTTGTTGCGTTTTAAGTACGGATGACCATCTTTTAAAGAGATTCCACGTTTAAAACATATTTTAATCAAAGATTACAACTGATCTATATTTGGTTCAACAAAAAATAATAAATTTCATTCAAACCCCATAACCTCATTGCGTAATATAATGTGACATTGTTTGATCGCAATTCGCAACTCCCTTTAACTCACCTCGTTTAGGAATTCGAAGGGCAGAGTCTTCCCTGCCTCTGATTTGCTGACGCAAAGAAATGTCAGACCGTTGTCGATGACAACATTGACGTTCATGCTGGAAATATTTGGACAGGAGTGAGTGAGTGAGTGAGTGAGTGAGTGAGTGAGTGAGTGAGTGAGTGAGTGAGTGAGTGAGTGAGTGAGTGAGTGAGTGAGTGAGTGAGTAAGTGAGTGAGTGTGAGTGAGTGAGTGAGTGAGTAAGTGAGTGTAAGTGTGAGTGAGTGAGTAAGTGTGACTAAGTGAATAAAAACTAGCAAAAAAACCATTTTCACTTACTTGCTGTTGGTGGTGTACGAAGTTTTGGCATTGCTTCCAACTGGAATGTTCGGCAGGATGCTGGAAACCAGGGACTGATAGTTGCTCTCTGAAGGCTCTTCGTGGCAGCACAGAACCTTGCTGCCTCTGGCAATGGCTGAGTATTGTATAGACATCTTTGAACTGCTGCGAAATATAATAAAGATAAGTGATATCTTATGAGAGATGGATTACTTACAAAGATTACTTACTGGTTGGATGATAAAATGTATCACAAAATAATTTAGATGAAATTATTTGTTAGGGGAACTTGTTACTAAGTAATCCTTGCATTATATGTAAGTTGTAAGCTGTAAGCTAAACAATATGAAGTAAGCTAATTTTATTGAACATATATACAGAACTAAGATCAATAACCGAATATATTTATGGATGTACAAATATTTCACAATTTTAAGACTGTTTGTAACTATTACAAGTTATTAGTGATAAGAAATAATTAATTAGGGGTCTGATTAGCAATCCATAAATTTGTATTAATTATTGTCAATTATTTTCTAATTTAAACACTAGCACTCTTGCAAGTTGAAAAGACAGACTCATTTGAATAATCGTCAAATTATAGGTTATAAGATAACTTCCTTCTAACTATTTGGCTACTCCCTTGATCTCCCTGAGTATGTACTTAAATTCAATTCATAGGAAGTCCTATTTATAGAAAGCATGCACGATTCAATGACAATGGACTGAGGAGTAACTAAATGAGAATCCTTCCAGGGACTTAATTTAGGGGGGCTTGGGCTTTAACCAGGGGCAAGAAAACGTCGTATCATGTTTTACGAGGGCTTGATCCACCCCCTTGGAAAATGCTTAAATTAAGTCCAGGAATCCATCTCAAAGTTGTGGATGACCTTTTTATAGCTCAGTTTCTCTCTGACTATTGATATCCTTTGGCGTGAATCTTTTTTGGGCGACACAAAATTTTGGTAATAACTACTTATATTTTTAAAGTATGTTTATTTACTTATTCAGACAAGTAAATTTAAAAAATCAAATGATGAGCGAGTTCAAGTTAAAAGCTCATGATTAAAATTACTTAATCTAGCCACAGGTTAAGAAAATTGTAATGTCACATAGGAAATGCAAACAAACAACTTACAAAAAAGATAATACATCATAAACTTGTGTTTGTTACTTGTTAATAATAATATTACAATTTATGTTAAATATGTCATCAATTTGATCAAAAAGATTGACAAAACACAGCTCGACTGACAGCGACAGTACGAAAAACGACAATGTCCACTCAGTGAAAATGTTCACCCTGATTTCAAATTTATATGATCTCTTTCGAGAGAAGATTCAAGTAACCATTTCTTCACCAAACTTTTTATTAATTAAATAATCAATAATATCTTTAAAAAATAATTACAGTCATTTGGAACTTACATATTTGGATACCATGATATCATAATCAAATAAATCTAAGGATGTTGTCTAATGGGATTTTTAGATCAATTTCAGAGATAACTGCAGTTCAGATAACTTTGTAAGATTCAGTTAAACTAGAGAAAATATATTATGACAGCAAATAATCTTTTAATCGAATTATTTCTGTTAAAAATCAAAGGAATTTCTTCAGACATCAAGTCATTTGACCCATCACCTGTCGATTCGTTCCAAACCTCGGCGCATTAACTTATTACGAGTTTATATAATATTAAAATAATACAATTATAATATTAAAATAAAATATATACAGAACAAGAGCTCTTACCAGACTGAAAATCTTCGCAGCTATTTACTAAGGAAGAGAGCAATCTGACTTGTTTATTTTATATCGCAACAGGTAAGGCTGGCAAAGGTCTTGCCTCGCCTATTCAATTAAATATTTTATTTATTTATTTTTAGTCTATCGATTTTTAATCAATTTGAATTAATATTGAGTTACATTGTATAACGTTAAGATATACTATTTTGATTTGGTATATCGGTTTGACATTTCTCTACTGAAGCAAAATTGCCTTGTAATACTGAACGACTCAGGGGAAAAATCAGTTATGTCGAACGAATTTTAAGTGTATTTAATTAAATAAATTCCACATCACAAATTATGCTTAGTTCTTATATTATTATTAAACTGGTACAGCGGCTTACAACAATGAGTAGGGCAGCTATTCTGAAATTGGTTTAGACTCCCGTGTATTCTCCATTACCATGAAGCGCGGTTGAATACTCATCTATTTGCTAGTAGTCTATCACTATCAAAACTGCTTTCCATCATTTGAATGATAATGACAACTTGATTCGTATGAGGATGTTATTGCGAATACCTATTTCTCAAAAAGCCTTACAGCCATGGACAGGTGGCGCCCGTAAGTAAGACAAAAAAAATGTAAACTCAGCAATGAATTAAAGTGAGTTTTTCACCACGTTACGAAATCACCGAAATTAATCTTCATACCTCCAACACGACCTCAAGACTTCATTATCAGCTGACGTGTGCATAAACATTAACATCGTTACGCATTTTACACTTTCACAAAGGATGCCCTAATCTCGGCAAGCACAGTCATCGATAATTTAAACACTGGCAAAGGAAATTTGAACCACGAATTTGAAGCAATTAGAAAAATAATTTCAGTGCTTTCTCAGTTCAACCTCAGTCTCCATCTCTCCGCAACTTCCGGCAGAAAAAAAAATTGTCCAACATCTCGAACGAAACCGAGGCCAAAGCCGTCAATCGATCGACAGACCGATTGAATTTACAAAGCCGTTTACAAAAAAAAAAACCGAGCAGTTTTCGAGTGTCCCACGAATCACTTCGATACGATTTGAAAGAATCAAAAAAAATTAGCTGATAATCACAACAATGGGTACGAAATGAAGCTAATAAACATCGCCGAGTCGTGTCAATGGCCAATGAGTAAAAAAACCCTCGTCGGATGGAAACAGCACTTGAAGGATGAAATGAATTCCTTGAAGGGAGTCCACAGCACCTTATTTTTAGATATTCTATTTATATCACATATTACATAATTCTATTTATATCACATGTTACATAATAACAATAAAATAATAATAATAACAACAATAATAACGATACAAATAATGATGGTGATGATGATAATAATAATACTCCGCGAAGCATCGACGTTAACCTTATAAACAAACTTGCGACGATCGACGAGTTTAGTCGTCCCGATTTTTATGTTCGTTAAGTTGTAATAATCATAAAGAAGAGGGAATGGATTGAATTTTTGCAAATCAAAACTAATAATTTACAAACACCTCCATCAAAACAGAAGCAAAAAAAAAGAAAAAAAACCAGAAAATCACATCGAACAAAAATGAACGCAACAAACTTTCTTCGACGTTCAGAACAAATACGATAACCCTTTCATCTGGCATCGTCGTTATCATCGATATCAGTACCATCATCATCATCATCATCATGTTGTTAGAGACTCATCATCATCATCAACACCAACAATACAACCGTCATCATCATCATCATCACTCCAGTTTGTGACTATTTCCACTGGAAAGCATGTTGAAGACCGAGTAGATGGAAGCCGTTATGACTCCGGCACCGAGCCCGAGCAGCATCGTGAAGAAGAGAAAACCGCCCAACACCAATATCCCGACGAGGAGGACTGCCCCTGAATAACGAATAATCAATTAACCAATTAGTTAATGATTAAGTAAATTACAACAATTATGTGAAAGGCCTGCAATCGATGTAATAATTATTTGATTATAGTCCGTTGCATAACTAAGACTCAATCGATGTAACACTAAATATGAATTAAGCTAAATTAATATTGATATTAGCATTGGTGAATTTGATGTGTGAGATGATTTAATGGCTGTCGTCCAAAGATATCTGTAACGATCGACATCAGCATACTCTTCAGTAGTTGAAATTTGAAAATGACTAATCAATTAATTCAAACCTTCGGCCACTATGAAGATGGTCAAAAATATGGCAGTGGTGATGAGACAGAAAATTAAGAAGCAGACGACTGGAACGGCACTGAACAGGCACACCGAGCCCAACAAAATGGCCGTCACTGGATTCTTTTTCGCTTCTTCTCTACCAATTTTAGAATAACTGGCCAGCGAGTCTTTGATGTTGGCATACATTTGGTTCAGCTTTTCACGAATCTCGTTGACATTGTTACTGACTGATTGTGATTTAATTACATATTTTCTCTCGTCCAAGTCGTTATCCGCCATTGTCGCTGACCTAACTCGTAACCGAACTCAAAGACACAAATAAACAAATGCGAAAATGCCTTGGTTGGAATGAAAAGAACTTAGCTGCTGAAGGCGCGACGAGCCGAATAAAACATATGATCAAATTGTAAACAAAGTTTTGCTAATTACGTATTTTAAGGCATTTATTTTTGTGTCTTTACTGACTGTGACCACTATTTTTAAAATTTGAGTAATTATAACGTAAAAATACCAAAATAAAGCGAGTCTATCTGGCCTTTCTTTTTAAGAAAGCACTATTTTCAAATGTTCAAATCTATGCATAAATGTTAATCTACTGATAAAAACCAAACAGGTGCAAACAGATGATTTACGTGATGCAATTTGAGGCGACCTTGATGACCGAAGGGTCAAAGTAAAGTTCTCTTGGACTTTTTGAATTTCCTCAGCAGTAGTCAAGTCCTTTTTTTTTTTTTTTAAGCAGTTTGGCAAAGTCAAATTGTGTAAATGACGTTTGTAAATACACTACAGACAGTCTAACTTCAAATCGTTCACACGGAAGAATTACAATCAACAGTTCAAAATTATGATTTGTGACTAATTACATTCCTTCAATAAATGCGATAAATGAAGAAAGTTGTTAACAGATTTTAATATTTTAAGACAATGAAATGTCTTAAGATCAGTTCTGCTTTTTACTTGATACAGTCAGTTGTCGTTAGTAATTTCGTTGTAATTTACTTTGACATTGGTTGAGTAGTTAAAAAGATTTTTGAACCTGCTAGCGTCATAAGACAGGCTTTTAACAATGGGACTTTTCGCCCTGCTAGCCTTATTCAAGTGTTAGTAATAGTAGCGTCGCAGAAACTAGAGATCAGCAATCGTGATGGCATGTCTAAGAAATGACTAATATCTAACATTCTATTTAGTTATTTGGTTAGTTTGGTTTGATTTAATTTTGCCAGAGCAGTTGCGAGATTTAGATAGGTTAGTAATGTTTAATATTATTATTCAGTTGGAGTACTGAAATAAATTCTTTATTATGTTTGTCAATTAAGCCAAGCACTCAAATGAAACAAGTCTTGTGACTACAATGCACTGAACTTCAACAGAAGTACATTTTTTTTTAATTAGTAGCTCTAAATGATGCATACAGAACTAGATTTTTACACTGTTTTTATTTATAAACAATCTGATTGGCAATAAAGTTTTTTAAATATTAAAAACATAACAGATTTTTTTTATTGCATAATTTATTGCTTAATTTTTAAAGTGATTGATCATAAATACCTGTTCAAGTTTTTTAGCTGGAACTTTAAATCTCACGACCGTATTTATGTCCAACAGCCAGACGCAATAAAAAATGAGTGGCATAGCTAAAAGAGTTGCATCAAAAGTCTTGGACACGGTTCCTAGTTGCTTGAGTCCTTCCCTCAAGGAAATCTTTAAACTCAGGGATTTCATCGACAGATCGAGGAGACTTGTGGTAGTGACAGGAGCAGGAGTTTCAACAGAAAGTGGAATCAGAGGTGAGGATGGTGTTGATTGGCATTGGATCTGTAAGGCGTATTGGGCTCAAAAACTGCCTTTGCTTGATGATGGATGACCACGGTGAGGGATGCTTATTGTGCTTACTTCCAGTTATGCATGACTAACGTTCACTGCCGGTCGATACCGTCTTGGTAATTGAACCAAAATGCAATGTTATTATGTTATTATTGATGCACGTTTTAAAATTAAAATCTTACAGATTACAGGTCGGCCGGCATCGGAGAGTATTCTCGCATGAAGGGCCCAATTTTGACCCTTCAGGAGTTCCAGAAGTCTGAAGAAACCAGGAGAAAATTCTGGCTGAGGAACTTTGTCAAATGGCCTGTCCTGTCGTCAGCAGAGCCAAACTCCACCCACATAGCCTTTGCCCAATGGGAGAAGAGAGGATTTTTGAGTCACATTATAACTCAGAATATTGATAACCTTCACTTAAAAGCAGGAAGTCGGAAGGTTTTGGAATTTCACGGATCAATGAACAGGGTCGGTGTTGTTGTGCGACTGATCGTGCGTGTTAGAATAACGATAGAATAATAATCTGTGTGATCATTAATTTTTTTTTATTATTATCATTGTTCTGCTTATTGTTATTGGTATTTGTTTTTGGATTTTTACAAATTATTGCTTAGTTCTAATACCTTTCTTATGGTCGCAAAGACGATGTCGTGCATCGGATAACGACCAATCTCGATGGACGCAAAAAAATCATAGCAAGCGAGTAAACTCATCTCCAACATCATCGCATTACTCGTTACAGGTCGTGTGCCTCAAATGTGGCAATGAATCTTCGAGGAAAGAGATGCAACAGCAGATGGTTGAACTGAACACCCACTGGCTGGAAAAAGTGAACCCTTCGGAGCACCTGGCCTACGACGGAAACATTCACCTCGAAGATGGTTTGATCAAAGAGTTCAAGGTTGGTTGAATGGATCTGAATCAGTGCTGTTGAGCATTTGCCTGTGAATTCCAATTTCAAATTATAAAAAAAAAAGACTTTGACTATTTATCTATTTATCACGATTATAATAATTATTGATAACACGGAATATTATAATTATCAGTTTTACATATTTGTTATAAGTGTACTACCAATTACCAGTTTTACTTATTTATTATTAGTGTACTACTAATTACCAGTTTTACATATTTATTATTAGATATTATAATTACCAGGTTTACATATTAATTACAAATACTAATTAATATGCTATTACTAATTACCAGTTTTACATATTTATTATTAGATATTATAATTACCAGGTTTACATATTAATTACAAGTACTAATTAATATGCTATTACTAATTACCAGGTGCCCAAGTGCAAGTGCTGCGGAGGCAACTTGAAACCTAACATCATCTTCTTCGGGGAAGAAGTTCCGAAACGAGTGGTCGACAAGGCCTTGTCAATCATCAAGGAAAGCGACGCCCTCCTGGTCATTGGCTCCTCCCTTCAGGTGAGAGTGAGATATTTCATCATCGAAATTAATTTCAATTGATGTTATGGCGTTTTGTTTCAAGCTGTTTGTTTTTGTCGTCTGCTTGAGATGACTGAGTTTAAGATGATTGGTTGTCTATTAAGAACATTTATTTAGAGCAAATTTGCTGTTGATGTGTTGTAATCGTGCTGATTTAGTGAAAATTTCGATCACGTTTGTTAGGCTATTACGTATTAACGAGGTCATGTTTATGATCAGTTAAGATGATATTTGTTAGAATTATCAACTCTAGAAACTAGGGACACCAGTACATTTGGTATTTTTAATTAATAATAAATTAATTAATCGCTTAATTTCATCTACCCAGGTCTACTCGGGCTACTTCATGGTTGGCGAGGCTAAGAAGTTTGGCAAGAAGGTGGCGATCGTAAACGTGGATCCAACGAGGGCAGACGACATTGCTGACATAAAAATCTCTGCCAAATGTGGGGAAGCCATAGACCTATTGGAGCTCTACGATGATCCTTTTCAATGCGAGTGAACAATTAGGTTGTTCCCGAGGAAAACATCTTGGATGTGCTACAATTTTCGCCTGTGATTGAAATGTTATTGTTAATTGTTATAAATGTACCTGAAATGTTTAAGTCCGACATTAATCTTGAACGTTTGTTTCCGCATAAAATGATCATCTATTTTGACATTTACCTTTTTTTGCATCTGTGATTTTATTCTTGTTTCTACTTTATTCAATTTTCGATGCATGCCACTTGGTTCTTCTTAATCGTGGTATCTTTTTTGTACTCTTTTTGTGAGTAGGAGGCGAATCTCATAAAAAAAAAATGATACTTGAAGATATTGACGTCAAGTAATTTCCCCGTGCTTATTCATTGGTATGTTTTTTTATTGAAAACGATTCCCTGTTTGTTTTATGTTCCTCGTATCTTGTGCCATTTGTACCGATCCGTTTTTTATGTTTTTATCTTTTTGATGCTAGCATCACACTTAGGTAGGAAAGTTTTAAGATTTGTAAAAATCTACATGAAAAGGGATGTTAGCCATCCGAGTCATTATCCTAGTCTAATTGTATTTCTGTGTTTTATTTGATTTACTTGAGCGCGTTTAAGAGATTTTTAAATGTTTCAACATTTTCCTCGAAATTTTCCGATCAGTCGAGTAATTGTCTTGTCGTCATGTTCTGTTAACCATGACTGAAATATGAAATGCTTTCAGAAACATTAGGAGATTTATTTGCATAAGTTAAATATCTTAATGGATGCATGTTTATTGGTATTTTGCATTTTGATTTGGCAGAGATTTTTAAATGTTTCAACATTTTCCTCGAAATTTTCCGATCAGTCGAGTAATTGTCTTGTCGTCATGTTCTGTTAACCATGACTGAAATATGAAATGCTTTCAGAAACATTAGGAGATTTATTTGCATAAGTTACATATCTTAATGGATGCATGTTTATTGGTATTTTGCATTTTGATTTGGTTATTTCAGAAATTTAATTGTTTTAAATGATCGAGAAAGAAAGTAACGAGTTAATTTGAGTCGAGGGTTTTCTAGATGGTTTGTGGTTGCAGAAAAGTTTTCCGATCTTATTAATGTGCGAAAATATTAATATTTTTTCTTAATGATAATGTTTCTTCGAAATCATTGAGGCGTAATTATATGCAAGTTACTTATCCATTAAACAAATGAAGTGAATTGGCCGAGACTCAGTTTTATTTTTTGCTGTTTTTTTAAACTGGGTTCTTGGAGCTAAAAATTGGTCTGGTCGTTCAGAGCTGGATCCAGGTTGTCTGTCGCAATACTGGGTCGGCTCTGCATAATTTTTGCATCTCGATATATGATAATTGCGTTACGTGTGTTTTATTGAAAAACAGAGCCTACTACAACCCTAGATAAAATCATAATGCTAAATTTTACTTTATATTTGGGTTTGCCGGCTAATTAGAACCACAAAAGATTTCTTCAAAATTTAGTTTTCTCGATGAATCTCTCTTGAAAGCTTACAAAGGCATCATAAAATAATTTTTATTATTTAATTTAACTATTAAATAAATATTTACAATAATAAATTAGTTTAAATATTTAAAATTTTATAACAATTAATCATAATGTGGAGTATTTTTCATTGCGCAGTTGCACAACCGAGCCTGATAACTCATGCATTCAACGGAAGTAAGGCTCTGACGTCCGTTTGTTGTAATTTGTGTTGTAGGTCCTCTGCGTCTAGTTTCTACTGAATTTGTTTTTCGCGCTCGCTCTACGATTAATACAGCTTCGAAATGTCCGTTGATCGTGAAGAAAATGTCTACAGGGCCAAACTGGCCGAACAAGCCGAAAGATATGACGGTGAAAATTTTGAAATTTTTCCTTGTAGCGACATAGAATATCTAAGGGTGACTAAACAGTAATAGCTTCTGTATTGTCATGTTTGATCTCGAAGAGTATATTCTACTCTGCCGAATTCGAAATGTTTTTGATCATTGGCTTTGTCCAAGGCTTGTCGCCGTTAAATATCCTTATTACCATATATGGTGGCATGGTTGCCGCCAGATCTATTTTGGGTTCATACGAATATTTAAATATTTTTATTTGGTATGTCTGAGTGGGCTGTGCCTCACGGTGTTTTCACATTTTTACTGAAAATAGTGAGAAACATAAAAATGTATAAATTTTACGCTCATGAATTTTTATACATAAGCTAATGTGCTGGTAGACTACTGACAGTAGACTTATGAATAATTATGATTAATCCTAATTGGTTTTCATTGAGTTGTTACTTGTTAGGTAATTATCTAAAAGCCTTGAGTTCGGAATGGGGGTCTTGTATTCTTTTTTAATCATTGGAATAATTTGTTAGTTATTGGAACAATTGAATAGCAATTGAACAAACTGGGCTTTTTATGTAAAATTGCCTATTCACTCTGTGTAGGAATAATTTATGATAATTAGACCAACGTTCACTGAGTGCTTGCTTAAATTATGCTTATGAGCAGAGCTCATTGTCTGAAGTTCTGTGTTTGCGACAGTTGTACATAATTACATATAATTACAATTCAAAACATTAGTACCATCAGGGACAGGAATGTTCATGTACTTTCTTGTAAATTACCTCCATTCTTAGAAAGTCATAATTATTAATGCATTATGATTAGGCATATTCTATTGATTCTTAATGGCTATTTTTATCTAACTGCTATAGTGAATGGATGTATTACATTTCTAGCATGAATGGGTTCTATGAGTGATTGTATCACACATTGATTGAATGTGATCTAATGTGACTTCAGTGTGGCACCCTAAGAATTAAAACATTATTGTTATTGAAAGACTTTGATTGTTCGATCAATTGATAATTGATCTTGAGGAATGTTTATCTGGTTTGGCCTCCTTGAGTGGGTTACAAATGTATCAATCTGTAAATAGTAATAATAACACTAAGTCTGAGAAGTTATTAAGACATAACAATTGCCTGGTTGGCTACTAATTAAATCATTAAAGATTGCCTTATCAATTTAATTACTGGTCTATGGCTGATTCTTTCACTACTGAAGCACTCTGTAGGACTTTCTAATTTTATACGCTGTTGTGGCAATTTTGACAGTGAATGTAATGTAACATCATCACCACAAGCTTCTTTGATTCAACAGTTTTTATATATATTTCTCTGTAGTGAATAACAGTCTCCTGTGAGTGGTGATCCTTTATGTAATTAATGCAAAGTGTCAACCTCTTTCCATAATTGCAAATACTTGAATTGCAACTCTTAACAGGAGCTATGATAATGATAATTGTGGTGATGATTGTGAATCGGGATGTGCAGGATTTTTTTATTCATGGTTTCGCTAACAGTTGACATCATGCTTTCATCGGCTCATAATCGAGACTGTTGATGTTCCTTGTTAATGGTGAAAATTCATCTTTGAATTGGCACATTGAAGACAAGCTATAACAGTCTTAATAACTAAGATAATTAACCTTATCAGTGCTATCTCCTATTAGACAAAATCATTAAGTCTAATAGGAGACAATGATTTGTCACAGTGCTTATTGTTCTCTTTGAAGTTGCTATAGAATTTCTAGGGTAGTGATTAATTGAATTGCCATAGTTCAGAAGTATTTATTAGGTATCAATTATTGGCATGATAATGGCATTGTCATCACATTCAATCACAATCATAACCAGTCAATGTCTTCTTTGGTGGGTGTTGTGCTGAACACAGAGGATTATTTTACATCAATTCAAGTTCCCAGCTGAGAACCATAGTGAGCCAACCAATTGATTTGAAGGTTGACATGCTGAGCTGGATTAGATTATCTGGAGTACTCTCTCTAAGGGTTAATAGGAGAGTGATTGTATGTCTTGGTACTGCATGATGATCGCATGCTGATGATGCAATGACTGCTAATATTTGCTAGGCATTCATTAAGGATTGAGCAACTTGATGGACAAGCCCAGAGTGTTTGTGGTGATGAATTAATGGGGCAATTTTTTTTTTACAAAGAACCTCATTGATAATGCTATTGGTAGCGGCTGTCTTAATTATGGCTTTTCAGTCATTGTCACTTTTTTTGTCATTGCACATAACTATTGATATTTTGATTGCTTCAATTGACGTCAGTGCCATAAGGTCGCATACTAATGCTGAGCACTTTCTCAGGGGTAATGACCAATTAATTAATTGTGCAATTAATCGTGTTTGATTAAAACCCGCAGAGATGGTCGACTACATGAAGAAGGTGGCCTCTCTGGATGTGGAGTTGACAGTGGAAGAGAGGAACCTCCTGTCCGTGGCCTACAAGAACGTCATCGGAGCCAGACGTGCTTCGTGGAGGATCATCAGCAGCATCGAGCAGAAAGAGGAAAGCAAAGGTGTCTCTGAGTCCAAATTGGCACTCACCAAGAACTACAGGGCCCAGGTAACTGTAGTAGTTGTTGAATAAGGTTGTTCTTGGGATGATGATGATAGTGATGTTCTTTGGTTGATGGTGCTGGTGATTTAATATGCCATTGTGATATTGTGTCCTATTGGAACAAGCTTTGTAAAGACCATCTTTTTTGACTCAGGTTGAGAAGGAGTTGAAGGAGATCTGCGGGAACGTCCTCTCAGTCCTCGACAAACACCTCATCCCTGCCTCTGTGTCTGGGGAGTCGAAGGTCTTCTACTACAAAATGTGAGTTTTGCATCACTATCTATACAAACTGCTATGCCTTGAACACAACACTAGCATTGGATCAAGCATGTTAACAAGTACAAATAAAAATATTAATAAATATCATAAATTAATAGTTAACAATACCGTTTTATTTTCCTCTCCAGGAAGGGCGACTACCACCGGTACACTGCCGAGTTTGCCACCGGCAACGACAGGAAGGAGGCCGCCGAGAGCAGCCTGGTCGCGTACAAGACGGCCAGCGATGTCGCCAACTCTGAACTGGCACCGACCCACCCAATCAGACTCGGATTGGCTCTCAACTTCTCTGTCTTCTACTATGAGATCCTCAACTCCCCAGACAGGGCATGCAGGTAGAACTGATTGATTGTTGTCGTCGCAAACATTGTAACACGTGAACGTACGTTGTAATGTGTGTGTGTTAAACCTTGCAGTCATCTCAGTCACATCTCAGCGATTAAGAAAATCTAATGAACATTCATTCACTCATTCTTCCATGTTCCAGGTTGGCCAAGGCAGCTTTTGACGACGCCATAGCTGAGCTGGACACCTTGAGCGAGGAAAGCTACAAGGACTCGACGCTCATCATGCAACTCCTCAGAGACAATCTCACCCTCTGGACTTCAGATGCTAACCCTGAAGGTCTGCAGTGTTGATGAGGGTATATCGGTGGTGGTGATGGTGACTTGGAGGTTGTTGGAGTTTGTAATTATTGTATGCTAACTGGTTTTTGTTCATTGGTTGGTTGGTTGCATTGATATTGATGCAGCTGAAACGTTGAGATTTTATGTCGACGTGTGCGTTAAACCTCGACCGTAATAATTGTTTATCGCGTCAGAACCCGGTGAGGATGGACAGAAGGAGGAAGTGAAAGACGTCGAAGGAGAGAAGATCTAAAGGAGAAGCAGACATGATGATGATGACAATGATGTTAATTGAATGGATGAAGCATGAAAGAAGAAAAGAAAGGATTCCAAATGGATTAAATTAACTTATTTGCGTCATTCAAGAGCTCCTCCTTCCAAATTAAATTCCTATTTTTTTCTACAAATTAATGATAATTATTAGCATAATTGGTTGTAATTGCCACGAATGAACCCAGTGGTGGTGGTGCTGATGACGATGATGATGATGATGATGCTGCTTTCTTATCCGCCATTCTTAGTGTCGTCGTCGGTTCTGAGGTTTGCTAATTTTTCACTTTGCTAACCAGCTTCATTCGACTAAAAGCAAAACCGATCATCCATCTTGAACAATCGACTTCTCCGGAGATAAGACAAAAAAGTGACGATGACTGCTGCTACTACAACTAATAGTAGAAGTACTAGTGGCACTTAATGCACCTGTTAGGTATCTTTATTGTTGTCGTCGTCGTCCTAGCGCTGTTACTGCCTTCTTCTGCACGAGCATGCTATACGATGCAGTCGAGCGTGTCCGAGCGCTACTATCTCCACGATGATGGCTTATTGTGTTCGTTTAGATTTCTTCTCGTCCAGTGTTTATCATATTTCGGGGGTCAATGGTGATGTCACCGATGGAAAGGCTTGGGGGTTGATGTGATGCTGTGTTGTTCTGTTGGTTGGGGTTACTTTGGCATCTAGTTGCCAGTGTGGTAGAGTGTAAACATGGGCAGAGTTAGACGTTGCATTTCTTTGGTTAGATGCTTTTCGAGTGCATCGAACGGTGGCCATAGAAACGGTTATGAGGTCGTCCGGCTGAAATTCTGTTGAGAGCCTTGGTCGCTGTTTACCCCATTTTTATGTAGGTTCTGTGCTTTTTATATTTTTCTATTGTCATTGTTTGGTTTGTCATCTACTGCATGTGACTTGATTTAGATTTTGATTTTATTTCGTACTCCGGATCTTCATCCGATCAACTCTACGGCACTCTAGTGCTCCACTTAACGACCTTATCACGACAGACACTTCACTAATCTGATTTGTTTTTCCAACTTCTTCCTTTTTGTTCTCGATCACTCGCTCACTCTCAAATATTTTTAGCCCTCCTAAATTCATTGATTTTGACATCAATAGTGGCAGAGTGGTATGCATGCGCTTTACTGGTAGCTGATTTGTCAATGATAAAAACCTCTTGAATCTAACGATTGTGTAACAAGTTAATATTCACTGTCTTATCGTTTGGGTAGGGCGGAAATCAATAAATTATGATAATGCTGTCACTCTGGGGGTTGGTACTTCGGATGGATCAGTCCGAGGGCATTCAAACTCTTAAGATTTTTGCGAGCAGTTGTTGCGTAACGCGATTGCGGTTGTGTGGGGTTCACTAGTCAAACTGAGGCGTCAACTGCTGGTTTAGCTCAACGCGGAAATATGGCGACATCGTTGTTAAAAAGTGGTCCTACATCGTGAATTACAATTTAACAAATTACTGTGTAGGTCAAGAAAGGCGTAACAATTTATAGAATATGCAGTATTGTAGCATCCCGACGATAATAGTGATAACAATAATAATAATACGGCATGGCATACGGTAAAACCACTTTGAAAGAAGTGAAATCGCCGAAATTGGGACTTTAGTAATATAGCCTATTTCGTAGTAGTCAGAAAAGGGACGAGAGTCAACTACATTTATAGTTATCTTTAAGACACCAGTTTAGCCATACCAACAATTACTCTAACCATTCCGTTGCCCTTGTCGAGTTTAACTTTCTGACACCATAACTTGATCACCGATTGATTTGCATCTCTGTCCTCGGTGAGGGAAATTTCTTTCGTGCATTCCACTTTGCCTCATTACATATTGTCCCATTAGATATGAATTGAAATTTTTCATTTTATTTCTCTATAATAAATAATACATAAATAAAAATATTGTTGAGTAACGCACCGGCCGCAACAACATCATCATAACATCAAATTCAACGAATTCAACTCTTTCCCAGTTTTTTTTTATTTATTAGAGCGACTAATTGCTCATGTTTAGAATTACTTACTTGACATTTGAACAAAAGTAGACCTGCCCTAAAGCAAGCATGTGTGACGAGGCGAATCACCTGTTATAAATGTCGTGCACAGCCATTGTATGCTCCAATGCCGGGGAATCTTGATTTCGACAACGCCTTTTAATCACATTAAAAATTAACCTTTCTTTGTTTGGAAATAAGGAATACAAAAATAAAACATGAATAAATGTCGTCTTTGCATTGCCATCGTGAAACAAGTGTCGACGGAGTTTGTGATTGCTGGCAAATTGAAGCAAAGTAATAAAGAAAATAAGCTTTAAAAAAAAGTCATATAGCTCGTTAGTAAGCCAGACTTCTAAGAATTCTGCTGTGCATAGCAAAACGAAGCACAAGATATGGCGTAATCAGAATTATTTCTCAAATTAATTATAACAATACTTTCTAAAATTTTTTTAGTAATTCGATCACTAAATTTGTCTTAAAAAGTTAGTTTAAATTACGCTACATTTTAGCATTTACTTAATTATAAATCAAGGTAATTTAATGTATTATTATTATTATTATTATTATTATTATTATGATTATTATTATTATTATTATTATTATTATTATATTATTATTATTATTATTATTATTATTATTATTATTATTATTATTATTATTATTATTATTATTATTATTATTATTATTATTATTATTATTATTATTATTATATTATTATTATTATTATTATTATTATTATTATTATTATTATTATTATTATTATTATTATTATTATTATTATTATTATTATTATTATTATTATTATTATTATTATTCTTATTATTATTATTATTATTATTATTATTATTATTATTATTATTATTATTATATATTATTATTATTATTATTATTATTATTATTTATTATTATTATTATTATTATTATTATTATTATTATTATTATTATTATTATATTATTATTATTATTATTATTCTTATTATTATTATTATTATTCTTATTATTATTATTATTATTATTATTATTATTATTATTATTATATTATTATTATTATTATTATTATTTATTATTATTATTATTATTGTTATTATTATTATTATTATTATTATTTATTATTATTATTATTATTATTATATTATTATTATTATTATTATTATTATTATTATTATTATCACTGTCATCATCATCGCTAACAGTTTTTTTAAAGCTTTTACCAACACAATTTCATTGTTACTGTATGATATTGTATAATTGTAAGAATAAATTAGAAATAAATTAGAGTTTTGGTATTAAAAATTATTACCATAATTATTACCATGGGATGATGTGACTCATGATTAGTCTTAATTTAAGACTGCTTCAGTTATCCCGAAAGAGTTTTGGTTGTTTAACTCTCTTCAATTGTTGCTGCACACGGACAGCAAATTTAATATATTTTAATTTACATAGTAATGCCTATCATTTTACGATTATTAATTTAAGCAATAATGATTTTTTTTTAGTCTTTAAGACCAGTTTTGAGCACACGCCTCTATGATCAAACTCGGATTTATATAACACGGCATTTAGCATGCATTTGTCATTTCATGCAAGGTGTGTGTTTTGGGAAGTCGTTATCTGATATTATTTCTCGAAAGGTGAGTTACTGTACATGTCAATTCGAGTGATTATAAGTTTATTGTCGTATCGTATATCTCCCTGAACTACAGTGATTTAATTTAGCGCAGGTTTAATAGAAATAGAAGTTTTAATTTTGATAAAATATTCGACAAAGGTGATAACTGCCCCTGTGCTAGGTAGGGGTTTATAAACGAGGCGATTATAAATCAACTTGTAGAAATTTTTCCATAGGCACCATGAGGACTTTTAATGATATTTGAAAGGAGAAATGGTTTTTTTTTGTTGACAAAATAAATTAATTCAAATGATAAAAAGATAAAAAAAAAATTGCTAGTGCACTACATGTGTCATGTCTTTTTGCAAAATTTGGTTATTTTAGGTAATTATTAAACAGATTTTGCTTGTAAATCGTCGAACAGAATGACTTCACAGTCACTTCTTGCACTAAACTAGCAGGGCGAAAAGTGTTGGAATTAATTTTTACAATTTCTTCTTAAAACATTATGCGATATCTTTGGTCACAAGAGCGCGCAGCTATTAATTCCCTAATTGAGTCATCGGTTGTGATTGTGTTGTCGGGCTGTCTTTGTGTGTAAATAAATTTAGGTTCTAGGAAATCTCAGCGATTTCAACAAAAATTTCCATTGTTATTCACCGTCGTTAATCTGCCTGCGTTTCGCCAATTTTCCGACGTAATAAAAATCATCAATCCAATTCAAAGATTAGAATTTCCACCAAAATCTCCTCCAGAATAACAAATGCGTTGACAACTACCTCATTGAGCTGTCAAAAATTTACATCAATTTCATTACTGAATTCTAAAACTTAAAATTATAACATTTTTCCAGATCAACTTTTTGTGACTCTTCATGACTTTACCAAACGAATGTCCTCTGGAAGACATTGATTGTTTCGTAGGTGGAAAAGTGGTCAGGGTTTTAAACAATGGGATATTGAAATCTGGAAGCAAGTGAGAAATTTATAAACTCACAAATATTTATGTTCTTAATAAAAGATATATTTAGCAGACGCTTTAAGTGATTAAGACGTTCTGAGTTATTGCACCTCCTTTTGAAAATATAATGATGTATGTGTGTGTACTTTTGAATAATATTAAGGCGATAAAATATTATGCGCGTAAATAATTTGTGCGAATTTGAATGATATTAAGGCACATCGTTTTCTATGGCCCTAAACAATTTTATTATTATTATTATTAGTGAATAAAATTTTTATTGCACTTTTAAAGATTTGTCTGTGAGGGATTCAAGCTCTATCCTCAAGTTGGTAATGCTTCATGTTCACTGTCCGGCTCGAAGAATTGGACCACATTCCAAGCTAAAGGTGACTGTAGTTTGCATTTTTTTTTTGATTGGCTCAAGATACTTAAGTTTACGTGTGTGGATTATTTTTTATTAAATTTCGTTTCTGTTTGTTTTTATTAAATAAAATTAGAAATAATAAGGTTTCAGAATTGACAATGTTGTGATGATGATGATGATGATTTCAGTTAGCATGCATGCGAAATCAATTCAAATCATAAAATTCTTGTTTTTTTGACCATTTCTACTTTCAGATGTCCATGAATCCCAGCATCAGACACCTGTTTACATTCCAGTGCTCATCATCATCATCATCATCATCTTCGTAATCATCATAATTATGGCTGCTTTTTGTATATGGAGAAAAATTAGGAATCGTAGCCATTGCATTTCAAACAAAGAAGATCCCAAACAGGATGCAGGCTCAAACAACATCGATTTACTAAGCGATGAGAGAACCAAATCACCAAATCATCGTTTTTACTCGTGCACCGAAACCATGGAGTTGGCAAAGGTTTAGCAACTGTTTGTGCCCTCCTTCCCATCCTATGGATGTTTGTCAATTTTTTTTGAAATGCTTTATTAACGTTATTTATGTATTTATTTATTTGATTATAGTCCTTTGCGTAACTTTATTAACGCCCGATGCGTAGCCAGATGATTAGGGAGGTGTTCCCGCAGCGTGGTTCGAATTGTTTTAAGTTATTGTTTGAGGCTGTCTTCTGTTGCATTGACGTTAACGCTTTATGATTTTGAATAGAATAGCTTTTCAAATATATAGAATATATATATTAGAATCTTTTGTGTTGCGTAGCTAGATGATTAGGACGGCGATCTCGGATTGTATTAAGTTATTGTTTTTCGCTGTTTTCTTTTGCAATATACTTTTTACAATATCTTGTTGCTTTTTGTCTCACACACTCAAAATTGTGACCGGGTCAGAGAGTTGATTCGGCTATTAAGGCATCAAGTCGGTTGAGAAATTATACAATCTTATCGCACTTTTCTATCGCCAAACTGTGGATAACACTTTCAAATAATAATAATAATAATAAATTAAATAATTTATAAAGCGCCTGTAAGAGGCGTCAAAACGCCGTCCATTCATAAGTTCCCTCTCTAAGGAGATGACTGCTAAGTCTGTAAGCCTTAAATTGTTGATCGAATGTAGTTTTATTACGGTCTTGAGTTTTGAGAAAGGTTGCAACATCTTGCAACATTACAGCTCACTACAGGGCACACACTGAAACCTGTGGGCGGATTTAGGCGAAGGGGGGCGACTACTAAAATTTTCGTCGAAAGTGGTAAATTATTCAAATAATTGATTAAACAAAACATTCTGAGGATGTTAAAGTGATTTTTTTTTCTTTTCGTTTCCAGAAACTCCAGCTAAACGAAGCAAAGTAACAATTCCACGAGTGACGAACGAAATAGAAATTACTGCGTTAATTTGAATACTAAGTTAGTGGTTACAATTACTAACAACCCTAAAGCTCCAATGTAGCATGGTTTTAAACTTGTTTTTTATGGCCTTCCTTTGCTTGACCTGTCACGGATGATTTTCTTGACACTTTTCTTTCGTGTATACGGTTACAACGCAGAGCCGAGTGAATGCAATTGTTCGCTTCATGCAGTCACAATTCACTGCATCCATAATTCACTGGATGAATTCGACACTGAGGGTGATATGATGTTTCGAAATTGCGCCCTTAGAATCACCGTCACGCTTGATGCTCAACAACGGAGTCGATTAAAAAAAATAAAAAAGATATGCAGACACTAAGAGTGCTACACAGGTATATAGGACGATACAAGGACATATTGGACAAGCAGTCCTTGGTGAGTTATTGGGGAATTATTGACGTGCAGACTGAAATTTACATCTAGAAAATAAAGCGTACAGGAATAATAAATATATAAAAAAATGATTGTCTTCGATGGAACATGGATAGTTAAAAAAATAAACTAAATAATGACAATAATAATACAATAATAACAATAATAATAATAATAATAATAATAATAATAATAATTAATAATAATAATAATAATAATAATAATAATAATAATAATAATAATAATAATAATAATAATAATAATAATAATAATAATAATAATTAATAATAATAATAATAATAATAATAATAATAATAATAATAAAGTCAAGCATGGATGATGAAGCCGCAAGAGCATCCTCAAACGTCAGACAAGTGCGTTTCAATCCAGTCACAACAGAAACAATTATGACCTCAGTAATAGTAAATTAATAATTAAATTAATAATTAAACTAATAAACAACCATTACAACATTGCGACGTATTCGTGGGCATAAACTAAGTAGGCCCTTATCAAAGTAGGGAACTGTTCATTTTGTATCACGGCGTTACGACGACCGCGATGACGTCACAAGCGCTAGAACAGCCACAGCACATCAATGCACCGATAACTAAATTAAAGATTAACAACTGACATCACTAGTAGGTAATCACTGACAAAAAGTAACATAGGAGCTAGTAACCATCAGTTTGTATTATTAATTAATTAATTCGTAGATGTTAATGAGTCGACCAATAGGAAGGCAGGAGGCGGGCAACGAAGCCCCAGGCAAACCCTTCCTCTCAGTGGTCCCCAAAGAAAGGGGAATGTAAAACGTAAAGACGTATATTTACTGGGTTGATTGGTCAGTCGATTGAAGGAGCTCAGCTCAAATGGTTGGCAGTCAAATGATTGAAAGATCAATCAACCAGGATTCATGCATGCATGTTAAGTCCTAGGATCAACTAGCTGTCAATGCAGATTGTCAAAACAGTCGATAATCATTCGATAATAATTAACTATATTAATATATTAAATATATTACACTCAAAAATATTATACTCCAACAACGACAACAACAGCAACAACAATGGACACATAGAGCAGCCAAATGAAAACCTAAAACCTAAACAAAAACATCACACGAGAACCAAAGTAAGAGTTGGAATACTAGAAATTACAGGAGGCTTGAAATTGTCCTATTAGAGAACAGTATCATCATCATCAACATCATCATCATCATCATCATCAACATCATCATCACCATTGGACAGCTGCCTGTCTTGACCTCGGCCAATGGGCTTTTGAGTTGAGAATATTTCCCTAGAGAAAAATTACTGTTTCGAAAGCCTGTGCAAAAGAATCACAACTAATAACACATGTGAAATTAATAGGCAACATGTAACCAAGAAATTAAAAAGAAATAATATTAATAAATAATGAATAGTTAATAATGATTATCCAATGAATAGTTAATAATGATTATCCGGTAAACGATAGTTCTGACCGATGTTTCCGAACCAATCGGAGATGCCGACCCATCGAGAACTAAAAGCGTAACCCAATCAAGTGCAATCAAGACACGAATCAGTTGCCGATAAGCTGAACGGAACAGCTTCTCAAACGGCCAGTAGTTAATAATACCTGGGACAGTGAAGAAAATACTTTCAGACCGATCAGAAAACCAGAGGACGACAATAAAATAACACGAAAATAAAAAAATAAACTGAAATCAAAACAATTCGTCACCAGCTAGAAGTTCAAGGTCGTCAACAAAATCTCAACGCCATCGGTCTTCTCTGTCTCTGATCGGGTTGAATCCGCTGGGACTCTGGGAGAGGTATAACGACAAGGATTAGAAAAAGAGCTTCCTAAAATAGGATCCAATGGGTGAGCTCCACATACTGTCATTGCTTTGACCAATGAGAATGGTTAGCACAGAAACGGTCAACATCGAAGTTATGCAACTACGAAGACAAGATCCTTCTCTCGTCCTCATTGATTATTTTCCGATCACTCTAAGAATTCATTGGTCCAGATTGTCAAACTACAAAAAAAGGAGGCGGAGTCGAAAATCGACATCCTCCGGTTCTCATTGGTTGCTCGTGGAGGTGTCAACGGAGGGGGCTCTGAGAAGCCAGAAATCACTCCCGGTGCTGAAGAAAATGTAGAAGAAGATGTCGATTGTGAGGAGGAAGACGAGGAAGATGGTGAGGATAATCTTCTCCTTCCTGGTCTGCTTCAGCTTCTGAATCTCCTCGATTCGACATCGGTTCTCGTAGGCGGCCTCTTCGCTCGAGTTGAGCCCGCAGAACCATCTGATGAATCGAGAGAATGGAGAACGCTGTGCCGGAGATCCGTCGGAGTCTGAGAAATTATCATCATTATCTTTATTATTATTATTATTATTATTATTATATTATTATTATTATTATTATTATTATTATTATTATTAATACATAAAACATCGATAAATAGCCTATGATTGGAATGCATGAATGCTCCAAATTGAATAAAATTAATGAACAAGAATAAGATTAATCAAATCGACACAGTACCACCACACATAATATTGCACCAAAAATCTATACACACACATATATATATATATATATGTTATATATATACACACTGATGTTTATATCAGTATGCTAAAAATAACACGAAGAATGAATAGGAATTTCCAACTGACCAACGTTACGATCGACTTCATACTCTCCTTGGGCTTCCAGCGGAGAAAGAATTTTCACCTTCCTCGGCTCCTCCAGGATGATTTCAATCGTCTCGTTCCCGACGACGAAATCTCCCGTCTCCTTGGCAACTTCTCCGGCCGCTCCCTTCCCATTGGTCAATCCAGGGATAAGGTTCTTCACCTCATCCAATGGTTTGAGTCCTTCTGCTCCATTCACCTTGACCTCCTCGGGTCGGAGGTTCCTGGAATCCAGCGAGCTCATTGGTCGGACGGCCGGGTCGAATCTCGTCCAGTAGGTTGCTTGGGCGATCTTTAACGGGAGATTTAAGATGTCGATGAAGTCAAAACAATAAAGACAAGCTGATATATCATGTTTTGATTTATCGTAATGGTATCTGGTTGGCAGCTGCAACATCAGCAAAAAGCCATATTGGACACGTTGACAATAACAAAATACGTGCACAAGAATGATTCTCACCTGATTTTCAGTCGGTTTCTCGGTGAACAAACTGACAACGACGAGGATGAAGCAGGTAAGCAGGAAGAGAATAAACGCAAAGTACATGTAATGCAGGCCAGAGACGATCCAAGGCCTGTCGTCGGGCTGACCGCACAGGGGCTCGGGGTACATGAAGTTGAGGACCATTCTTACCGAGCCAAGAACCAAGCCCACCATTAGAGAAACAAATGCACCCTGAAATGGATAGTAGATCAATGAATGAGGAAAAGTTTTTAAATCCACCGACGAGGCCAAAGTTGTCGCTATACCCACTTTCTCATTGGCTCTTTTCCAGAGGACAGCCAATAGATAGACAGCAGCAATGGGCGGAGCCAAATAGGCGCTCACCGATTGGATGTACATGTAAAGTTGTGCCCCCTGCATATTCTGGACGATCGGAATCCACAGTATGCCAACAAAAACCATTAGTCCGACAAAAACTCTGAATAATGACAATTAATGTCGGAAAATTAAAAAAAAAAGAAAATAATAATAATCACAATCGTTATCACAATCAATATGGCTAATCAGCTTACCTTCCAACTATCATTAGTTCCTTGTTACCTGCCCCCTTCTTGATGTTTCTGTAAATATCCATCGTAAAGAGGGTACTGGCGCTGTTGAATATCGAGGTCAGGTCACTGACGAGAGCGGCCAGCATGACTGACATCATGAGGCCTTTCAAGCCTGGAAAGAATTAATTATTTAATTAGGTCATGCCGTCTGATTTTGCAATCAATGATGATGACGATGATGATGACAATAATATATTATAACGATAATAATAAAAATATTAAAGGTTATAAAGATAAAAATAGCCATAATAATTTAAAGACTATTCAGTCCAAGTATGATTAGTTTGAGAATGTAAATAAAATATATTCATCAACCTTTTAACGGCAAGATGAACAGTTTTAGAATAATAGCGGCAATTTGAGGCCACTTTCGTTTCGAAATAAATCAACATGACATCAAAACCACAAAAATAAAAAAAATATAAAAAAATAAAATAACACGAAAGCACAATGCAAGCTTGAATAATTTATGCTAACAACATCCAGCTCATTAATATGCAAACCTGTGGGCATGATTTCGAGGACCAGCTTAGGGAAAGCAATGTTGCTGCATCCTCGCCTGTTTTGGCAGACCTTCATGCAAACCTCGGGATCAACGCAGGCCACCTCATCTGATGATGTCGTGATAACAGTTATGATAATATTATGTTAACTGAAGTATTGCAATTAAACTAATTATATAACAACTTTACACTAAAGTGTAAATAAACATATGTAAACAAGCGAGAGTCACTAAAACCAATAGGACATTTAATAGTTGTTGTTGATATGAGAGTGTTGGGGAACTGATATGAATATTCAGAACCGATATGAATATTCATAACCGATATGAATATTCATAACCGATATGAATATTCAGAACCGATATAAATATTCAGAACCTGGAAATAGGACCCTGCTGATCATTCCTGGCATGACGAGGATGAAAACTGGAAGGATCTTTAAATAGCCAGCGAATAGGGTGCTTCCCTGGGCGTGGCTCAGACTTTTGGCAGCCAATGTCCTTTGGACAATCATCTACAAGGGGTAATGATAATTCGTGTTATTAATCCTGATTCATAAACTTGTTGTCAGTAACCAGTACTGTCGAGCTCTCTACCAACATTTACTAACAATTCATTAGAATAATATTAAAGTTAATAAAAGATTGCCATAGTAACAAAAACCGTCCAATACCTGATCTGCACACCAGTACCAAATGGAGGCAGGCGTCTGCCCCAGCAGGAAACCGGGCCAGGGCATGTCCGGGTCGCTGGCATCCCTGAGCATGTACCACGAGTCCGCCCTCGGCCTACCGCACTCCAGAAGGGCCGACCTGTTTCCCGAGGTCACGAACTCGGCAGCGGAAGAAAGTACGGCCGCTGAGGTGGCATTCGATCCTGCTAGGTTTTGAACGACCGAAGAAATAACGGAAGAGGTGAATGCAATGGTGAGGTTGAGATCCGAAGAATTGGAAAAGTTCGGATTCGAAGCTGTTGCCCACGGACCGAGGACGTTGGGGATGGCCAACATGTAACGACGGTAGAGGTCCGCGTAACCGCCTACCTCTCGAAAGCCTGGAGAAAGTGCGGAATGGTAAATAATAACGACTGGTGATGATGACGACGACGACGATGATTAAACACTACGATGGCGATTTATGGTGAATGATGATGACAAAGATGACGATGATGATTATGATGACAACAAATCCTACCCAGAATGGTGAGCAGACACGCCCCGATGATCATGACGAACGCCTGCAAGGTGTCAGTGTATATGACGGCTGCCAGGCCACCTGTCGAATAAAGTAAAAAATCAGAAACAACAATAATATTTTGATAATTTCGATAATAATGAATTGCAACTATGCCATCATCATCATCGTCGTCGTCGTCATCATCACCATCATCATCACCACCACCACCATCATCATCACCAACCGGTTATGGTGGTCAGGGCGGTCAACCCGAGGAGTATGAGTACTGCCAGGTAAAGGTTCCAGTTGAGAGCTTGTTGGATGAAGAGAGCTCCTGAATATAAATTAACCTATAAAACCATCAAGCAAAGTGGGTGTTAATATCCTTCGTCATGATGATGATCATTCGGTTCGTTTCAATCGACATTCTTCATTTCATTTCATTTTGATCGATCGTCGAACGAGTTACTGAAGTTATATCGTCGTAATTAATTGAAGTAATTAAAGTTATATTTATTTAATTGATTATTTATTTACTTATTTAATGGATGTTGCATAATGAAGATGATTTATTAAATGTATAAGGTGGTCGACGTAGCTTATATTATTATTATTATTATTATTTATACGTTTCAACGACCAGTAAGTGCGAACTTTAAAAGTTCCATTGAAGTGAGAGTAAAAAATAAGAACATAAAAAAATAAAAGTCTAAAACACTGCAAAATTCTCCAAAAAATATTCATGATTTTATCACTAAATTAAAGAAAATGTGTAGACAACAACGATCCCTTAACAATGGCGCTAGAGTTATGAATTAAGCATCCAGACAGATAGAATTTCCTGTCCGTATCCTATGAGTGTGATTTTTAGACACAAAAATTAATAAGTGGTTAATTTATTAATTTTATCTAACTTATTATTAGTATTAATGTTATCGTATAACTGATTATCGTAACGAGTTGGCTGGGTCGTCACATAATTTTATTTTGTTTGTCTTTTATCTGGCTACGTTTCTAAATGCACTTATCCATCAATAGAGTGATACTTATTGAACCATCAATAATTAAAATAATTTCATTAATAATTAATGTTATTATTATTGTTCTTGTTATTATTATTAATTCCATGAATTAATTACTATTATTCATTATCTTTTAATCGGTTTATTCCACGGTAGAGTGCAGTTAAATGCAGGAACGAATCTGACCGATATTTTGGTGAAGATGTACAACACGAGGGAGAGAGTGGCCAGGTAGATTCTGATGCGTTCACCTCCGAACCTCTTCTTTATATATTCAGGTAAGGTGCACACCTACGATGGGGAATGGATGAATGAATGAATGAATGAATGAATGAATGAATGAATGAATGAATGAAGTGATGGATAAAAAGGTGAATGGATGTATGGAAGGACAGAAGGAAATGACTAAAACCCCAATTGTGACAAGACATTAGCTGAAAAGGTGTGAAAGAATATTTGATTGATCAATTACACACCACTGGGCCCTCATTAACTATTCAAAGCTTAATCAACATGCTAATGAGCGAATACATCAGCTGCATCAGCAGCATCGGCCTCAGAAGCAGACGACGAAAGCAAAATTGCCAGACGATTCGAAAGGGGATAAATATAGATGGAGGATGTTTATAAATAGACAACTTAGCATCATAACCGCCTTATTGCCGGTCTGTGGTTTTTTATTTACAAAGAATGAGAGCCTTGATAATAACAATAAAATGAAAATCAGTCATCTGGAATGAAATGATGACATTTAAGACGTGCCACTGTCTTGATGGTGACTAATGGGTGCATGCATGCCTGGATGGATGAGTGAATTAGTTAATGGATGAATTAATTGTGGATTAATTAAAATCATGAGCTTGACCATGATGATGATGATGATGATGATGACGATGACGATGATGATGATGACATGATAATGATGACTCACCCCACTGGCTATGTAGACAGGCAGGAAGACCCAGCCAAGTAATTGCAATAAGATGCAAGCCTGAAAAAAAATGCAGGACAGTCAGCATCATCATCACCATCACCGTCGCCAACGCCATTATCATCACCAACATCATCATCACCACCACCACCATCATCATCATCATCTCCATCAGTAATGCCACCGTTATAATCCAACTCCATTAATATAAGATATTGCCATCCAATGCTGTCACCCTGTCACAGGTCGTCTTTACTTCATTGTCATCAGGTGCCATCATGACTAGCCGATAGAAGAAGGAGGTAGAACTCACAACTCAGTGATCCCGAACCAAATTATTACTCAGTTAGTCTTAGTACTTAGCACTTTCAATCTTTTGTACTTTCAAAATTAATCATCATCAGCATCATCAGCAGCATCATCATCACAACCATCACCACTACTGTCATCATCATCACCACCACCATACCATCTTCATCATCATCATCATCATCATCATCGTGAAGAGAAAAATTGTTTTGTGGATACGAGATATGGCATTTTTAAAAATTCTATCTCATGCCAACGTTACCTACATTCAGTTCGAACGCTCCAACCGCAACTCCCGAAGCTGCCCCAGATCCGGCCAGACCTATGAAATGCTCGCTGCCAATGTTACTGGCAAATAGGGATGCACCGACCTAAAAAGAAGAATTCCGATTGGTCAGAAATGCAAATATTAATTATCGATACTTGTAGTTTGTTTTCTTGTTTTATATTTCTGTTTGTTTTTGTTTTTCTCGACAGACGAAGACACAAACTTACAGGCAGCCAGGTCATAAATCTCCCAGCCAGAAAGTATCCATTTACTGTATTTCTCCTACTCCTGAGCATGGCCTGGAGATAACGTAATTATCATAATTAATTAATTTATGAATTATCACTGAAATAATCATTTAATTTTATTATTATTATTGCTGATAATGTTATTATCATTGCTGATTCATAGACCTAACAATAGAAAAGTTAACCCTATAATTATACATTTTATCATCGCTGATAATAACATTATCATTGCTGATTCATAGAGACATAACAATAGAAACATTAACACTATAATCATACATTTTATCAACTTGAGTAAGTATAGACTGCTCATTATCATCAAGTCGTCTGTTTACTAATGACGTCACACCTCAACCACCAATCAAAGAGAAGTGGGAAATATTCAGGTCATAGCAGACCAATCGCTCAATCCTATACATACTAATTTGCATACTGACCTAGATTTTAGAAAGGGGGCAGACAGGTTAGCAATCTGTTACATTACTAATCGAAACAACTTCCTATTTGAAAGCAGACGATTTCAACAAATATTCATCCTCCATTTTGAAAACATTTCGCTGTTTTGAGAACTTATTAATGTGAATATTTTATTTTAAAGTTTATTACTAAAATAATTACACTGAATTAGTAATTTACTACATCCTCTTTGCTTTATTGCAATTTTATTAGAGATTTTATTAGAAAAGCATTCTGTGAATCTAAAGTGATGCAAATAAATAAAATGTATTTTGCAAGAAACTGTGGAGAAATGATTAATAACCATGGAGACGATAACATTGCCAAAATACAATTAGAATATCAACTTCTGCAATTGCAATCACGATTAACATCATCATTTCACAATGCAAAACCATACCAAACAGCAGCACAAAAAAGATAAATTACTTAAATATTATTAATATTATTATTATTATTATTATTACTATTATTATTATAATTATTATAACTATTACTATTATTATTATTATAACATCGTTACAAACAATAAATAACAAATGACGTTAACCAGCCATAATAATGTTGTTATAATTTATCAGGGCAATTGTAATTGCTCAACCATAGAAAGCAGAGATAGCAGATAAGGCAGCTTCAGCTTGGGGTGGAATAAGCAAAGTCTGACCAAAGTACAGTTCATAAAACTAGGCCAGCTGTTGCTCCATTTGAATCATCTCATGAGAAATGGTAAATATTGTCAAACATGATTGATTCGATATCATTTCGTAACTAAGTAATAATAACTAGTATAAATTCATTTACGCATTGAATTCGAATAGCCGGCCTCATAACCTAACTTAACGAAATTTTGCTAATCTAGTGACGCAACCCAGCCGATCATGACGTAATATGATATAACATGATCCTAAAGCGTTGCTAATGCAATCGTTCTAGAAATTTCGATAGAATATAAAAGATATTCTTTAAATCCTTCAAATGCATTTGCAAATTCGAGAGAAACTCACATATAAACCGACTCCAATCACAGCCACAAAGTAGAAGCCAATGGCCACAAAATCCCACAAAGTCAGCCTTTGACCGGTCATTCTCAAGAAATATTTGAGATTTAAACAACTTCAGATGAGATTCGCAAGATCAACAAAAAATACAAAATCCTCAGAGTTTAGAGTTCCAATGTATTACAGCTCAAACGATTCAGTGGAAACAGTCGAAAACTAATACAGATGACGACCTTTCCAAGAGTATTTTCAGACACTTTCACTGCTTTCTAAAATGACAATTAATACTGACTAAACGAATGTTCGAATGTGAGATTTAAAACGCAATCTTCTATTATAATATCAGCCGCTGTCTGTGCCGCACTAAGTCGTATGCGTTGAAACGGCCCCCTTTTGCTTCTATTTATAGCGATCGTTACGGAAAATTTTCAATTTTAACGCGGTTTCCTAAGCCTATTAAGATCGAATTGGCAGCGTTGCCTAAAACAATTTAAAGATAGTTAGTATTCGAAAAGGATTCGGTGCAAGACAGTTAAATAAAATACTGATTAAGATGGGTTTAAGACATTTAAACCAGCTCCATGCCGACTAGCAATAAATGCGGAGACGAGTAAAAGTAAGCAAACTATTGAATGCTCGCGGTATAAATTTTTTTTTGCACCTACTTTAAATGTCGCTTTTAAATTTCAATTACAAATTTAATTGTTTCATGTTTTTAAATTAAATTAATTATTAAAAAACGCCTCTAGGATATTATTCCAGGATGTCATTACTTAATTTGAGGAGCAGAATTTCCTGCCAGCGAAATGGATATTTATCTCCGATTAATTCTAAAAATTATTTTACATTTGTAGTTTGGAATGAACTGAATTCCAAAAATAAATTGTCAGCTATTGAGCTTTTTAGTTATTACAAGACACAATTCGTAATTAAAGAGAGAGTTAAATCAGCTTCATCAGTTTGTTAAGAAATCCTTTTATAAGTCCTTAAATGATGTCGGAGAATGAATCAAGTCGATAAATCATTGGAACATGCAATGGTTTGATGAGAATTAGGCTGCATAGCAAACATTCCGTAAAAATTAATTTGATGCACTTATTTTAAAGCGATAAATTTACAATTTTCCCAGAAATTAATTCGCAACCATTAGTGATGATGTTTAAAAAAAACTGTAACTCTAGAAAATTCACTGCATAACGTTAATGAGGCCATATAGCGCGATATGCAAATGTGATGGGACCGCCCACAAAACCAGCTTGGTGCTTGAGTAGCCTTGGTTGAGAGTCAAGCTCTCCCCCAGTTTGAGCCCATTCATAGCTTTCGAAATCGATAAGCAACGATGCATTTCTGCAGAAGAAACAAAATGTAAGAATAAGATGTCAGGTAAGAAAATGGGTCAACATCTAAATTTAAATTTAACCATATTTCCGAACAGATGAGTAATTAATTAAGCAGACATAATAAATTCATATAGTTAATAATATCTAATCTCTTGAACTTTAACAAATACCTCAAAATTTAAACATTAGACAAATATTTTATACAAATTGTTGTTAAAAATTCGAGATAATACTGGATCATACTGTTGGAACCAGTTTTAACTTGCAGTCATTTGTCTCTGACAAACAAGGTAGTACTAATAATAGAGATTTCCTTTATCGAATAATTCACTTAATCCCTTAGATTAGGATGATCTCAGTTTGGCTTGTATTAAAAAGATAGACATCTATATATTGTTGACACTTGATATAAAAGCTATGGTTCTGTCAGATTTTATGCACTCTGGAAAACAATGACAAATTAATTCTCTACCATTTTTCAAATTGAGTCATGCTCTACGGAGAACCTGTGTCGTATTTTTGACACTTGACACTTGGCAACGACGACAACGAAGCCGGAACGATATTTCGGTTGATCTCAGGAGAATCTCATCAAGCATGTCTAAAGCCTTCCCAAAGTAAACCGCCATCCTTTTTTTAAACTCCCATTCATAAAAGTTCCCCTTTCCGAGTTCTTTTATTTTTGCACGACCAAAGTAAAGTGCACTAAACTATTTTACGATCATAAAATATAAAATAAAAGTTTATAAGAGTAAACGTATCTTTTTGCTCTCCCGAGGTTATGTAATGTGCACGAATGATGTTTTATTAGCCCCTTGGCATACCAAGCTTATGAGTAGGGGTCTTATTCGCTGAACAAGGGTAATAGACTAACAGGGTAAACTTTTTTTATTTAGATATGTTATCTTCCTGCTGCTCCTGTTCTTGAATAGGGATGCATAAACCCTTCACTTTGAAAAAATTCTTGTCTGACAGCTGCAAAAGAAAGAAGATTTAAATGCATCTCTTAAACCAATAATAATAATAATAATAATAATAATAATAATAATAATAATAATAATAATAATAATAATAATAATAATAATAATATAATAATAATAATAATAATAAGAATAATAATAATAATAATAATAATAATAATAATAATAATAATAATAATAATAATAATCCTAATAATAATAATAATAATACTAATAATAATAATACTACTAATAATAATAATAATAATAATAATAATAATAATAATAATAATAATAATAATAATCATAATAATAATAATAATAATAATAATAATAATAATCTAATAATAATAATAATAATAATAATAATTAATAATAATAATAATTAATAATAATAATAATACTAATAATAATAATACTAATAATAATAATAATAATAATAATAATAATAATAATAATAATAATAATTAAAAAAAAAAAATAATAATCATCATTATCAATGATAATTTATATTTTGTCTTATTTTCAAATGATCACTAGATTGAGCTTAAGTCAATTATTAAGTGTGACCGAATATAGGTCGCTTTCCATAGTTTTGGCATTTCCTATATATTTGCGGCATTGGGGGGACCATCCAAAGGATTGAGAGAACCTTGATGCTCTGTGAAAAAGTATAAAGTATTTGAAATAACAAGATAAAAAAGCATTTTTCATCAGATGGTAAGTCTAATGAACAAAACAAGTCAGATTATTAACTCTCCGTAGGTTTCTTAGTAAGGGTTATCCTTTTTATGAAAATGATTTCCTTTTAAAAAATAAATTACAAGTTTTGTTTATTCATAAGTAAAAAGGATTCATCTTTTTCCTCTATGTCTTTTTATATAAATGAAGGCCCACTTTTGTCCAAATGCTTTGCTGCATAAATCTTTTGAATCGTATTAGACACTCGCAATTAATTTATTAGTTACAGAAACGATATATCAGACCGAAAGCCCTGGTTGTATACATGATTCTAAGAATGTTAAAGGAAAGAGATTCAACTGAATTGCAAGATGCTTCAAACTAAAACTAAATTTAAAAATATGTTTTGGTAATATCATAAAATAATGTGGACAGTTTCTCTGCTTAATATTAAAGCTCGATAGACATTACGGGAACAATTGGCCACCATATTTCGTCTAAATCATAATTCTTTGTTTTTTTGTTGCATTCATCTTTATGGTCTCTAAAAATTAAATAAAGCTTATTATTTTGGTATTAAACAGTCATTAGAATATACTAAATCAAGTAAATATATTTTATTTCATTACCTCCGGAACGAACTAAATAAATTTTGGCAGCTCGATTCTAAACTTACCCCTTGCCAAAAACGTAATGAGATAATTTGATTTGTTATTTCTAATACATAATTTTAATAAAGGATTTTAAAATAAACATTTACATTCCTTTTCATTAGCGATTTTCAAATGATATCAGATTTTGATGCTACGCACGAAGTCATCAGAAGAGTAAATTATTTCAACGATTACGAAGTAATTACGACCACTTTTAAATTCAAGTAGAAATCATTTAAAATTAATTTAAAAATAGATGACAAGCTTATAGACATTTAGGCTGTTCCAGGGAAAACCCTCGCTCAACCAGATGAGGTGACTTTTTTTGCTTCTCACCAACAGGGCAACAGTTTATCGGGGCGGCATTTGCTCGAGGAACAGGGATTTGGGGGGCAATGGCTTCCCTCGAACTTTAGACGCAAAGAAAGAGATCATCTCATGTTGTGAGAGAGTTTGAATAGCTCTAAAGAATAAATCTGCTTGACCTGGGCTTTCAAAATGCTAAAAAATAAGCCCCCAAAGCCACATAAGCAGTTGATTGTTTAAACAAAAGCACAAATGCATTATAATTGACCAGAATAAAGTTTTTAATGAATTAAGCTATGAATTATTAAACAACAAATTTATTTAAAAATTAAATGTTTGTTTTTTTTTTAAATATCGTCGTTATGTGGAGATTTATCGTTTTAAATTAAAAAGGAAATTGTTCTTACTCGCCAAAACTCCTGCATTCTTACTTGTTGATAAACAGAAAACACCCAAAAGGCTTCTGGGCGTTTGCGTCGCCGTTAAAAAGCCGACTCCAGAGACTGTAATCCTGTTTACTTTTAAAAACTAAACATTTTAAAATGACCGAAAAATTAAGAGCTCTTCTAAAGAAAACATTTGTGGACACCGATATCAAGAAAGAAGCTCTGAACGTTCAGGAAACGAACATACGACATGCCGTAGCTGCCAACACCGTCTTCGACCATCCATCCAAGTGGCTTCTTGATGAAGAACTCGAGAACCAGTGCATCGATTGGGTGTATCAGTTTCTGATGTCGAAGTAAGGATTTTGTTGACATTTTTCTGATGCGCTTTACAATTTTAGTTTTACATCTTTATTTAGCTAGGACTTTAATTTTGTTTAGTTTAATATATTGCCGGTATATGTTTTGAGCTTTGAAAATTTATCATCTAGCCAACAGGATGCAATAAAGATTTGTTGGAATCTTCAATCAGAATTCATGAATGCTAATCACAACTTATTATTAATTGTTAACTATTAATTAACAGTACATGATAGAGTCTGAATGTTGATTATTAAATCATTTTTTCAAAGAAGCCTTGAAGTTGTAAGGATCCATAAATGAATGATTATATTTTTCCTTATTGTTTTGCTCCACATGCTCAAAATCTGAGTCTTTCCTTTTGCCTGCCATTGTCTGTCACCATGCAAAACTTAAACATTTCTTGTGGTTGACACTCTGTTCTGGATGATTTGATGAGGATAGTGTTTTTGGGAATTGATTTTTGATTTTTGTGTGAATTAATGAAATAAGGAATAAATTAAACTGAAATGATGGTGAGACCAAATAAAAGTCTCTGATGACTTTGGATCCTGGAATGCCATTTTCACTGGAATGAGAATTCATTATGAACATATTTTCAAGAGTTTTGGTTAAAATATTAATTTTTAAAATATAAAATTTTATGGTTGAATGTCATTTTACTATGTTCCTAACAAAATTATCAAATGATTTAGAAGGTCCAATGAATTCAAATATTCAAATGAATCTTAAAATTTAATGTTACAAGTCTTCTCAAGTATTTTTCTCCTAGAATTTAGTTGGTGGCCTTGAGAGCATTAAGTGCAAAATATCAGCATTTGATTTGATTTTTTTAAAAATTAAATTTTTTATTTAAAAGCAAATTTCAGTCTTGACTTCTGATGTAAGGGCATCTTCATTAATATTTTTTTAAAACTGTTTATTGAATAATTTAAAATAAAAAATTTTGAAAATTCTTTTTTTTTAGCAAATTGTTTCTAAGATTAAATTAAGGTTTTATTCAATTATATTATATTTAAAATTTTTTGAATTAATTTCTGAATTGCACTTTTTGATTTGCTTGATAATTTTGACTTCCCATTTCAATACTTAATCAATATTTTTTTATTTTCATCTCCTTTATATTAAATCATCATTATTTTATTTATTTAAATTATTACATCATCATTATTTTATTTATTTAAATTATTAACTCATCTGTATTTTAATTATTTAAATTGTGGCTTTTAAGAACGGAGCATTAAAAACTGAGAAATTGAAAATAAATTTAGTCGTTTAATAATAAATGGAACGTCAATGCCTGAGCGTGATGATCTGATGTTTCGTCTAAAATGCTTTTTGTTCAAACCAAAGGCGTTTAGTATGCAAACGATTAATTGCTCATTTAAATAATTATTAGACGAGAAATGAATTTAAATGCTCTTCATTGCATGGTTAGGTTGCTAATGATGACAGGCCTCTGGTTGAATTGCCTCTGATGCTGCGAAATAAATGGCGCTTTATAAATTAAGTATTATTATTAATATTATTAATTTGTGGTATAATTTGAGTCTAACTTTCTTGGGGAAATAGGACTGATGGATTGATGTTGCTTTGAATTGCTACTATTGTTAGTTATCATCATCATCATCATTATCACCGTCATCATCATCATCATCACGATTATCATTGTCAAAGCTTTTAGTTGTTGCCCACGACATCGTGCGATTGCTCTTCTTAAGAATTCTAAATGTCGTCATTCCTCGAGTGCATTTCAATGCAGTGACACTTGAATCATGCATGGGAAGACTGACTTAATATGTTTTATATCTTTTGTCTAACTACGTATCTAGATGTCCATATATATCTATTATTAGTGGAATTATCTACAATCATGATTGTTGAAAGTCACCATCTTTGTAGTCCTTACCATCATCATCGTCTCCATCACAATCGCCATTACAATCATCATCATCGTCATCATCATCACAATCATCATCATCATCATCATCGTGGTTGAGAAAGCTTCAAGTTGAAGTTAAAAGCACTGATGAAAGTCAAAGTGCCTCAGAGGAAGTTAAGACTTTCTGAAGACTTGATTATTATTATTATTATTATTATTATTGTTGTTGTTGTTGTTGTTGTTGTCGTTGTCATTGTCATTGTCATTGTCACTGTCATTGTCATTGTTATTATTATTATTATTATTATTATTATTATTATTATTATTGTTGTTGATTATTGTTGATTATTATTATAATTGTTATTGTATTAGTAAATTATTATTTTTATTTTATCAGTTAATTATTTTTATCAGTATTAGTATCTTATTCATAAATGAACCTATCATCATCATCATCATCATCATCATTATAATAGTTATTATTATTTCTACTTATTTTTAAGAAACTAATTATAACCCTGGACTTAGTAATTATTTTTTCCTCTTTAAATTTCTCCATCTTTTCATTCGTCTGACTTCTGCTTCGCCAATGACAAACCAAAGAGTTACTTTGCTGGTCTTTCACTATCACCTGGACGTAATTTAACGTAATTGTTAATTAATGATTGTTAAATAACGTTAATTATAACAATTTTAACGTAATTGTTAATTAATGATTGTTAAATAACGTTAATTATAACAATTTTAAAGTAATTGTTAATTAATGTTAAAATTAAGACAATATAAGTGGAATGAATTCAAAGGCAAGATTCCATTTGATTCACATCTCGATGAATGGAAATGCTTCAATGGTGGTGATGATCAATATTATATTACGTTATATTATATTATATTTTATTATATTCATTATATTAAAAAAATTAGATTAACAGGAGAAAATTAAAGTAAAAAATTAAATCAATGAGATTGCATTAATATAAATATCAGCACTAACAAGCAGCATAATAACATAATAATTGAAATCAACTCATTAAATATTATAATTATGAAGTTTATAACAATAATAATAACCATCATAATCGTGAACAACCACAACCCATTTGGACCTACCATCATTTGGGTGCATGTCAGTACAGTTGCCACCTCCTTTCCACTGGAAATGTCGACAAAGTGCATTGCATCGCAGTAGGTCGGAGAAATTATGAAATGAACAAAAATGATCGGAATCAGCCGAGGAAATTAAATAAAATTTAGAACTCGAGCACTTTCAAATTGTGATGAGTCACTGGAATAATTAACAATTAGTAATTGCGTTAATAAATAATAACATTTATAATAAGAAAAAATTAATCAACGCCAGCAGATGTTAACTATTATGACTATTGTAATTATTTATTACTACCATTATAGAATGCCTATTTATAACCAGGGAATTTCCAGAGAGATGGGCTGCCAAGTTGTCCAACATGACAAAGATCAGGGTCTTCGCTGATGCCAAACAGCTGGACAAGCTGAAGGCTTGCCAGGGAGGAGGAGCCAACAGTAATTAACATATTATCATTAACATAATTTTATTCGTTAATAATATTCTAGTAAGGATTATTTCTCGTTGGTATGCAGCCTCATCTTTCCGATGATCAAACTGCCGAGTGACTTTGTAATTTCTAATTAGCATGGCAATAATAATAATAATAATATTACTATTAAAAATAATAGTAATAATTTTTTCATAATTGAGAGGAACTAATAATAATAAAATAATTGATATAATAGTTATTATCATCATCACTATCTCAGAAGGCATAGCCACAGATCAGTTGGAAAGCTACTTGGCCGACGTCCTCCAAAACCTCGGCAGGGAACTCCATTCGAATGATTTCTGGCGGGAGGAAGCAAACGACTGCAGACTGGTAAAAGGTGGGTGGTGATGATGATGATGGTAATGGTTTTATGCAGGTATTGATGATGATGATGGCTAAGCTTGTGTCGGTAATGATGACTAAGATTATGTTGGTGTCAATGACGGTGACATGGTTTCGTGATGTCAGTGATGATGATGATAAAATTGTAAAATACCGAGAATTACAATTCCAACCTGCATGCTCACTCCTAGTGATTGAAATCTCAAAATTTCCTGATTGTCATCATTGGCCAAAGTTATTTATTACGAGAGTTTAGTACATTAATCGCTATAATTATAATTACCTATTGCAGACGTCTCGGTTCACGCCATAAAGAACACACGGAGAAAGATGGAGGATAAACACGTTGTGCTGAGGCACTATTCCGATTTGTTTGACCTTCCTGTGAGTTATGATGATGATGATGATGGTGGTTTGATAACGATGATGATGATGATGATGGCAGTGATGGTGGTTTGATGATGATGATGATGATGATGGCAGTGATGGTGGTTTGATAACGATGATGATGACAGTGATGGGGATATTGATAATGATAATGCTGATGGTGATTTATGATGGTGATGATCACTGTGATGGTGGATTTGATAATGATGATGATGGCATTGATGGTGGTTATGATAACTATTGGAGTGAAGATTGTCATGGAGGTTATGTTAATAATGTTCGTGATGGTGATTGAAGTGATGGTTGTAATAATAATTGAAGATGGTTGTAATAATAATTGAAGATGGTTGTGATTATAGCCAAATATTATTTTTATGATATAATGTAATTATCCCACATTTAATCTCGAATCACAGACAGGGTACAGTTTCTTCGGTGTTTTTGATGGCCATGGCGGTGTGGATGCTGCCCGTTTCACCTCGACCCATCTCTCCGGGATACTATCAAAATACCTGAAGGAAAATTGTTCCGGCGAGATCACGGCCCCCCGTAACAGCCTTAAAGAGACTCCCAAAACCCCCAATCAGTCCCCGAAGAAAACGCCCCAAGCCAAAACTATCCTGAAGAGCACTAGTCTCCTCATTCCCCAGCTTTCTAAGGAATGTCGGAAATCTTTTGATAACCTCAAAGACCCTAATCTCCCGTCGGAATCCAGACTTAACAAAATCCAGCGGAACAGCTACCACGAGTCGGACTCGAGAAAGAAGAATCCGGAACCTAAGGAACCTTCACCCTTGTTGGGGCGTGGTGCTGGTGGTGGAGACGAGTGCCAGGGGGTGAGGACTGCCCTGGAGAAGTCCTTCTTGGAGACAAACAGGATCTTCTGTGAGAGAGCGAAAATCGAGGTGAGCGTTCGACGGGGACGTTGTAAAAGTTATTTAATACATATTTAAACAATAACTATATGGAGGTTTAATAGTTGTTATTGTGTTTTAGTAGATGTAAAATAAATATATGATTAAATAAAAAAGTAAATTATTAACTTATTATTGTCAAGTTTATCTTTTAAGTCATTGATTTTGGGAGATTGATTGATTTTCTATTCAATTTCTTTATTATTATTTATTTAATTCTTCATTATTGTTTATTTACTTACAACAACCAATTAATTATTTACCCAATTATGTCATCGTTCATCTGATTAATTCATTTCATCTGTAAAAAAAAGGTTGCGTGCCTGCGAACGACGGTGAAAGCAACAGTCGTTACGTGTCGTGTTCGCAACCCAGCTCGCACCTCCAGGGAGCGCCCTTGGCTAGGGGCGCTATATAAATGGTAGGTCGATTAAGTGCCTTCACATCCCGTTGGGATACGTAAGGCACTCAAAAAATTGGCTAAATAAATAAAAATAAATAAAAAAAAAAAAACCACTAACAAGCTGCATTGGGACAAAAATAACACAATAGGCGGTTGTTGAAAGCAGGTTTTCAAGAATGTTATCGTTGCAAATCATCACACCATCATCGCTGGTAATCCTCATCAGCATCACATCCATTGATCATTTTGTCGACAAAAACCCCATTCATCATCACCACCACCGTTATTGATATCATCACCATTATCGCCATCATCATCATCACCACTGTTGTTGATGTCATCTTCACCATCATTATCATCACCTGCAGAACAACAACAGCGGATGCACTGCCGTCTGCATCCTGATGGAAGAGGAAAAGAAAAAGTTCCACGTGGCTTGGTTAGGGGACTCGCAAGCCCTGCTGGTCAGGGACGGTAAGCCGGTGGAGATCATGCTGCCCCATAAGCCCGAGAGAGAGGTGATCTTGATTGTGATGTTGTTATGGTTGTGGTAATGAGTTATTAATACGTTGATGGTGATGATGATCATAGAATGGTTTTGATTATTATCTTTTTTTAATCTATGTTTAACCTGAGTGTTTTATATCTATCTTATAATACTTTTATTTGTTAATAAACAAACCAACAATATCTTTGCTACTTTCAAAATTAATTTCTCTACCTCTTTAGCTAGCAAATTGAGCAATTGCAAAATATAATGAGCAATTGCCATCTGTAGCTTGTCAATTTAAGACCAATGATGAATCATCACTTCAAACATCATCATCATCATCATCATCATCATTGCTTCTTCACGAATAACTCGACTAAAAAGATCAACCCCATGTGTAGGACGAGAGGGCCAGAATAATAGCCCTGGGGGGGACCGTGGTCCACATCGGTGCTTGGAGAGTCAATGGAACCTTATCTGTTTCCAGGGCTATCGGTTCGCTTTTGTTTATTACCATGGTGTAAGCGTGACATGATGATGATTTGGGGGAAATAGACGATAATATGGTGATGATTTGGGGGAAATAGACGATAATATGGTGATGATTTGGGGGAAATAGATGATAATATGGTGATGTAATGATGGTCTTGTAATAATCCTGATTTTTAATAACAACTGGTGACTTTGATTAATTGTTTGTTCTGATGGTAAATCATTTTTGTTGCAGCAAAGAAATTGAGTTTAAATAATATTAATAACAATAAAAATAATAATAGTAATAATAATAACAACATTAATAATAATAACCTTCCACAGGTGACATTGGCCACAAGCCATACATAACCAGCCAGCCTGACATCGAGTCGTACGACGTGCAGTCGGGAGACGAGTATCTCGTGCTCGCCTGCGACGGACTCTGGGACGTTCTCTCCTACGACGACGTCATCAGTCACGTGGCAAATCACGTGATAGTGGAGAAGAAGGAAGAAAAGAGTGTGGCACAAAGTCTCGTGAGGGTTGCGAAGTGAGTTTTGCTTAGTGGTGTAAAAATAAATTTATAAAGCTTATAAATGGTCCATAAATCCATCTTTGATTTATTGATTACTTTAAACAAGGAATAGTTTGTCTTCATTTGTCTGTTATTAATTTACCATGTTAGAAAATCTTCTAGATGACAGGCTGATGTTTTGTTTGAAATATAAATTAGCAGAAGCTTAATAAATTAGTATTTTCAAATAAATTCACTCAATTTTCAGAGACAAAGGCTCCTCGGACAACATAACGGTCATGGTCATCTTTCTCGGAGATGATTCACCCCTGGTTTCGACATCTCAAACTGCCAGCAGAGATTCTAAAATCACCAACGACAGTTCTAAATCTGGAGACGACAAAAGTGGAAAGAGAGACTCTGGAAAGCCCGCCGGAGACGCTCCTCAGAAGGACGCTAATTCGGATCCAAAGCAGCCTGAGAAATCGTCAGGGGAAGTTTCCAAATTGTCCCTGAAAACTCGACGATTATCTGATGCAGACGGTAATTTGACCGACGAGAAGAGAGACGTGAGTGCGGAAAATTCCAAGCAAGACAAAACCAAAACCCAGTTCCTCAGAGATGACCAAAGAAAAGTGGCAGAAAATGCCATTGTAACAAAATTAACTTGGGAACGACAAGAATGGTCGCCAAAAACAGGGAGCGAAGAAGTCGGGATTTCCGATTCCACGAACAACGACAGTAAAGAGAACTATCTCACCTCCTCCTCCGAACTTCCTCTTGAATTCAGCCCCCTGAGATTTGAGGTCAAGGAAGAAACCGAGGGCAATTCAACCTCCTCCATCAAATCAAGAGTCAAGAGATCACCTAAAATTTCATCCTCAACGGAAGACAAGGAGGACAAAGAGAACATCGACCTACGTCTCAAGATGTGCCTTAAAACTGACGTGAGTCCTAGCTCTTCCGATGCCAGCCAGAGAGTGACCGATAGCACTTCTCGGGTTAAAAAATTACCGAGGGATTCCAAACCCCGACCGTCTCCAAAGAGAGAACTCAAAGAGACCAATGCAGAGGTAAAGAAGGGCACCCTCCTGGCTCAAACTCTGGACTCTAAGGACAACATTCAACATTTTCGGGTCCCACCTTCGGGCAAGCAGAAGCACCCCACCAACCTGCACGTCCCCAAGGGCAACGTTTCCCAGTACCCTCCGAAACAGCCCTTTACATCTGCCTCTTCAGTTTCGGTTGGCTTCCTCAAGGACCCTTACAGGAAGTTCAGCCAAACGAGCGGTCACCTCAAGAAGCTTGACCTCACTCCGACCTCTTGCAGACCTGCCACGAACTTTGGCAGCTGCAGTTTCGCAGAGTACAGCCAAGCCAAGGGCAGGGCGTGCCAGGAGAGATGGGCCGTTGCCATAGAAACGGGCGAGGACCTAGAGGACATGTTCGAGTGCGGAGAATGGGAGGCGACGGGGCTCAACGTGTCCTCGTCGAGATGGTGAGAAACACGAGGCCGGAGACGAACCCTTAGGGTTACGAAGCGTGATGAAAATGTTATCCAGTACTGCTGTTGTTATTGTCGTTAACCCAGATGGACTTTTTTAATTTTTTCTGTGATTACCGAGGGCCCATCGTTCTCCACGTCGCCCGACCGCCATTTTGTTGATGCTCATCTCTGAAGGCATTTCGCCAAGTGCCCTCCCTTTTAGAGCCATATCGAAGCTTCCAAGGTTTAAACACCGCTGAAACCTTAATTGTTCTAGAGGCCATCACTGCCAACTAATTTCTGGTTTGTCTCAGGTCCTGCAATCAATCTTTGCCAAGCTGACTTTAGATCTTTATTCTTCATTAGCTCTCTTGGCCAGCTATGTTTTCGACACTACCATCTATGGTGAATGTGACCAATGTGATACTAGGCATCATCGAGGTATTTACTCTGAGAAGTTGCATATTTATTTTCCGAAGAATGTTTCATTACCGAAAAGAGGTTGCCATGCCATTCAAGTTATAACGGTCTTTAGACTCTCACTCTAGAAACGATATTAACAACGTTATGACAATTTCTTCACACTTAAGACCATTGGATGTTAATATTTATCTAAAATGTACATTGCCTAGCTGTTTTTCCTTTTGATACAAGTAACAAAAACAGGGAAACTGACCCATTTTAGGCAGCCACACTCTTTTGCATGACAAGATGATGCTAATATAAATTAATAAATTCCATCAAATGTAAATCAGAAACGGATTGTTCCACTACCCGAGTCCGTCATCCATTTTTTTTATAACCTTATACTGATTCTCATTTTATTTGGTTCATCAAAGGAAATTTTCCAACTAGGGCAGAAAATTCCATGCAATTGTTGAATTAATGTCGTATTGATTTCGATTTTTTTTCCTAAAATTATTGCGTCCCACGTTAATCACGATGATGTTTATTGAGCTCGAGCTCAGAAATGTTTCATCTGGCTTTTCGCCGAGCGGTTTTTTAAAAGTTTGACTCGACCAAGACAATCGGAAACGTCTTTAGAAACTGCAGATCATTTCGTGCAAATCCCCAAATAAAACAACTTAGAAGTTACCCACTTCTTTTTTATCGTGCGAGAGTATTTTGAAAACGCCATTATTACATTGCATTCGCGCGTGTTTAGATCTGACTTCGTTCGATGTTAGGCATCATATGTGTGTGACTTCGCTTTTACTTGGAGATCGTCTGTGTTTACCTGATTTGTTAGATTTTTCTTTAGACTTTTCACATTATTCCAGCTTTGATCATGTCTTTGACCATCGTTCTTAATTGCTTTACCTAGGACGCCATGAGCCCGTAAACGCCATCGATATCGTCTGAAGCGATTATTTTCATGCCGCCATTTCGCTGGGCGTTTGGTGCCTAGATTCCAAGATATAAGCCAAAGATGCAACGTTTTCGTTGATTACTTATTAGAATTTTTGCCAAATAGTTGTCTATTTTTTTATATAAAAATCTCGTAATAGAACTGCTGGAAAGCACTCATTGTTATTGTCATCGGACGTCAAATGCCAAATTGAGCATTGACTTGTTAGTTCCCCATATTTACTGATTTTCCATAAATTGTGTGGCATGTTTTCGACGTCTAGACGACAAAATTCGCATGTTCCGGTTTGATTTGATTAACCTTAAGAGCATGATAACCTCTTTCATCAAACCCGTAACTTTTGTGTCGTTGACAGCATATCAAGTGAAAGTGGCTCTCTCGAAATAATGTGGTTAGCATTTCTGCATGGTATCATGCACGGGTCTACATTTTGTATTTTCGAATGCATATTGCAATATGGCTGCAGTCTCAGCATTTCCTGAAACTACGCAATATCCGACTTTCTAGTCAAAATGCATGGCCAGCTGCCAACATAAGCACAAAAAAGAAAATTACTACAAAGTTTTTAGTAAAAACTGCTTTTTGCAGAAATATGGTTAATCAGATCTTAAAAAAAAATCAAACAGGAATATTTTTGAAATCGTGCCTAGACTGAGCAGCCATAAATTATCAGCGAGTGTTATGGAACCCGTAATCAAAATTTTATCTGTAAGAAATAGAAGTTTGCATTGCAGAAAAGTGATTCATGTTGGCCATGATGCCCGTTCGAGCTGTTCTGTACATTATTTTTGTTTGACTGCAATTATAAATCACACGTCTCAATTACAAACAATGTGTTGAAAAATAGAATAGCTTTGGCCTCGGGACAAACACCTTTTGCTCCCCTCAAACAAAAAAAAGAAAAGAAAAAAACTTAACGAACTATTGCCACCACCGACAAGCATAGAGAAATCTGGAGCTTCGAAATACATTCTAACAATTATCAGTAAATTAGAAAAAAAATGGAAGCGATGTGAATCGACGATCAAGATGGCCTCTCCAAAACGCAGCAAGAAGACGGAGCCAGATGTTCTGTCGGCTCCAGAAAACAATCGATTTCAATCGCAAATAAACAACGGAGAAGACGACGATGGTGGAAATGAGACGAGCGAGAAATAATATACACACAGAATCACTGCATCCAAAAGGAGTCATGTCCTTCGAAACTTTGCTCAGTGTAAGTTCGGCTGGGGATAAGCACCTGGGTAATAGGGAGCCGGCATCGACATGGGAGGACCGTAAGAAGGGCCCGCGTACGAAGGCATAGGGTACGGGACGAACGAGTTGCTCTGGGCGGGGTACGGCGGATAAGGGGTGGAGCTACTCGAGCCGGTGTTGATGTAGGCAGAGTAGCTCTGAGCGAACGGCGTCTGCTTGCCGGGCGTGGGGGCAGATTGGCGTCGGTGTTGGCCCGAGGTGCTCTCCTGTCTGAGTAGCTCGGTCATCTTGTCGCACTTGACCTTCCTGACGTGAGAGAGTGTCCTCATCTCGATGTACTTGCCAAGGAAACTGTCAATGTCCAACTTGCCGCCGAGGAATTCCTCGGTCAGTTTCTGCGGAACGGGAATAAGTTGTGACTACGATCATCATCAACATCATTACCATTTTACATCACGACGTCGTAACCGCCGCTATCATTACCGGCATTGTAATCATTAGCATAACCGACATTACTATCTATAATTAATTATAACTAATAATAAAGTTATAGAAATTACCGAAACTATTTTCAATTGCAAAATTGAAATTATGTTAATGAACAATGCAATGCTGCTCGAATGCTCTCTGAATTCTCAAGAATTCAACATTGATAAATTATGATAATGAAGCTACTTGATGAGCAGCTTTTGAGATTTGTTGCGACTTTTGCTAAACGTAAATTACTTCATGATCTGAAATACCTTCTGCATAACATTACATGGCTATTATAATTATAACAACAGAAATAAAACGATCATTGTAATTATGATAGAATGACTGTGAGTCAATTATTGTGAAAATTATGATAGAAAGAGTATTATTATTGTCATAATAATGAGAAAAATATAATTATTATTGCAAATATCATGCTAATGAATCGATAATCAACCTCGCAATCCTCTTCAATCTTTGCATACTCCGTCTGAAGGACAGCCAATAAATCATCAGATGAGGTCTTCTTTGGAGTCCCCTCTAAGGCAATTTGTAATTATAATTAATTAATTAATTAATAACATCAAATAATAATAATAATAATAATTACAATAACAATAATAATAAATAATAATAATAATAATAATAGTTAAGTTAATTATTAGAATGCTGATTATTATCAATTACGTTTTTAGCATAATTTTATGCTTTATTATTATACTTTGTCTAAATTATAAATAATTCAACATTTGGCTTTAAATGAGTATGCATGTTGTGATGAGAATACAGCAAACTCATCAAGTAAATGATCTGAAATTCATAGATTCACAAAATATTATACGATTAAAACATTATGTGATGTTTGTATTCATACATAAGTGGTTTTAGTATTATTATTATTAGCAGTAGTAGTAGTGATATCAGTATTTAATCTGGCATTTGAATGAACAATGGATCAGTGTCAAGATCATTAAAAAAAATTCAAGGACAATTTGGAAATCTGAACAACCATAAATTTTAAATATATATTTTAAACATATTTTTCATATAAGTTTTTAAAAAATTTTGAAAAAAATGTTTCATGGGAAGCAAAGAAAAGATTGCAACTTATTTTCTTGCAAAAGTTGCTTGCATCTTCTTGCGATTAACATGCGAGTCTTAGAATATTCGTTAAAAAAAAACGTTAACCAGTCTGTTGCTCGAATGGCGATAGCTCACATGGCATTTGCGCACATAAACTCTCGAGCAGACGACATAGTGAGCCACAGGCGCACTAAAATTGTAGACATTTCATTGAAATGTTTTTGAATTCAATCAAAATGTCATTTCTTATGTGAACAATTAAGCATAAAATATAAGAAAAAAATGAAACATATTTTATTATTCTTATCGCACGGGGTCGAATTTAGAAATTGATTTCGTGTGGATTCAAATCAGGGCCGCCGAGGTATAAAACAACTGTCGATTAGAGACTTTTTCTGAGCCCCTCTTCCATCGCTAGTCATGTCGAGATGATTCATTTAGAGAGCCAAAGGCATAAAATAATAGAATGATATGAAGTTGCTCAAACTTAATAAAGTATAAAGACAAAAAAAATATAAAATATTTTATAGAAGAGGTTGAGTTTGAATTTCCGTTTCACGGCTTTCAGCGTCGAAGTAACAATACAAATTTCGTGCGTATAATTGCCCGTTTCAATTTTGAGCTCTAAAGTTCATGCCAGCCAACTAATAAGTTGATGATTTCGTTCCTAAATGACGCAGCTAGTGGTTTCCATAAAAATAACTTGAAGTTTGAAGTAGGAAACACGATCATCTCATCGGTCTGAAAGGCTAAATAAAAAAAGGCTTTAAAGACTGAATAACAAATGGTGATGTATGTGATGATGATGGTGATGGTAGGAAGCTACGATGATGATGATGGTAGGAAGCTATGATGATGATGATGATAAGGAGAAATGGTGTTGATCAGCCAATGCCGATGTTGTCCTCACTGTACAGTCTACAAATTGTTTTTTAGTCATCAAGTAGATCATTTATTGCTGTCGTCAACATCATCATCGACACCATCAATAGTATCATCATCATCATCGACATCATTATCATCATCATATCGACAACGCAGAATGCACTCATACACTTCTAGCTAAAGTGGGATGCCCAATGATACATTCACTTTGTTGACTGCGATGATAACATTCATTGTTGTATTTATAACCATCATATTATATTGTCGTTGCATCCATAATTATTGTGTGAATATATATGTACATGATTATTATTGTTATTATTACTATTGTATCCACGATTATCATATGGATGCGGACGAATAATTGTATTAATAAATATTGTATCCAATTGTGTAATTATAATTATTGTATCCATGAATATCACGTAAATGTTCATCTGTAATCATTCATTTTCATAAAGAATTCATAACTAGGTTTAACTACTAATTTTAATAATTGGGTTTAACTGCTGATTTTGATAACTACTTCATCTTAACTTAACAGTTGAAAAACTTTGTTTCTGCTTAGCCCGTGTCACGAATGCGAAACTGTGGCATTTTAAAAATGCCTCAAAGCTATAATCTTAACCTTAACATTATAACTTGAACAGTTACGTTAATTATAACATCCAGCCATTGTTATTATAACCCATCTGTAGATTAGTCACATAGGTAATCACATAGATAGATATTGAGATATGCATTGGTATGGGTAAGCAAAAATTTTAATTAACAATAAATTGATGATCGAATAACTACGGTTAAATAATGATCGATTAACCGCAATTAAATTATAACCAATTAATTTTGATTGAATGAGAACTAATTAGTTGCAATTAAATAATAACCAATTAATCACAATTCAAGTACCTTTAATTACCGGCATCATAACAGAAAGTACATTAAAATACTTCATTGCAGCCAAGGAATGAATTCATGAATATGTATGAATCCGAACAAATGACAGCCAACGAATGAATTATCGAATTGCAAAAGCATTGCAATGACGTCAGGTGAAAACATAAAACTTGTCAATGATGGGTATAATGCTGCCCATCATCAGTGCCAATCATCTCTTGTAAGGATTTGTCATTATCAATAATAATAATAATAATGAAAATAATATTAATCATGAAAACAATAGAATAATAATAATAATGAATAACTGAAAGCATTAACATGTCACATTACAATACCTAGCAGCATTCTGTTGTGCTCATATTTCTTGGAAACTGTAACAGCCTGCTCGTGGGTCTGTGCCAAAAGTACTTTGGCCTGGTTTAGTTTCGGCTCCTGTGATAGGTTGTACTCTGCCAGGCTCTTGTTCGAGGTCAGCAGGTTTTCCTTCTCCGATTGGAGCTGTCTGACCTTAGGGGAGGAGCAATGTTGATGAATATTCAGTTGTATTATGACTATATTGCCATACCAATACAATCAATCCAATTATCAAACATTATCAAATTATTACACGACATGATGATTGTGAATGGTTACATAATGATGATGATGATAATAATAATTACATACAAGTCCCACAAATCAAACTCCATCATGACAATCTAAGGAGAAAAAAACCCCCACACTTGCCAATATTCTAAGAACCACAAATACGACCATCTCATAATCAACCAGTCTGATACTCTGAATCGCAGAGCACGGGATCAAGCTGGGATTTGAACTCCCAGACTTCAACCCACCTGTTCGCAATCCTCCGCCAGCTTCTTAATCCTCGCCTCATCCTTCTCCAGATTTTCCAATTCGTTGGCATCGAGCTGTTTGAGGAAGGATAGGGACGACTCGAGCATGGACTGGTTGATTCCTGCCGGTTGATACCTGAACTGTTGGTTGTACATTTCCTGCAATCGAAAGGAACCATCAGTCTTATATGTTTTTAAATCAGACGTACTTGGATAATGCCTACGGCATGAACTCTAAAGGATGCATTGCGATGACCTTTACCATCACGTGCAGGAACATAATCCTCTGGGCTAACTTATTGTGCTGGTTATGCAGTGCCAAAAAGATACATTTAATAATTTTGGACCATGTTTATTAGTTTAATAAAAAAAATCAAGCATTCTATATTTTTTTAATTTATGAATAAAATTTAATCAAAGTATGAATGTATAAATTTACTAGATAACTCAGTTGATCTAATACATTTAGCTAGTATAATCACAATTCTTGGAATTGTTGATTTACTATGATTTAACCTCCAGATTACTTTATGATTGGCATTTCTTTAAATCATCAAAAACTTTGGCTCATAATTGATAAAAAAGTAAATCAAGTTGGGGTCATTCATATTAAATAACGATGTCTGTAATAATATAAAATCCAAGAGATCCACTGCAGGAAGAGCGAAACAAAACTTTTTATAAAGTCTTAGTGACAAACAATAAATTCCTTCAAAATTCAGTAAACCGAATCGTGGCAATAACCAAACTGTTCAAAAATGCTTAATTGATTTCGTTATCTTGCATTCAACAACTCAGAAGCAACAATTAGGCTTAAGCTATTTATTTTCTAGAAATAAGAGCCTAACCGCAAATAAAAACAATATATCGTTTTCAGCTCAAATAAATCCTTCGATATTCACATCTAAATATGAAACTCAAGTCCTACCTCGATCAAGAAACCAATAATAACACGGTAGAATTAGTTCAAAGCGAAATATTGTTTTCGGCTAATATAAACTTTGGTTTTACTAAGTACTACGTTTTTCCTACAGGAGAAAAACAAATTTAAATTTAAATATTTGTATTACCTCAATAGCGACAAAAATTACAATTTATTTAAAATCGAACTGTTTATTGGTAAAAGATTGAAATAAATTGCTGACAACATACTTTCTTTTACTCGATCCAGCACTTTAAAAACATATGTAAAAACTGCTACTTAAATTAATGCATTTCAATCAAATGAAAGATTGTTACCAAATAGTATAACTTCTGTCACATATTTCACATGATTTCAACTAATTAAAATTTTGTATTAAAATAAATATTCGCAATATTTGTACCATTAATGTTTAAACACTTTTAATAAAGTTGAACATGTTGAGGCCACTGCTTCAGGTGGCCTTGAATCATGTTTTTTTTGTTTGGAGTGGTTTAGGCTTTTCCCGTAGGTAATTCCGTGTCATATGGGCGAGTAAATGATTCAGTATTATTTCAGAACAATCGAGCTGCAACTTGGTAAAAATTAAGAAATCTGTTTATGAGCTTAAATAATTTATTTGCGTAAATGAAAAACAGTTTGGGGGTTTGAGTTTATTGTACTCTTGTTATGTGCGTTATTCATTGTTGTCGTTATTTCAATTCAACAAGCAACTGGAAAATCATATGAAAATCATTCAACTAAGGTATTAAACCCAATATAAATTACGCTCAAATATTCCCTTACTTTACCGGGTGAGCATAAATCCCATGATAATAATAATCAATGCCTTGAGTCTAGACTTTTTAATGAACAATTTTATTTCCATATCATAAATCATAAATTACAGCATTGTAACAAAGGACGGAGCTCAATCGATACAAATTTTCAATAGGCTTTATTCAATAAATATTCACTTCACAAGACGATATTATTGCTTGCTAACACTACGATTATCCAATAATCTGGTTGCTAGCTGCTGTGTAAATATTTTTTCGTGGTTAAAAGATGGACAGAAATATTGGAAACTCTGGGATCTTGAGTGGCAGTGGCTGATTTGATGGAAGGCTGGGAGGGAGAATGGCTCTTCCCGTGATTCGTAAAATTTTAGAAAATTTTTAAAAATAATTTACCTTTTCTGACTTAAACTTTAAGCGCTGTCCCTCACCCTAAATTCACCCAGTGGTTTTAGTTAGTATGCCAAAGTGTTCTAGATCGGCCACTATTGAGTGGGGAGTCTCTGAACGTGTGTGGTATGATACGATATAATTTAATTTATTTGTCATACTTCTGGCCTTAGAACGATATTTAATTTAAAAATTTAATGAATCGATGGTTGGTTTTCAATTTGTTTTGCAATATTTTCGACCGGGCAGAAAGCTTATAAAAGTGAGGTCCCAATGGATAAAAGCAACCTTTCAGGAACATCCATAGGGTCTGAAAAATCTCAATTATGTTTTCTCTTAAGTTGTTCGTGGTATTGTTGGCAGTTTGTATCTGCATGTCTCAAGCTCGTGAGTTTAACTCGGTCTACTAGAATTGGTAATAAATGCTAGACAGCAGTGCATAAAAACATTTATTTAAAGTCGGAATTAATGTACTGGTTTTATTGCAGAGAGTTTTACAACTTGCACAAGGAGTAATCCAAACACTCCATGTTTGTGCGAAGTAATTATTCAAAATTACTTTTTCTGTAATTTCAAATAACTGTTGAAACGGTGATTTTTAGGGGGATGATATCTGTGGTGAGGATAAAATTTGTGAACTGGGTGATGATCCCTCGAAAAACGAATGCGTCGAAGGAAGTAAGGATTTCTGTAATTTAGAATATGATTGTTAAATTATTACAATATTACATATTACATTAGGCTATAAATTACTAATGTGGTTTAGTAATTTCTAGAAAATAGCACTTTTCATAAATATTTGAATAATAACATTTTAATAGTTTACAAAGGGATTTACGAAACATTTATTTTTAAATGTAAGTATCACCTGGCACCCAGAAGATTGATAGCAATGAAGAATACGACGCCGAACGTGTTAACTACGACTTTGATTGACGAGCTAGCCTCAATAAGCAACGATTGCAGATAATTTGGTTTTAAAACATTTCCATAAGTACGATTAATAAATGAAGTTTTTGAGCAACTGCTCATGTGATTAAATTGATTTGTCCTGTTACTGTTGCAGCAGACCACAACATGAAAATAACACTAGCGATATCTAGAGGTTTACTAACAGTCACAATGACACTAGATAGAGTCGAGATTAGTTGACTACACAAATGCCCTGCTGATAATTGTAGTCACTGATTGGTGCATTATTGTCAATTGTTTGATTTCGGCTTATGGAGTCTGCCATACATTTTGTATTTTAAAATTTCAAAATTTTTGAATTCAAGTTATGAGCAGTCACAAATACTAGTTGGTTTAAATTCATGCGCGTTTGATGGACCTTCATACAAATTCCCCATTAAATTGTAGTGGGGACAAAAACAATGTGGATAGCCACATGGTGTTTCTGCATCTCAAATCAAGTCTCAGATAGAGGGGCTATGGACAATTAAGGGAAAGCCATGGCCCTCTCGCCTTCCCCCCTTAAATCCGCCCTTGGAGTGACTCATTCCAATGATTACATGTATATGGCTCTTGTTGCTCAACTAAAAATTAAAATTAAAATTATCTTCAAATTTCCTTTAAAGGACAAGCACGAATTCCATGATAATTCAATAAAAACAATAATCAATGTCTTGATTCTAGACTTTTTAATGAACAATTTTATTTCGAAGTATACAAATCAGAAATTACAGCATTTTAACAAAGGGCGGAGTTTTCAAAAGGTTTTATTCAATAATTATTCAATTCACTAGATTTTATTATACAATAATATGTTTGCTAGCTTAACAATCTTTTGCGTGGTTAACAGATGAACAGAAATGTTGGAAACTGTGGAGTTTTGAGTGGCTGATTTATGAGAGAGGGGATCGGGATTTGTAAAATATACGAACAAATTAAATAAAACCATTCCAAATTAAAAAAAAATTATTTATATAATTATTCAGACGAAAACATTAATATTTAGCTGTCTCCCATCTTAAATCCATTCATTGGTATCGGTGGCCCTGAGGTCAATTGATGGAATAAAGCTACACTAAAGATTCTAACATTCATTATTTCAATTTGTGGTCTTCTCCTCTAAAGATCGGCCACTATTGAGTGGGAATTCTCTGATCGTGCATGGTATGATATAACTTAATTTATTTACCATCCTCGTGGCCGCTTTACAAATTTAATAAATCGATGCCCCTACGCCCGGATTAAAACAATACGTTCGGGAAATTGCAATAAGCATCAAACATCTAATTGGAAATTAATTTCGACAACCATCACTTTTCCAACCACATCTTTAACTCCACGAAAGCCAACATTAGAATTAAAATAAATACCACTTTGATTTCACTGCAGAACAAGGCTTAAACGATAGAAAATGAATATTAAGAAATTCATTGTTTGCACGTTAAAGATATAAGTTTATTTGATCAAATGTTTGCGCAATTATTGATTGGTTGTTTTTTTCATTTTTTTTTTGCAATATTTCCGACGGGACAGAAAGCTTATAAAAGTGAGGTCCCAATGGATAAAAGCAACCTTTCAGGAACTTCCGTAGGGTCTGAAAAAATCTCAATTATGTTTTCTCTGAAGTTGTTCGTGGTATTGTTGGCAGTTTGTATCTGCATGTCTCAAGCTCGTGAGTTTAACTCGGTCTACTAGAGTTGGCAATAAATGCTAGACAGCAGTGCATAAAGACATTTATTTACTCTCGGAATTAATGTACTGGTTTTATTGCAGAGAGTTTCACAGCTTGCACAAGGAGTAATCCAAACACTCCATGTTTGTGCGAAGTAATTATTCAAAATTACTGTTTCTGTAATTTCAAATAACTGTTGCAACGTTGATTTTTAGGGGGATGATCTCTGTGGTGAGGATAAAATTTGTAAACTGGGTGATGATCCCTCGAAAAACGAATGCGTCGAAAGAGGTAAGGATTTCTGTAATGTACAATATGATTGTTGAATTATTACAATACTACTTATTACATTAGGCTCAAAATTACTAATGCGATTTAGTAATTTCTAGAAAATAGCGCTTTGCATTCAAATTTTAATAAGAACACTTTAATAGTTTACAAAGATTTATGAAACATTTATTTTTAAATTTAGAGACAGCGAAGTATGGAGGTTTCGAATTTATTGATTACGACAAGTGATGACGAACTATCCTACAATGAGCAGCAATTGCAGATAATTTGTTCTTAAAACATTTCCATTGTTGCGATTAATAAACAAATTTTTCCAGCACTTGCTTATGTGGTTAATTTGATTTGTTGTGATAACGATGTCAAGTTTGAGGCATTCATAAATTAGCTCCTATTTTCTACGACCTGAAATGCCTACGCTTGCGCTCATCGAATATCAATGAATTTAATTCAACTGATGATTTTTGGGGTCATTGTAAGACACCAAGAAAGATAAGTAAGGAAATCTAAACTTTGGCAAATCTGGAAAAAGGATAATAATGATGTCAACAAAAACATTTACTATAGATTTGTTAAGAACTGTACTGCAACAATAAAGGCCTATCACCAGTCTCAGGAGCTACAGTTATTAAAAAACAAGAACATTGGTCAATTTTATAAATATGTCAACAAAAAGTTGCACACTAGATCTGGAGTCTCAGAGGTTGCTCTCCCAGATGGCACCCTAACACGAAAACCATTGGAAATTGCAAATACCTTCAATAACTACTTCTTTTCAGTTTTTACAAATGATGATGGCAACAACCCTGTTATATCGTCAAGAACATCTACGGAGATGCCAAACTTAGAATTCACGTCGGATATTGTTTTTGTAACTCTTATTGGCCTCAAATCTTCACTCTCAGCAGGACCTGATAGTATCCCAAATTTGTTTCTAAAAAAATGTGCTTCATCTCTAGCCATTCCACTATCCCACATATTTGAGGTATCCTTCAAGGATCATAAATTACCTCTGGAATGGAAAATTGCTTTGGTGACACCCATTCACAAGAAAGGCCCCACCATATCTTCTGAAAACTATAGACCAATATCAATTACATCTACTTGCTGCAGAGCTATGGAAAGAATAATCAACAAATTTGTTATGAAATACTTGTTACACCACAAACTGAGTGCAGCCAGCATGATTTTATTCCAGCTTGATCAACCACTACCAACATCCTCGAATGCACCCAACAATGAACTGATGCCTTACAGAACAAGCAAAACTTAGATATCATCTACTTGGATTTCCGTAAAGCATTCGACTCTGTCTCACATATTAAACTAATGAGCAAGATATATACCTATGGGTTTAGTGACAATCTGAATGGTTAGCTTATGGATTTTCTCAATTTGAGGACACAAAGAGTCAATATTAATGGATTTATTTCTGATGAAGTTTCTGTCACAAGTGGAGTCCCTCAGGGCAGTGTTCTAGGGCCAACCTTATTTCTACTCTTCTTAAATGACCTACCCAGCACTCTTGACAACTCAGGCACCATCTGCAAACTCTTTGCAGATGATGTTAAGCTTTACAATAAGTCTCCATCCCTACTACAATACTCTCTTGACATGATAGCAGAATGGAGTGATAAATGGCAGTTGCAACTAGCTCCTGACAAATGCCAGATTCTCCCACTGATTGGCTGCAGAAGAAATTTTAACCCTTGTGAATATTTCATTAATGGGCGTGCAGGTTAGCCGAATGGGTTACGTGCCTGCATACGGCGGTAATGGCAACAGTCGTAATGTGTCGTGTTCGAAACCCAGCCTGCACTGCCGCCAGCGCTCTTGGGAAGGAGCGCTATATAAATGGTTACAAGAAGCGCCTCTGACGCTATGCATATGGCGCTATATAAATGAAGTTACAATTAATAACAACAAGCTAACAAGAGTTGACATAGTTTGAGATCTAGGGGTGCTCATTGATTCTTCTCTCCACATTGACAAACACATTGATAATATCGTGAAAAAAGCATCAACCATATCCAAACTGATCCTATTGTCTTTTTCTACTAGAGACCCAACCACTCTAATAAAAGCCTTTTGTACATATGTTAGGCCGATACTAGAATACTGCTCCCCTGTATGGAATCCCCACCTGAAATACCTTGTTAAAAAAATTGAGTCAGTACAAAGAAGATTCACTAAGGTAATTCCCACCATTCGTCACAAGCCATATCCAGCCAGACTTAAGATGCTAGGGCTCAAAACACTCGAACATAGACGTTTAATTACTGATCTTTGCTTTCTGTTTAAATTATTGAATGGTCTTGTGAATAGTGATCTTTTAAATTTTGTTCAATTTGCACATTACAATCGAACACGGAGACACCGCTTTAAGTTACGTACGAGGAAGTGCTCGGCAAATGCTGCTAAAAATTTTTTTTTGAACAGAGTTGTTGCGGTCTGGAATTCCCTACCAGACGATATGGTATCTGCTGGCACTTTTTCCCGTTTCAGAGCATTAATCCTCGAGATAGATTTTTCGGAATTTTTAACAATTACAGACTAATCTGTAACCTGCTTTTCCTCGCTCGATGTTGTATTGGTTATATTGTTTTTGCTGAGGCTGGTCGTATTAGTGGCTGTTCAGCCCCTCGACCGGTTAAATAAATAAATAAATTCTATAATAGATCTATAGTTCTATAATACCTCACGATAATTCAACACAGATCGGTGGTCTCCAAAGTAACAATGAAAATATAAAAAGTCAAAATTAAAAAAGTATGCGCAATTGAAGCCTGACAATTGAAAATTTTGATAGAACTACTATTTGTTGAGAAGGAATTTTCAAAGTTGAAATAATTGAACTCCTGCTACAGATCTCAGCATATCAGAATACTTCATATCAATTAGCAATAGCCAATATCTATCTTTTAGTAGTTACCAACTCCAAAGCTATTTTTGTCAGTGATTACCTACTGCAGTAAAACCCGGTTATGTCGCTTGCCTAGGGATTATCCAAAAAGGGCGAGATAACCGATTATCAAGTTAACCGAAAACCAATATGGCGACTATATATTAACATTTATTCTTATTTATTCTTACCATCCCCGCGGCCGTTTTACAAATTTAATGAATCGATGCCCCTACGCCCGGATTATAACAATACGTTCGGGAAATTGCAATAAGCATCAAACATCTAATTGGAAATTAATTTCGACACCCATCACTTTTCCAACTACAATTTTAACTCCACGAAAGCCAACATTCGAATTAAAATAAATACCACTTTGATTTTACTGCAGAACAAGGCTTAAACGATAGAAAATGAATATTAAGAAATTCATTGTTTGCACGTTAAAGATCTAAGTTTATTTGATCAAATGTTTGCGCAATGATTGACTGGTTGTTTTTTCAATTTTTTTTGCAATATTTCCGACCGGGCAGAAAGCTTATAAAAGTGAGGTCCCAATGGATAAAAGCAACCTTTCAGGAACTTACATAGGGTCTGAAAAAATCTCAATTATGTTTTCTCTGAAGTTGTTCGTGGTATTGTTGGCAGTTTGTATCTGCATGTCTCAAGCTCGTGAGTTTAACTCGGTCTACTAGAATTGGCAATAAATGCTAGACAGCAGTGCATAAAGACATTTATTTACTCTCGGAATTAATGTACTGGTTTTATTGCAGAGAGTCTGAAAAATAAAATTTGTGAACTGGATGATGATCCCTCGAACAACGAATGCGTCGAAAGAGGTAATGATTTCTGTAATTTACAATATGATTGTTAAATTATTACAATATTACTTATTACATTAGGCCAAAAATTACTAATGCGATTTAGTAATTTCTTGAAAACAGCGCTTTGCATGCATATTTTAATAAGAACACTTTAATAGTTTATAAAGATTTATGAAACATTTATTTTTAAATTTAGAGACAGCAAAGTATGGAGGCTTTCTTCATCGAGTTGATAAATAATTGATTGAATTTCTTGATTACGACAAGTGATGACAAACTATCCTACAATGATCAGCAATTGCAGATAATTTGTTCTTAAAACATTGCCATTGTTGCCATCAATAAACAAATTTTTCCAGCACTTGCTCATGTGGTTAATTTGATTTGTTGTGATAACGATGCCAAGTTTGAGGCATTCTTAAATTAGTTCCTATTTTCCACGACCTGACATGCCTACGCTTGCGCTCATCGAATATCAATGAATTTAATTCAACTGATGATTTTTAGGGTCAAGGTTAGGGGTTGTAAGACACCAAGAAAAATAAGTAAGGAGTTCTATAATAGATCTATAATTCTATAATACCTCACGATAATTCAACACAGATCGGTGGTCTCCAAAGTAACAATGAAAATATAAAAAGTCAAAATTAAAAAAGTATGCGCAATTGAAGCCTGACAATTGAAAATTTTGATAGAACTACTATTTGTTGAGAAGGAATTTTCAAAGTTGAAATAATTGAACTCCTGCTACAGATCTCAGCATATCAGAATACTTCATATCAATTAGCAATAGCCAATATCTATCTTTTAATAGTTACCAACTCCAAAGCTATTTTTGTCAGTGATTACCTACTGCAGTAAAACCCGGTTATGTCGCTTGTCTAGGAATTTTCCAAAAAGGGCGAGATAACCGATGATCGAGATAACCGAAAATCAATATGGCGACTATATTTCAACATTTTTTTTTATATATATATATATTTTTATTTTTTCAGTATTTTTGCTTACATTTCTCTCTATTGAATGATTGTCCAGTTTACTTGATTCAACATCCAGACATTTTTAGAACGAAAAATATTACACAGAATAGTTAAAGCGAGATACCCCTCAGACTAAATCAGTAAGAGTGAATTGGATTCGGCGACAAAATGAATCGACATAACCAATGAGAAAATTCTACGACAAAGTAGAAATTTGGCGGTTCCACTTCAAAAACGTCGACGTAATAGTGTTAGCGAGTTAACCGATGTCGAGATGAAAGGTTTCCACTATATTTACTACTGATGCTAGTAATGGATGGATGCTCTTGTGGCACTTGTGACAGTCAACGTCTTAGCGATCCAAAATGAACATTTTCTTACTTCGATAAGGGCGTAGCTTACGCCCATGAACACGTCTTAATGCCATAATGGTTTATTAATGGTAATTGAGTATTACTGTCGTCGTAATTGTTTCTGTTGTGACTGGATTGAAACTCATTGGTTTGCTGCAGAGCTCATGGCTTCGTCATCCATGTTTAATTTGTAGTTTATTTTTTATTTACTCCTAACTGACCCAGTTGATGAGTTGGGGAAAATTAGGATTTCATCATGTGGCATGGTAAATCCCCTAGAACACTTAGGGGGAGGGGGGCATACACTGGAACCGGTGGCCGTATTTAGGGAAGAGCACGTATTACTGAAATTTTCTTAAAAATGGCATATTATTATAGTTTATTGATTTTTATCTTATAAAAGATTTATTTAAGTTTTTCTTATATTTTCCAAATTAAGGAAAAAGCCATGGCCCTCTCGCCTTCCCCCCTTAAATCCGCCCTTTGAGTGACTCATCCCAATGATTACATGTATATGGCTCTTGTTGCTCAACTAAAAATTAAAATTAAAATTATCTTCAAATTTTCTTTAAAGGACAAGCACGAATTCTATGATAATTCAATAAAAACAATAATCAATGTCTTGATTCTAGACTTTTTAATAAACAATTTTATTTCGAAGTATACAAATCAGAAATTACAGCATTTTAACAAAGGGCGGAGTTTTCAAAAGGTTTTATTCAATAATTATTCAATTCAGTAGATTTTATTATACAATAATATGTTTGCTAGCTTAACAATCTTTTGCGTGGTTAACAGATGAACAGAAATGTTGGAAACTGTGGAGTTTTGAGTGGCTGATTTATGAGAGAGGGGATCGGGATTTGTAAAATATAAGAACAAATTAAATAAATCCTTTCCAAATTAAAATAAAAATTATTTATATAATTATTCAGACAAAAACATTAATATTTAGCTGTCTCCCATATTAAATCCATTCATTGGTATCGGTGGCCCTGAGGTCAATTGACGGAATAAAGCTACACTAAAGATTCTAACATTCATTATTTCAATTTGTGAACCTCTCCTCTAAAGAATGGCCACTATTGAATGGGAATTTTCTGATCGTGCGTGGTAAAAATAATGTTTTATTAACGTCCGTTGCATAACTAGATGATTAGGACGGTGCACCCGCAGCGGGGTTTGAACCCCGTGCTGCCATAGTGAGAGGAGCAGCCTTAACCGTTAGGCCATGCGGGCGCACGATCGTGCGTGGTATGATATAACTTAATTTATTTACCATCCTCGTGGCCGCTTTACAAATTTAATGAATCGATGCCCCTACGCCCGGATTATAACAATACGTTCGGGAAATTGCAATAAGCATCAAACATCTAATTGGAAATTAATTTCGACACCCATCACTTTTCCAACTACAATTTTAACTCCATGAAAGCCAACATTCGAATTAAAATAAATACCACTTTGATTTTACTGCAGAATAAGGCTTAAACGATAGAAAATGAATATTAAGAAATTCATTGTTTGCACGTTAAAGATATAAGTTTATTTGATCAAATGTTTGCGCAATTATTGATTGGTTGTTTTTTCAATTTTTTTTGCAATATTTCCGACCGGGAAGAAAGCTTATAAAAGTGAGGTCCCAATGGATAAAAGCAACCTTTCAGGAACTTCCGTAGGGTCTGAAAAAATCTCAATTATGTTTTCTCTGAAGTTGTTCGTGGTATTGTTGGCAGTTTGTATCTGCATGTCTCAAGCTCGTGAGTTTAACTCGGTCTACTAGAATTGGCAATAAATGCTAGACAGCAGTGCATAAAGACATTTATTTACTCTCGGAATTAATATACTGGTTTTATTGCAGAGAGTTTCACAGCTTGCACAAGGAGTAATCCAAACACTCCATGTTTGTGCGAAGTAATTATATAAAATTACTGTTTCTGTAATTTCAAATAACTGTTGTAACGATGATTTTTAGGGGGATGATCTCTGTGGTGAGGATAAAATTTGTGAACTGGGTGATGATCCCTCGAACAACGAATGCGTCGAAAGAGGTAATGATTTCTGTAATTTACAATATGATTGTTAAATTATTACAATACTACTTATTACATTAGGCTAAAAATTACTAATGCGATTTAGTAATTTCTAGAAAATAGCGCTTTGCATGCAAATTTTAATAAGAACACTTTAATAGTTTACAAAGATTTATGAAACATTTATTTTTAAATTTAGAGACAGCAAAGTATGGAGGCTTTCTTCATCGAGTTGATAAATAATTGATTGAATTTCTTGATTACGACAAGTGATGACGAACTATCCTGCAATGAGCAGCAATTGCAGATAATGTGTTCTTAAAACATTTCCATTTTTTTGCCATCAATAAACAAATTTTTCCAGCACTTGATCATGTGGTTAATTTGATTTGTTGTGATAACGATGCCAAGTTTGAGGCATTCATAAATTAGTTCCTATTTTCCACTACCTGACATGCCTACGCTTGCGCTCATCGAATGTCAATGAATTTAATTCAACTGATGATTTTTAGGGTCATTGTAAGACACCAAGAAAGATAAGTAAGGAATTCTATAATAGATCTATAATTCTATAATACCTCACGATAATTCAACACAGATCGGTGGTCTCCAAAGTAACAATGAAAATTATAAGAAGTCAAAATAAAAGAAACGTGCGCAATTAAAACCTGGCAATTAAAATTTTTGATAGAACTACTACTTTTTGAGAAGGAATTTTCAAAGTTGAATTAATTGAAATCCTGCTACAGATCTCAGCATATCAGAATACTTCATATCGATTAGCAATAGCAACGCTAATATCTATCTTTTAATAGTTACCAACTCCAAAGCTATTTTTGTCATTGATTACCTACTGCAACCAAACCCGGTTATTTCGCTTGCCTAGGGATTTTCCAAAAAGGGCGAGATAACCGAAAATCAATATGGTGACTATATATTAACATTTTTTCTTATACATATTTTTATTTTTTATTTTTTCAATATTTTTTCTTACATTTCTCTCTATTGACTGATTGTCCAGTTTACTTTAATACCTCCAGACATTTTTAGAATGCAAAATATTAAACCGAATAGTTACAGAGAGTTACCCCTTAGACTAAATCATAAAGAGGGAATTGGATGCGGCGACAAAATGAATCGACATAACCAATGAGAAAATTCTACGACAAAGTAGAAATTTGGCGGTTCCACTTCAAAAACGTCGACAAAATAGTGTTAGCGAGTTAACCGATGTCGAGATGAAAGGTTTCCACTATATTTACTACTGATGCTAGTAATGGATGGATGCTCTTGTGGCACTTGTGACAGTCAACGTCTTAGCGATCCAAAATGAACAGTTTCTTACTTCGATAAGGGCGTAGCTTACGCCCATGAACACGTCTTAATGCCATAATGGTTTATTAATGGTAATTGAGTATTACTGTCGTCGTAATTGTTTCTGTTGTGACTGGAGTGATACCCATTGGTTTGCTGCAAAGAGGCTCATGGCTTCGTCATCCATGTTTAATTTGTAGTTTATTTTTTATTTACTCCTAACTGACCCAGTTGATGAGTTGGGGAAAATTAGGATTTCATCATGGGGCATGGCAAAAACCCCTAGTCCATCTCGTTGAAGTTTTGATTCAGAAAAAACTTTATATTTGTAAGTCTTTCTTCACTCCAAGGTCAATTTGTAATATTTATTAGCATAGTTTTAAACTGCTTCCATTTGCAATCGCAGCAGTGATGTCCCCCATTTCAGCTTTCAACATTTTCTTCATTTTCTTCGACTTGTCTTCGATTTTGATGGTCTAAATATATAATATTATGTATTAGTATAAATTATTTACTAATCTACCAAATCTATTTGTAGAAATGATTAAATTGGGCGATAACAATGTTAACACTAAATTTAATATTTTAATGCTTTGGAAATATTACAATTACTTGTTGCCTCAAATTAAATTGCAAACTGTTTCAAAAGAATTGAGTTTCTCTAATGTTATTATAAATTACCTCAGAATTTTCTCAAAAGAATTTTTTAAAATATTGTTATCTTGGTAGATAAAATGAAACAGAAGTTAAATTCATTTTTGTGGCTTTCTTCTTTTTTGTTGCGCATTGATGCATTGATTTAGTTACCAATCATAACTTTAAGGACACTCCTTAGTAGCTGCACTCTAAAGCGGTTGTCGTTCGTACTTTGAAGCAACAGAATTAGTTCAAATTTGGTCTTATAAAAGCAAAATATGACAAAACATTGCAATTCAGATGTCCAAGTTTGTATACATTTGGGAAGATGCATAAACTCGTTCGAGCATTGTAATTCCAGTTCAAACACTAGATGGGAAGATTGAATCGTCATCTTAATGATTTAACTCAAAGTTAAACTAAGCTAAACAAATTATATTTAATTATAACAAAAACGTTTTAATAAATTAATGCAATAAAAGTTTTATTTTCAATTTATTATAATTTGCTTTTCTGTTTCTCTGCAATTTGTATATTTGATTACTTCACGGTTAACATTTCAGACACATTTGGTCAATTATAATTTTTAGTTTGAATACTCATTTATTTTTAAATGTAGATAATATGAATTTAATACAGAGTGATGGAATAAATCCTGGGCAGCGAATTAACTTTTAGTTCCATAAGTATAAGGGTTTTCATTTTGACTTCGGTGCTCATTTCAGATTTAAGAACCTTGAAACTATGGTATTTTTCTTTTTGAAGAGTTTTAGCAACATAGTGTCAATGTGAACCGTGCTGAAACTTTAAATCTGTCATAAATTAGCTTTACCGCAACGTCTGCGACCAGGACGTCGTAATGCAGAGCTCCTATTTATTTTTAACCAAGGAAAATATTTACACTCAGAGATTGCGCACAGATCATTTTGCATTTTTGGCGAAAAGTTCGCCAGAAGTTCCTGACTTGGGAGCCTTTCTCGTAACGGACGAGTTCAACTTGAATATTTTTCACCATGCCATCATTTCTTCAAATTCCGTTCTAATGAATGTCTTGGTGGCCTCCTTGAGCGAGCACGAAAGCATTTTGGAAACAGAACTTCCATATTTACACTTGGCTGCAGCATTGGGTCACACAAAACTGGAGAATGATGTTAAAAAGATTTGTGAGTTCTTCAAAGCAGATAAGAAATGTAAAGTTTCATGGCTGACTGTGATTGAGGATTTGCTTAAAAATGATGATTTTAAAGGATTGCTGCAGAACTTCTTGGAAGAAGAACAGTGTATCTACATCCTTGAGAAATTTAAGTGCCTCCTTTCAAAAATCTATCAGCATAAAGAAGAACATTTGTCAGCGATGGATGTTGCTGTCATTTGTGATAACAGAAACTATGTAGATCTTTTTTTACAAAAATTATTCCCTGGTCAATGGTTTTCTCGTGAAATTGAAAAACTTCTAGCGGCTCTTCTGATTGGTTCGCAATTGTTAGTCAACTCGCTGACCGAGGGATTTGGGGAAGATGATCTCTACAAACTTACGACAATTAGAGCCAAGGAGGTTAATGTTGAAGAAATGCGAATGATTCTAAAGACAAAAAAAATTGACGCCAAGAAACCTAGAGTCACGCCAAACCTCTACCACATTGCCTGCACTTCAGGAATGCATAAAGTTGGACAGCTAAATAAAATGGTTTCTCTACTATTAGAGTACGAATTCGACATCAACGACAATTCCCACCAATGTACTTACCCTCTGCACAGTATGATATATTCCATCGTCTGTGGACGAGACGCAGATCCCAGCCGGGTGCCGGATTATTTGACCTCTCTCCAGACGATGCTTAAAGGCGGTGCCGATCCGAACTTCGACGAAACCCGCAACTCTCCGAGTTTGAGACGAAACTACGCACCCTGCCGAGACCCTAGCAGTTCCGCTCTCGACTGTTACTTCCACTTTCTTCAGTTCCACGAGAACTGGAACATGATGGAACAGCTGGATCAAATCTGTTTGCTGCTACTTGAAAACGGGGCCAGTACGACCTATTTGGGAGGAACTTGTGGTTCCCATCTTCACTCTCTCATGCAGCTGTCAGCTTCCCATCATGCTCAAGGTCACCTATCTGCTGACTTTTTCACCATGTCCAGGATGCTCATGTACTTCGGTGCCGACCCAGACTTCTGTCCGAAGGTCGACGAGTCCTCTTTAGAGACCTGTCGGGGTTATCCCGTCGAGTTCTATTTCATCCGCCTATTTTCCCTCATGGGGGGAAGGTTCGCTTTCAACCGGTGGATGAGGTCGACGGCCGTGAACCAAGTGGCAGGTGTTTTGACTTACATGAACAGAGATGACGCTCTGACGGCCTTCGGCTCGATCTGCCGCAAAGTCGACGAAATGGTCGCCAGCGGCGAAGTCGGGTTCGACGAAGAAGTCGCAGGGCACATCAAGTCGACCCTCCGAGAATACCTGACCCCCGTCCGTAGCCTCCAGGATTTCTGCAGGCTGGCACTCTGGAGGGGTTACGGACGAAAGGTGAACCTACTGAAAAAGCTCCACATGCCAAAGAGGCTCAAGGAAGGCATAACTTCGTTCTTTGCCCTTGAGATCTAGAAGTTGAACGAGTGGTGGCAGAACATCTCGTTACATTTTGCCGGTCGAGTTTTGATTGACTTTTGTTTTTTTTTGAAAGCCAGCAGTTTTATTTTTAAACGTGATTTTTGTCGAGAGTTGTATTTCCCGATGGCTTTTCTTTAATTTAGAAGCGTTGCGAGTCATTCGTTTTGCAAGTAATCTAGTTTCTAGTTGATCTTCGGTCGAAAATTGATTAGTTTTCATGAAAATTGTTCCTAATTTTAACTTTAACAGCAGTTGTTCGTGGCTTCATTACCTAGTTTATAAATGGTTCATTTCCTGAGCTTTCAATTTTGGATTTCAGAGTCTCCTACGATGCACTTTTGCAGCTGCCTTTGACGAGAGAGAAGATCATGTTATCGATGAGATAGGCCTTTTCGTTCGATCAGCTTTAAATTTGTTGCTTATCATTTTCTTCTTTTTGTAAATTCCGATTTTAACGTATTAATCGTTCAGGCTTCCTCGAGGTCATTAACATGATTTGTGGTCGGGAGTCTACTTCGAGGGGCGCGAGTCACCGTCCGTGTTCGCCTTCTACTGCTCGGACGTTCTATGAGTTCAGTTCGAGTAGTTTGTTCGGACAAAGTTACTGCTAATCAGAACGTCATGCTTCAGACTTATTCTGGAATAAACTTGTTGTCTGGTCAGCCTGCAGTAATCTCTTTTAGTTTTGGTATTCGACGTTGCTGTCGCCTATTGTCACGATTGTGATGATGATGATAGCAATAGTCATGCTTATTAATTAGCTTTTTGAGCGTCTTATTGATTGGGTCTTGGGTCTTAAGTGAATTTTTCAAATCCAGTTCTGACGAACAGAATGAAAAGATGGTGAAAAGAGAGGCTTTAGAACTGGTTCTCAGTTATAATTTATGATTAATAAAAGTGCACGTACTAAAGTCAACGATGTCAGCGTTTGTACTTAGCGTCATCGCTTAATTTAAATCCTTTTGATGCAAATCATGTGAAATGAGATATTTATTTTTAAGAATAAGGTCGGTAAAGTGAAGAATGTTAAGCCTTGCGCGTTCTGATAAATGCGGACTACTTTGGTAACTTTGGATACTATTTATGGTAAAGTAAAGATTCTACTCTGCCTCCGTTTATAAAAATGCATTAATATGGGACGTAGGTTCCTTTACATTGCAAACAGCAACCCATCTTGTGCCCCCTGTTATTAAAGTAATAAATTTCATCGTTATTTGGATAATTTCTAATTTGATCTCAAATGCAAAACACACCTTGCCAATGTTAAAACCGTCCAACGATTTTATTAAATTCTTCATGTGGGAGAGAAGATATAATCAACATTTTGCATGCAGTATTTTATGAGTTCGGCCATGAAATGGTAGTTATGAGATGATCGTATAATGTTGACATAACAGCCATCAATGAAATCCTTGATCCTTTGAATCTTTTGGTCTTCTGCGGCTGATGACATGAAGTAGTGATAAAGATGTTTGTTGTAGAATAGCAAGCATTCATCTCGTTCTGAAAGGTCTGTGTGTATGTTTTTGTCTTCAGTGAGTGCAACAGAAGTCTTACGAACTCAGATCCATGTTATCCCGGTTTGTCATGAAATTTCTTAATAAACCGCCGATCATTTAGAACAATCATTAGTATGTTAATGAGAACAATGTCTAGCAATACATTATCAACTTTAATTGAATAAATTATTTATTAGTATTAGCATGGATTCTGATTTAATTAACAATTTTGATAATTGTTACACAAGTAAAAACGCCATTGTATGTTTGGCTAGTTAGAATTCTTTGTCGAATTCACTATTTCTGTCACTCACTGTAATCTATTTATGGACGTCTACTCCAGATTATCCGTTTGCAATTATTCCACATTTTTCTTCATGATTCAACATCATTTTCCTCAACAAAGGCTTGTAAGTTCGACAACATGGCTGCTTTATTTTCATCGAACTTATTTCAAAATTTTTACACAGAACTGTTAACCTGCCGTCCTACAGAAAGCTGGCATGATGATTGGGCGCTACATAAATTAGCTTGCATTAAAAAAGTTATTATTAAACTTATATGTAAGGTTAACAAATTGTTAAAAAAAAATTGGATTCTTATTGTCTCAGGCGACATGGGGCTAGCGACCCATAGGTTGAGAACCGCTGTTGTATGGTATTAGCATCATTATTATTAATACTATTACAAAAATATTGCAATGACTAGGTTAAAGTTGAAGAACTGTTAATGATTTTAAAGAATATAATAATAATAAATAATAAGCATAATAATGAATTGACCCCCAAGAAACCTAGAGTTTATCATTATCATTATCATTATCATTGCCAAACCTTTACCATATTGCCTACACTTCTGGAATGATTTAAAGTTGGAGAACTACGAAATATTTTCTGCATATTAAGCTTTTAATTGGCAAATTTTACGCTGACTTTTTGAGCGATGGAAGGAAACTTTTACTTTTCTTCATCACTGACATCGATAACTGCTTAGCGACTTGAAATCGTATAATTGCAGTAGACCTGTCATTGTCTGGTATGTGCTAATTTATTTAGAATATAATTTTAATATTTTAAATCTTAAGACTTTTTGTTACACTTGAAATGCACATTAATTGAGAAACTCGTTTTTAATAACAAGACAATTGTTTCTATTTGTGACCTTACATTCAATTGGCAGAAAGTGATAGGTCAACGCTTCGACTATTGTAAATCGTCCAATCACGACCAGGGGTTCGAAACGAATAAGCCAATCAGACGACAGGACCATTAGTGAGCAAGCCAATAGCATCGTTCTAAGGCACGAAAAGCGTCTTATTAGCAATTCTTCAAGCCCCTTCGGTAGTCATTAATCCTCCTCCTGATGCTATTCGATTGGCTGTGAACTTTTGTTTACATTTGGGACTCTGAGCACGTGCCAATGTTCAACCATTTCATTGGGCTTCTTGAGAACATCCAGCCAATGGCGGAGCTCTGTCATGCCAGCATCCGGTCCGAATTCGATGCTTCCTGGACAAGATTTAATAATAAGGTAGAATGTAAATATGTTAAATTTAATTATTATCTAAATATCAATTATCTAAAAAATGAAATTCAAAAGAGTTTGTCTCTTAAAATTAAAAAAAAATCTGAACAATAACATTAACGTTCGTGAAATTTTAGCGTACAATGCCTGCAACAGGTTAAAATCGCAACGTTAATAAAGCTTAAGCTGGAAATTCATCTAAAAATTCAAAATTATTGAAAACAACTTTCAACAGCAACAACAACAGCAACAACAACAGCAACAACAACCACAACAACAACAACAACAGCAGCAGCAACAGCCGACCAATGAAATCATTTTTTCCAAAGTCCTTGTCCCAGACGGATACTTCGAGAGTTTTCTTGGTGAGTTCTGCCAGTTTGACGGGATAAAAAAATTCCTGGAATATTGAATGACTCATGAATATTTACTCGCGGACCGAGATGCTTAATAATCAATGAAGTCTTTGAATAAATTAATAATAATAATAATAATAATTAATAATA
>JAJTWR010000473.1:865000-877500 GCA_021613335.1 Whitmania pigra
AACTCATTTCATTTAATCAAATTTGAAATCAGTTACAGGTTAATGTATCAACTCATTTAAATATTTTTTTTTTATAAAGTTAGATTGACGGGGATGTTTTGACGGGGCTATTTTGTCGCTGGGCTATTATGACGGGTAACCGCCGATACGTGGGTGTAATTCAAAATCTGATTTCAGAATTTTTACTTTAAGACGAAGATGACGACGACGACGACGATGATGATTTTGACACCGATTAAGATAACGATGATAATTATAAGTTCTAAATGTCTAAAAGCTTAGATCTTGGAATTTAGTTACGTAATGATGTTGTTACTAATCTCCAGACACTAAATATATATATATATACATCATTACGTAATAATTTTAATGATTAGCGAGCTATAAATATCTAATGAACTAATTATAAACTTAATAATTGATGACGTGTCGGTGACGTCAGCGGCGGGGTTTCTATCTGAAGGTCACGTTTAATCAAATTCTACTCTGAAAAGGTGTTGGCCTCCTCTGAGAAAAAAGGAAATTAATCACCCTAGGCAGTATCGTCGTCGTCATCAATGTCATCGTCATCAATATCAGTGTCATCGTCATCAATGTCAATGTCATCATCATCATCATCAACAATGTCTTCGTCGTCGTCTTCCTCCTCCAAGAACTATTTCCTGCACCATGTATTAACAACTTTTCGGTCGACAAAATAATCTCAGGATGGAGGAATGATCATCTAGCAATGTTAATAGTCGTGGACGATGACGATGACATTTATGATGATGATTATGATGGTAACAGTGATGTTGATGATGACTACATATTCACTACATGTTGATATATTTCTTTTCGTAATGTCATGCAAGTTAGCTCAGAGGGTAGAGACAATAAAAGCAACAGTCTTTACGTGTCGTGTTCGAAACCCAACTTGCACGAAGTGCCCCATGAATGTGGCGCTATACAAATATTATTATTGTTATTATTTTATTTTTATTTTATTATTATTATTATTATTATGAACAAAGTCGTGACAACAACCAGAACGCATAAAAGCAAGGCTAGTTAAAATAAGAAAACAACAAATGTAAATAAATTATCATTCATTATGCTAATCAGAGTGAAAATCAACCAATCGGATTAATTGATTAATTAATTAATTGATTAAACAAAGGCTACATAACATCCGACGGACACATAAAATACCTGCCAATTGAATGCTCAGTCAGTGTTGAGCTGTGATTATGATAATGATCTCATTATACAATAGCTATTTACTAAAGTAATTCGTTAACTAATAACTCGAAAATAATGTAGTAACTTAATTATTAATTAATGAATAATAGTAACGAATACTTGTCATTCAGTCACACATTGATTACCATAATTTATTACTCTCCAGTCAACTGAAAGCTAGTAACGACACAATCACACTCATAAATAACCAAACCGAAACGAACCGGAACTTTAAACTTTGAACTTTGAACTAACCTGATTCCTGAGGTCTGACCTTCTTCCTGATGATGTTCACTTCATCATCATCTGACGAATCAGAATTGGCCTTGCTGTTCTTCGAGAACTTCACAAAGGACGGCATTGGGTACCTGGCAGGGTAGGCGGTGCTGTTACAGTCCTCTGCGGAAGGGTATTGGTTGTTATTGAAAGGGGCGGAGTCTAGACCCTTATTGGGGGAGGATCTTAGATTTCGATTGGGCACACGAAGGGAAGAGTTGAGGGATGCGTGACTCTTTGAATTCTGAGGACGAATGAAGCCCGGAAGACCCTTGTAAAACCAGGCCCCGGATTTGCGCCACAGCTAAAAAATTTCGGTTAAAAATTTTCCATTTTTGTTGAGTTTTTAGTCAATTGCGTCAGAAAGCATGGATGCTGATAGTAATCTATTTCACTCAAGCTCCGATGTAATAATCACACAATAATTACTTCCTAAGTGCAATAATTTATTAATTCATAAGCTAATTAAGTAATTTATCAATTAAATACTATATCGTAAAATTTTATTATCATTATCATTATCATTATTATTGTTAATAAAGGCCTGGAATACTGCATGTTCACAAAAACAAAGTAGCAACAACAACAATGACGACAACGATGATTAATGCCATCGATATTAGTTCATGTCTAATTAATTCTAATATCACCACAGCTGCTAACGAGGACAATTTATACACTTATTAATTTATTAATTATTTATGCCCAAGCCCTATTAATATTCAAGAGCTGCTAAGGAGGACAATTTATACACTTATTAATTTATTAATTTATGCCCAAGCCCTATTAATATTCAAGAGCAGACTCACCTCTCTGCTCTCGCTGCAGATTTTACAGAGGTGAATTGGTTTCGCCTTGCTGTTGACTGTGTTCACTCCACATTTGGAACAGGTGCACTGGTGACGATGATGATGATGATGATGACGATGATGATGATGATGATGACGATGATGACGATGATGATGATGATGATGATGATGATGATGATGATGATGATGATGATGACGACGATGATGATGATGATGATGATGATGATGATGATGATGATGATGATGATGATGATGAGGATCATCATCATCATGGTGGTGGTGATGATGACAAATGAACGTGACGTGAATATAATAACAACAGAGCACTTCTCACAACGGCTCTGTCGATCTGTTCGGAAATAAAAATTAATAAAAGAAGAAAAATAAAAATAATAATAAAAATAAAAATAAAAACATGAGAGAGAGAGAGAGAGAGAGAGCGAAAACATTGGACGAATCAAACAAAACTCCCGCCTTATGAATATTAATTACCCCCAGTTCTCCCGGCAGCCAATCAGATGTTGGCAGACAGAGATGCTTGGAAAACAAGGAAGAGGAGGCTTGGAGGATGCATTAACAATTTTACGATGTTTTCGCTCCTTTTTTTTTATTACTCAATGTTTGAGAAAACATAAAATATAAAAAAAAAAGAAAGCCTATATAAACATGAAACTTTGCTCGAAAAGAGAAAAATTTTTCCAATTTAAATTTTCTAAAATAACTTTTTTTTTTTTGCCTGAGCGAGGATGAAAAAAAATACCGAAGATGGATAATCACCATCATCGTCATCGTTATCGTCAGTATCATCGTCATCACCATCGTCATCACCGTCATCATCATCATCATCGTCGAGTCAGAGAGAAAGCTCCCTGATCTTGGCATTGCCATGGTAGATGATTTCCATTGGTGATGGTGTTATCAGGTGTACTAACTGGGTTAGACTTTAAAGCTCGAGGTGACGATGATGTAGGCTTGTCATCATTCGTCACTACCGGCACACACCATCACCATCACCACCACCATCACCATCATCATCATCATCGCCATCATCATAACCATCACCATCGTCGTCGTCGTCGTCGTCATCATCATCATCATCATCATCATCATCGTCGTCGTCGTCGTCATCATCATCATCATCATCATCATCATCATCATCATCATCATCATCATCATCATCATCATCATCATCATCATCATCATCATCATCATCATCATCATCATCATCATCATCATCATCATATCATCATCATCATCATCATCATCATCATCATCATCATCATCATCATCATCATCATCATCATCATCATCATCATCATCATCATCATCATCATCACATCATCATCATCATCAATCATCATCATCATCATCACATCATCATCATCATCATCATCGCCATCGTCATCATCATCATCGTCGCCGTCATCATCATCATCGTCGCCGCCATCATCGTCATCATCACCTTGTTGCAGTCGTAGCACCTGGCAGGTGATGCGCCCATCAATCCGAATTCTTCTCCGCACAGGAGACATTGGGTGTTTCCGTTGCCTGACGCGTTGTTCCTCATGTTTTCGAACTTCTCCACCATGTTGCTGGTAAAAATAATGGCCATGATTATTATGATGATGATGATGATGATGATGATACTTGTGATGATGATAACATTGGCGATGACGATGACGATGACGATGATGGTGGTGATGGTAATGATGGTGGTGATGTTGGTGTAGATGGTAATCGTAATGACGCCTTGATGCCAAATGCCGGATCATTATGGTAACTCAAAGAAATCCAAGAACATAATGATGATGACTTTGAACGACGATGCTGATGATGCTGACGTTTTTGATGACGATGACGACGACGGCGATGACGATGATGATGACGATGATGGAGCTGTAAAATTCTTGAACTCCAGACAACAGTTGAGCATCTGGAATCAATGGATGTTTCTCTGGACAAAGTTATTGCAGTTGTACGATGAAAACATAATCTCCAGTTGATTATGGAGGCGATGATGATGATGATGATGAAGAAGAAGAAGAAGAAGATGATGATGATTACGACGATGACGACGACGGCGGCAATGATGATGATGATGATGATGACGTGACCTATTCATATATATGACCTATAGAGGTGTTCAAATGACTTGTCATCTTATATTGGTTAACAAACTAATCAAGATGAACCTGAAGATGTAAATAAATAAATAAATAAATATAAATGAACACAATAAACATTACTTAGCGTAGGTAATTAATTACACATTACAGAAAAAAACCACATCACCAATGCAGAGTCCAGCAATCCTCACCCAATTCTGGACATCTCGACTTGTTCCAACTTCTCGGCCTGTTTGATGACCTTGAGAATCTTCTCAGTCTCCTCAGAGGTCAAACGCTCTGACTTGCCGAAGGGTGAGGTTTTGGTGCTGTGGACGGACCAGCCTGCCCCTAGTCTATCGGGAGTTGGCAATGATGATGACGATGGCGGTGGAAATAATGATGATGATGATGATGATGACGACGACGACGACGACGATGATGATGATGATGATGATGATGATGATGATGATGAGATGATGATGATGATGATGATGATAATAATAATATAATAATAATTATAATATTAATATAATTATTAATATTTTTATATTTTATTAATTATATTTTTATATTTTTATATTTTATTAATTATATATTATATTAATTATATATATATTAATAATTATATTAATATTATAATTATTATTAATATATTATTATAATTATAATAACAAATGCATAAATAAATAAAATAAATTAACACAATAAACATTACTTAGCTTATTATTATTATTAACTGTTTCCATATTTGTTACTTTTTTCAAATGGTGTCGAAATTTCCATTCTCATGTATGTCAAAGGGGATGCAAGACAAATGAAGAAGCATTGCATGAATAATTATCGAGAAAATACATTATTTTTAATACATTACTTTTATTATATTATTTTTGCATTTGCTATTATTTATATTCTTCTTCTTTACCTTTAGTTTTTGTTAATCAAAATAAATAACAAATTACTTTTCACGATTTCCAAAAACAAAATGTAAATTCATTTGACTTTTTGGAGGACCTTGGGAAGGGTCCTATGAATGGTCAGCGCAAAATTATTTTGTGTCTATTTTTGTTTTTATTTTTTGTATTTTTGAGCAAATTGATTAATAGTATGCTCTATGTTAATTAATTTTAATCATCAAAATTAAAGAAAGAAAGAAGGCAATCTACTAAAAAACCAGCAGGGGAAACTCATAAAGAATTCATGGATCATCCATAAAGAAGCTCAAGCTTCCGCTGGCAAACTGACTTATTATTATTATTATATTATTATTATTATATTTTATTATTATTATTATTATTATTATTATTATTATTATTATTATTATTATTATTATTATTATTATTATTATTATTATTATTATTATTATTATTATTATTATATTATTATTATTATTATATTATTATTATTATTATTATTATTATTATATTATTATATTATTATTATTATTATTATTATTATTATTATTATTATTATTATTATTATTATTATTTTATTATTTATTATTATTATTATTATTATTATTATTATTATTATTTATTATTATTATTATTATTATTATTATATTTTATTATTATTATTATTATATTATTATTTATTATTATTATTATTATTATTATATTATTATTATTATTATTATTATTATTATTATTATTATTATTATTATTATTATTATATTATTCTTATTATTATTATTATTATTGTCTTTTATAGAGCCCTAAAATTTAATTGTCAAGTCGACAAAAAAAAATCGCATTTTCGACACCTCCTTCTTTTCGCCTTTAATCGAGGTCAAGAACGAGTGAAGCTGCCAGAGATATTTGTACTGAACATATAGAGAGGATGCTGTAGCTAAGAGAACTCCTCGGAAGTGGTTTGCCAGGTTCAAACACGGTAAATTCGATCTCAACGATGATCCTCATTCCGGAAGGCCAGTCGATATGGACAAGGACCAATTTGAGAATCTTTCGAAGGAATCTTTTGCCGCCAAACATGCAGGGAGTTGGCTGGAAAGATGAACTGTAGTTTTCGCGCCACCTTCATTTGAGGGGTTTCACTCAAAAGCTTGGAGTTTTGGAGTTCCTCACCCAAAAACAGATGGATAAGCGGCTTACTATTGATGCTCAAAATCTCGATAATACTTTAAATTAGTATTACCACAGCCTTCAGTTACTGTTGTATTTTTATAATATTTTTAACCGCTTAAATGGTAAGTTTGATAAATGATAATTATAGAATAAATAAAGTTCAATAAGTAAATCAAATGAGTAATAGTTCTATAAGTAAATTAATTAAGTAGATTAACATTAAACGATTAACTTACATAACTAGACGATGGATTAGAATTTAACTTGTACTAACATTTAGTGGTTAATGTTAAGGTCTGTCTTGTTAATAAAGTTAGTTAATAATAATTCAGGTCATCGGATGAAGTTGGGAAAACCAAGGTGGAAAAACAATTTCTATCGTATCGGGAAAAGACAAATGAAATTTCATTGCAAGAATAATTTTTTAGAAAATATTTTTTTTTCATCACTTTATTGATTATTATTATTGTTGTTATTATATTATATATTGTTATTACTAAATTCAGTTTTAACAATAAGGCATCGTAAATTAATTTTTTATTCTTATTACCAAATTTGATACTATTAATGATGATAATAATAATAATAATAATTAAGTTTTTAATATTAATATTATTATTATTAAGTTTTTAATATTCTTCAATTTAATTATTATTAAATCTTCCTAAGCCAATGATTGGCATTCAGTCTGACTTATAAACGTAAACTCGCTTCCAATTCAAGTATTTGAACGTAAAAGTTGTAAAACACCCTTTTCCAACTAGATATTAGGAATTCAAATATACATTGAGAACAGCATTATTACTGCATATGAAGCATTACCTACTTTTTGGACCAATAGATGATACACAAGCATTTGAAAAGTTAGAATAATGGATTAAGTTTAACTTGGCTTCATTTAGGTTTGATTGAGGTATGGAAACAGGCTTAGGACGATCTGATAACTTGAATGTTTAATAAGGAACTGGTAATTATGTTAACTTGTACCAGTTATTATCATATTCTATGTTTATTAATGATAACTGTTTAAGTCATCTTTTAATTAAAAATGAACAATCTGTTCAAGTTTATTGATAATTGTGTTAATTTGATAACCATTGCCGTATAATCATGATCACTATCATAATCACGGTGTCATTCTTAATCATCATCATCATCATCATAATCATTCACTTGACAGGCTAGGGATGCTTATTTCATTCACGCATTCATTAAGGTGTTTCCGACAACGACGACGACGATGATGACGATGGTGACGATGACGATGATGACGATGATGATGACGATGACGATGATGATGATGATGGCATTGGGCAGCTGTCGTTACAATGTGGTGTCGATATTAAAATTGCGTCATCCATGATTGTGTGACAGATTATGTTGCAGAATTTGCCAAAAACAGAAAAAAAATGAAATTATAAAACACTTTCGATTTGGAATGATTGCCAAATAATCTCGCAGTCATTAAGTCAAAATTAGATTATTACTTTCCTTTTTTTCTACTTTTAAAATGTTTTTATTTTATTTTATTTTATTTTAATCCTCAGAAATGTCTCCTCCATTAATCGGGCGATTAATTTTGCGAGACTTCCTTTTGAAGGAGACACATCCTAATTGCATGCTGGAAGCTTATTGGGTGGTAATGACGGTGACGACGACGACGACGACGATGATGGTGATGATGATGATGATAAAGTTTTTAATATTAATAATTAATAGTAATAATAATAATAATAAGAATAATAATAATAATAAGAATAAAATAAGAATAATAATAATAATAATAATAATAATAATAATAATAATAATAATAATAAGAATAAGAATAATAATAATAAGAATAATAATAATAATATAATAATAATAATAATAATAATAATAATAATAATAATAATAATAATAATAATAATAAATAATAATAAGAATAATAAGAATAATAATAATATAATAATAATAAGAATAATAATATAATAATAATAATAATAATAATAAGAATAATAATAATAATAATAATAATAATAATAATAAGAATAATAATAATAATAATAATAATAATAATAATAATAAGAATAATAATAATAATAATAATAATAATAATAATAATAATAATAATAATAATAATAATAATAATAATAATAAGATAAATAATAATATAATAATAATAATAATATAATAATAATAATAATAATAATAATAATAATAATAATAATAATATAATAATAATAATAATAATACTAATAATAATAATAATATAATAATAATAATAATAATAATAATAATAATAATACTAATAATAATAATAATAATAATAATAATTATAACAACATTAATAATAATGTTACTAGTAATAATAATAATAATTATAACAACATTAATAATAATGTTACTAGTAATAATAATAATAATAATAATAATTATAACAACATTAATAATAATGTTACTAGTAATAATAATAACAGGTATTTATTAACAATTTGTAAATAAAATTAAAAACACTAATCAAGATACATTTAAATAAGAAATTGTGACATTCAAAAAAAGATGTTTATTTATTTTAAAAAATATTTATAATATTATTATTATTGCTTTTTTATGTTATTTTTTTTAATATATCATGTTTATAAAATAATTTTAATTTTAATCGTTGAATCTTCTAGGATTCCTATTTAAAAATTAAATTTAAATTCTGATGATGACGACGACGACGGGCACAATTAATTGCGGCAGAGACTAATGCATCCATGGATCAATTCCAATTTCCTTTTTCTCTGACTAACAAATTTAACGGGACAGTCATTAACCACTCACTCACTCACCCACTCACTCACTCACTCACTCACTCACTCACTCACTCACTCACTCACTCACCCACTCACTCACTCACTCACTCACTCACTCACTCATCACTCACTCACTCACTCACTCACTCACTCCACTCACTCACTCACTCACTCACTCACTCACTCACTCACGCACTCACTCACTCACTCACTCGCTCGCTCTATTTATAAATCGTTTTTCTACAGAATTTTTTTCCAAGAAACAAAAATTTCTCAATTCGGCGCCAATTACGAGGCTTCCGGAAAGACCGAGATTTACGGATGGATGGATGGATGAATAAAAAATAAAAAATAAAAATAACGATAATATTAATCAAAGCAAGAATTTGTTAAAATGTTAAGTAATTTAAAGAGTCCTTAAAAGTTTGTTGTGCCAGATAATGCCGTTCGGGACGGGAGAACGTCAAGATTACCTTTGGATAAGAAGACATCTTTCGACAATCTCTTTTTGTTTAAAATTATTTTTTCTTCCAAATTTCAGAAAAGTTTTAATGAGAACTTTAAAGTTGTAACCGTTCTCAGAATTTAAGGATTAAATTTAATTTAAAGTAATTAAAATAATTTACCTTGAAAGAAAGAATCTTTTTAATTATAATAATAAAAAAACCGCCAAATTTCGCAGCGCAATGATACACTATGAATACTGCTATGGGTGGTAATTTATTAACTAATACCTGGTAATTAAATGTCAGCTTACTGATTGTCAAGACGTAATTAAACGTTTACGGTGTAATTGCCTTGGTACTCCAGATGTGAATATGGTTTGGGTTAATATTTGTGGTTATGACTTGAAGAGTTAAGGTTAGGGATAGCCACTAAGTGTAGTTCTAGGGTAGAACATATATATTAATATTAATAATTATTATTAATTAATAATTATATAACCTATATCTTAAAGAGCGCTGAGAGGGGTTATGGTTAGGGGAGAAGCAAGTGCCCAGTGGTCAGCCCAAATTTCAAAATTATGTAATCATCTGATATTTTTTTTATTTTTGCTGTTCTATTACCCAATTATACTTAGCATTGTGAATAGGGAACCCGAAATAATTTCTTATTTTTGTCGGCGGCCTTTTTCTCTTCAAAAGGAAAATGAAATATTTATTTATTTATTTATTTATTTGATTATAGTCCTTTGCATAACTGAGATGATTTGGACTTAGAAAGATGAAAAAATAAGTTTGAACAACTTTCAGTCGTAGATTTAAAAATGGATAAAGGTAAAAATAGGTTGTTCGGGAGTCATTGGGTTAAAGATTATTAATTAAGGTCAAAGGTCAAAGGTATTAGCTATGCGAAAAAACTTTAATAAAATAAAATAAGTGAAATAAGTGTAATTAAAATGATAAATAGAATAAAATAAATGCACTAATAAATAATAAGATGCATTTCGACAGCAATTAAAAGTGCAATTATCGTCCTGTGCTACCGTCTTGAGGCGTTCCTCAGTCATTATGCTTCAAAACCGGAAGCTGTAACATCACTTCTCTCAAGTAGTACAACCATTTATTACTATTAAATTATATTATTATTACAATAACTTATTAAAAAATGTTTTATATGATTATATGACACATAATTATATTATAATTATATCTTTTGAATTATATTAATTTAATTGCAATTACAACAATAGTTATTACAAAACCTCTGCTCAGGATAACAGTACCATCACAATCTTACATAACCACACAACAACACAACAACAGCACATCAGCACATCGTCACAAATATAGAAACAGCGTTATTCGTATCTGTTTACACGGACAGGATGTTCTTAATGAGCAACAAATTGTTCTGAAATTACACTCACTCACACGGACGCAGAGTCGCACAAAACACGCACAAAGAGCGCGCACAAACAGATTACATAAAGTGAGGATGTACGTATCACCAGAGAAAAACCGATAACAGGTATCAACCATATGATGATGATGATGATGATGATGATGATGATGATGATTATTATGATGATGATGATGATGATGATGATGATGATGATGATGATGATGATGATGATGATGATGATGAATGATGATGATGATGGATGATGATGATGATGATGATGATGATGATGATGATGCTGATGATGATGATGATGATGATGATGATGATGATGATGATGATGATGATGATGATGCTGATGATGATGATGATGATGATGATGATGATGATGATGATGATGATGATGATGATGATGATGATGATGATGATGATGATGATGATGATGATGATGATGATGATGATGATGATGATGATGATGATGATGATATGATGATGATGATGATGATGATGCTGATGATGATGATGATGATGCTGATGATGATGATGATGACGATGACGATGCGATGACGATGACGATGACGGTGACGATGACGATGACGATGATGATGATGATGATAACAAAGTAATGACGATTGTGATGATTATGATGATGATAATGATGATAATAATGATGGCAGTTATGAAAGTATGTGAATCTACTATAAAATAAAATAAAAATTATGTTGTTTTGTGATTAATGTTTAATATCCTGTTATTTTTGTTCAATTTCGTAATGTTAATATCTTATTTATATTATAATAATATTATTATTGTCATTATTATAATCTTTATTATTATTATCATTATTATTATTATTACAATCGTTATTATTATTATTATTTTATTATCATTATTATTATTATTATTATAAATAAATTATCATTTCAGCATCTGTCGACACAGTTTCCGACGTGACTCACTCTTGGAAGGAAGAATTGAATGGAGAGAGTAAATATGCAGCTCATTCTCCAAACACGATCATCATCATCAACAGCAACATCATCATCATCATCATCATCATCATCATCATCATCATCATCATCATCATCATCATCATCATCATCATCATCATCATCATCAACAACATCATCATCATCATCATCATCATCCTCGCCAGCATCATCATCATCATCTCATCATCATCATCATCATCAATCATCATCATCATCATCATCCTCGCCAGCAATCATCATCATCATCAACATCAACAACATCATCATCATCCTCGCCAGCAATCATCATCATCATCAACATCAGCAACATCATCATCATCATCATCATCAACAACATCATCATCATCATCATCATCATCATCCTCGCCAGCAATCATCAGTCCTGTCAGTA
>JAJTWR010000473.1:882500-895000 GCA_021613335.1 Whitmania pigra
TGTGAGAGGAAATTAAGGTAAAGGTTAATCCTTACTTCCAGTAGTTATCATTTGAACTCTTAAGCCAGGAACTCTTAATTTATGACGTAATAATCATGGCCACACAATCGTAAATGTAAGATTATTATCTTTATTATTATTATTGTTATTATTATTATAATAAAGTAACATTAATTTCCGTCATAAACTCCACCTTAATCTCGGGCACAATCACGTCGTGCCAGTAAGGAAGGGCTCTGGCGACCGTGTCCTTCAAACACTCAGCCATTGGGATGAGTTTAGTGTCGACGAACTGGAACGAGAGAAAGTACAAAAAAATGAGCGAATTAGACAATCAGACGAACAATCAACGACTTACGACCTAGCCAACAACCAATCAATCAATTTACAAATCAACCAGAGACTCACCTGATACTTGGGATCATTGCCAGGGTAGTACATGCTGTTCCTGTCCACAGGTGGAGGAGGAACGTCGTACGAACGACGCCAGATCTTTACCTGGGGTTAACGAGTACGAATTATGATTGTGTCGATAGTTTGCTGCTTGCAAATTTACGATAACATCCCATTGTTTGACTATGTTATCACTGCATGTGATTATAATTACTTTGTGTCTGTTAGAAGGTTACTCATTCATCATTACATACAAGTTTAAATTAGTTTAAAATTAAAAAAATCAACATCACTATATATCATTATCAGTAATATCATCAATATCAATATATTGAAAGTAATCACCAGTTTATAACAACTGCTTTGATCATTTTGACAGTTCAAAGTATGGCATTTATTAAAGTTAATGACGTTAAAAACGTCAAACGATGCAACCGAATATTATTTTAGAGGTCCCATTTTTATTATTGTTGTTATCATTATTATTATTGTTATTAATTTTATTAATATTTTATTTTTATTCAAATGGCCACTCCATTCAACGTTCAACCATCAACATCACAAAAGACTAGAATCCCCTCCAAATCAGACAGTCCCTCTACCCTAACCCTAACCCTCCACCAATCCAAAACTTCGATCACGTACCTGGTCTTCTCCGTGCTTGGCAGCCGTTTCCGACTTGTTGAGACCCTGGAGTGCCCCGTACATCCTCTCGTTGAGTCTCCAGTGTTTGTAGACGGGGATCCAGTGGAGGTCGAGACCTTCTTGGATGTAGAACAGGGTCTTGATGGCCCGCTTCAGAACGCTGGTGTGGGCCACGTCAAAGGTGAAGCCTTTCTCCTTGAGGCGCTGGACGGACAGATGCATTGATGAATGTATGCATGTGTGAATGAATGGAAGAATGTATGGATGCAGATGGATAAATGAATGAATACAAGGATGCATTGATGAAAAGATGGATAGATGCATAAATGACTCAAAGGGTCTCATAAATGCTTGTTCATCCGAGTCAGAACTTTAAAGTTAAAAGAAAAGAAGAAACATTTCCGCATTCGCCCGACAAACCTCTGCAGCCTTCTTGGCTTCGGCGACTCCGGAGTCGGCGAGGTCAGCGTCATACCATCCGCAGAACCTGTTCTCCGCATTCCAGGCACTCTCGCCGTGTCTGACCATCACGATTTTGTAAGTGGCCATGCTGCCCTTCGGTTGTTGTTGTTGTTGTGGCTGCAAAAGAGAATGTAAAGTCGGATGAGGATTTCAGAACGTTTATTTGAAGCTGATGTGTTGATTGTCATTTCAGCAGATTTTTAATGAAACTGGTTGAAAAACAAATTCCTGGAGAGAAAGAATTTTTCATTCATAATGCTCGATGCTTGTTGCAAAGGCATAACATATTTATTTGAGGAATAAATTAAAATTAGTTTGGATCTGCATCGACAAACATTAAATTCAACTTAAGCAATCAGATATTACATTTTGTTTAAAATTTGAGTTTTCACTCCTCTATCTAATTGAATTTGCGTTGTTAATTAATTTCCATTTGAATGCTGCTTGAAGACACGCTAATGCCGTAGTCAAGAACTACATTTAGTTCTGTCTTCTTATCAACATTTTAAAAAAGTTGAAATTAACAGAAAGTTTCATGTTCTCTACTTAAACGTTCGGTCTCCGAAAAATAAAACTTAAAACAAATTTCTAACTGTATCGGGACATGTCAAAATCACTGTTTGTTTGCTGAATAGCATGCTGTACTCAGGTTTTTATATAATTGAAAACTGTAAATGTGACTCAAAATGCAAGAGACGCCTCAAAGCAGCAAAAAACAAGTTTCTAAAACCTTTGCTTTAGACATTTTAGTGGTTTTCAAACGTTGCAATGAACAAAAAGACGTCACGAAAAACCAACGATACTCACAAAATAGCTTCGGACAGACCCAAGAATTCTTCGCCCTATCCAACCTTGGAGGAGCACTAAAGGACAAATAGCTCTTATATAGGCATCTTGTGATTTGATTTGAATACATTTCTAGAAAAAAACTTTTTTATGGATTGAATTTTTGTAAAAATATATATCATTGGTCTGCTGGCCTCTGATTAAGCAAATACTCGAGACTTTTTAAGCTAAAATCTAGCATTATATTAAGGCTGCAGAATTAGAATTTTTACTAAATGCAAGCATATTATGGTTTTGAAAATCTAGTCGTTTCTAAGTTTTTATAACTTTTTTATAAAGATAAATAAATTACAACTAATTAAGCACCCAAATTGATATTTAACATGAATATATTGTTTAATTATTCTAATAATATAAATTGATTTTCGTTTTATGTAATTGACTTTTTATTATTTAGATTTACTTTTCTTCTTGAAGAGAAGTTTGCGCTACAGCTTTTAAAAACAATACAAATTTCTGGGAAATTTAAAGAATTCGTGATTTATAAGTTTGCAATCAAACGTTTTAATTAAGATGGGAGAAAGAAGATCTTCTAGGTTTTTTTTTATGTCGTTTTGTAGATTAAAAACTTAAATTGTCATTACGAACTTTTACTTTTAAAGTTCACTCTGATTAAACGTTATTTCAAATTTCATCTTCATCTTAGACCGAAGAAAGAGATAGCTTATACTTGTTTTGCCGGCGAAGATTCACCAGATGATGAAGATGGTTAGAAGTACAATCGTCTATAATCTGTTTGTATTTTATGGATTTATTGAACATCTCATACATCACATATCAAATTACATGAACATCACATAACAAATTAATTTGTGTTATGTGAAATTTACATGTGTGAAGCAACAATTAAATGACTTTCAGATTTTGTGGTCGCAAAACCGGCATCAAAAAGTAACGGAAAGTCAAACTCAACGAAGGAGAACAAACCCGTCAGTGAATCAAAGCCATCGAGAGACAAGCAGCAGCATCGAGAACAAAATAATAAAGCCAAGGACAAGATTGATGTGAGGAAAGAAGAAACCAAAAAAAGGTCAAACGTGTTAATTAATTAATTAATGTAGATTGTTGAAGTTATGTTTTTTTCTTAACTCATACCAATCGTAACTCGTATCACTATCAACTGATACCAATGTTAATTGATTAATTATTTTAATCAGTCAAATTGCACACTTTTATTTGTCTATTCCAAGAAGCTTGTCACCACTGATTTCTGAGAATATTTACAGCAGCATCATCATCACGATCATCTTCGTCGTGTTTTATTAATTTGCTTCTCTTTTTTTTGTGATCACAAAACATGAGCAAACTAAAACAACTAACGACTACGAGTCATCGTTATCATCGTAGTTATTACTTTGATAATTAATAAGAGATTAACTTTACATAAATAAGTGCACTTCATGTAACATTGATTCATTGAAATATTTACATCACCCTTACTATCATTATCATCATCATTACAGTGGTAATCATCATCATTGTAATCACTGTAATCATCATCATAATCATCATTGTAATCACAATGATCAGAATTCCCTTGGATGAGAAGTTGTTGATGAGGGACATTCAGAAGGCAGTGAAGATTTCAATGAGTCAGAGTTCACAGGAGGAAGAAGGTGATGATGATTTCATAGTGATGATGATGATGATGATGATTTCTTAGATATGATGGTGATGACGATGATGGTGATGATAAAATTTGAGCATGATGGCCTTGATGATAATGATTAACAGCATGCTTTAAAAACGCGTGTATTACCATTTTAAAGAAGCATTATAAAAAAATTCATTATTTAAAAAAAAATCAATTAAAAATAATTATTTTAAAAAATAACAAAGTTCTTAAATGATTTCTTTTCAGCCACACTTACAAACAAGGCTGAGGACAATAGCTCGGCATCAATGTCATCAACAACAAAAATAACAATAACAACAATTCCACAGCAGCCATCAACTCACCCACAACAACACCCTAGAACAGCTACGACTGTGTTGAAACCCATTGCGACTGAAATGTCGACAAATGGACCTTTAGAATTCAAAGTCAACAGCGACGCGAAGTCAATCGCTGAAAACACAGCAACAACGAACACTGTTGATACGACAACAACAACGAACACTGTTGATACGACAGCCACAACAACAACGAACACTGTTGATACGACAGCCACAACAACAACGAACACTGTTGATACGACAGCCACAACAACAACGACCACAAATACTGCCTCAGCGACAGCGAAATCTCCTGCAATAACACGAAACGTCCCCAAAAAACCGCTGTTGGAGAAGAAATCAAAAGCGTCTCGAAAAAGATCCTACAAATCTGGTTTCTTTTAAAGATTTTTAATTCTGGCGACCTGGAATTGGAGGGATGCGATTAAATTGAATTATTGTCAAATTATGGCATTATTGTGTTGATTTGAGATTTGTGTTTAGTAATGTATTATCTATTATTATTATTATTATTGAGATTATTATTATTATTATTGTTATTATTATTATCACGTATTTATTAGGACAGTAGATTTATTTCATCTTTAAAGTTACTAATATTGAATCTTATTCCTGTTTCGATCATTTTGCGCAAATGAAGATGATGAAGAAGACGAGGAAGAGGATTACTCCAGTGAGAACAGCAACGATGATGATGATGATGGCGATGAATATTCGACCAAAAAATCAAAACCTCAAAAAAAGATTCAGAACAAAAAGGTCAAAGTTCAGAAAGTGGAGTCAGCTGTTGAAAGTTCAAAGGTCACAAAGTCCAGGAAATCTGAACCAGTCCTTGGGAAGGGTAAAAAAAAGGATTTATGTCTTGTTGTTGTTGTCGTTGTAGTAAAGGTAAAAGTTTTCGAATCTTTATGCGGTGTTCTCGTAAAAGCTTTACGTCTTCACTTACACTTCGCTTTACTAGATCATTCGTTGTAAATAAATCCCTTCGAAACCCAATTAGCTTGATTCTATTTTTAGCCAAACCTTCAGCTCCGCCTGTTATAGGAGCATTATCATCACCACCACTACCATCGTCTTCGACATCATCATCATCATCATCATCGTCGTCGTCTGTTACCCCGACACCAAAAAGTTCCTCAAAGACAGCGACACCATCGAATTACAAGCTCCTCAGTACGAGTGGGTTCTTAAACTTTGATTGAATTAGTTTGCATTAATTAACTGCATAATCAATTAGCTTACAATTAAACATCCTTGACCGGGGGGGGTTGATCGGCTTTCATGAATTAATAAATTTGAATTTTAAATTAATGAGCCCGAACGTGAATGAACCCAATAATTTTCTATTTAATTGCTCTGCAGGCATCCCGAGGTCCCCGGCACTGAGGTTGGGCCTCTCGCGGAAGTCCAGGGTTGTACCCCTCCACCCTACGAATGCACCGAGGTGATCGTCGAACCTGATGAATGCCAACCGGGACCTAACTTTCCACGATTCATAGAGACTTGTTGACAGTTGTTTGTTTTAGTAATTAGTTTCAGTAAAAACACTGTTTATATATGTTTACGTATCGATTTAAATGCCTGCGAGTTTCCCAGAGAGTTGCAGTTACGGCCGTTCGCAAATGTCCACCTATTTTGTCATCCCGTTGCTACGAGTACGATTGTAAACGTAAACTGGTTCAAAGAGTGCAATGTCCTAACCGAGGTTGCGATGACCTTCTGATATCCCGGCATCGACGACTTCTCTGACGAGGTGGCCTTGCGAAGTTTTGTCGTCGTCTTTGTGATGTCGCTTTCGTGTTGTTAACAAGAAGCTGATGACTTGCATGACTTTCAATTAAAGTGTGGCAGAATGTCGTGTGGTACTTTTTCTCGACTGTACTTACGACTCGTGTCAAAAATGACAGTATGACATTACTTGTCTTGGGGTAACATGGTGATGACAACAGGATTACGTCAGCTTATTAACTGAGTCAACACATTAAAAATGCATAAACTCCAGGAATGAGATGAACGTTTGTATTTATTCTTGACTAGTAGAAAGAGATGTAGCAAAATGGGCAGACTGAAAATGCAACTTTTAAAAACAAGAATAAATAAATAAATTAAACTTTGAATATTTACAAGATATTTCTCGGGGATGCATCTAACGCAAAACAATGAGCAACAGTCATAGGTAATTAATTAGTTAATAAATTATTCACCATTAATAAATAATTAGCTGTCATTATTACTATTAATAAAGACACAGTCAGTCGAACCAAAAGCTGTCTGTCGAAAACGTTGTCGACGACGACGAAGTCCTTTCTCTAGGCTGATTGGTATACTCGATGACATACTCCGGGTAATGCTGATTGACGTCCGACATGACAAACAATGTCGGACGATCGGCATAATTGACGAGGGAGTCGTAACAGGGCCCGTACGGATCCGTGGGGTCCACAGGTGGTGGTTTTCTCATGTTCATCCGACCGACGGTATACCTACCCACGAAGACCCTCGCAACCAGCATGAACCTCGAGTGGAGAGACGAATCCTTTTGGTTGCTCTTGTCGTCCAAGATCTCCCATAGTCGCTGGCTCATGAGCCTTTTGATGTCGTCGTAGGCTTTTATCGGGTCGTCCGTCGAATCCACGTTTTCCTTCTCTTCCAAGCAGCGGTTCAAGGCAGCGTCGATGTCGCATTCTCTACGGGAAGGTGCTGGGAGATGCTTATCAGTGTACTGGTGGGCGTAGGAAGCGTCTCTGGCAAAATAGGTGCCTAGTAGTGGAATGAACGATTCTTAGAAGAAACGGATGATTGAAAATCGGAAAGAGGAATTCTTATTCCACTGATCAAGTGCAATCATGATATTAACAGTTAGACAATTTAAAGATCTAAAAGATGAAAAATAAAAAAGTATGGAGATAAAATTGGCATCGAAGAGTAGTCCACAACTCACCGTCCCCAAACAGGATGCCGTGAGAAATGCCGCACTTTCTCCAGTCGACGTTTTCGAGGCAGACGATGTCCAGAAATTTTCTTTTGATTCCGTGGAACAGCATCCTTTCCAATTGATGCTTCATGTGAGAAAGGTGCCGCATGCTCTGTTCCTTTCTCCTTGAATTAAAAAAATAACAATAACAATAACATTCATTCTGAATCAAATATTCAGTTTTTTAGAAATAATTTTCGTGACCTCGTTTACATTTCTAGAATATCGATTATCAATTTTGAATGATAAACAGAAACTGTTGAGTTACCACCTGCCATCTGGGGAATGAAAAGTAAATATTGCACACCAACTCACATGCTATAGTACTGCCATAGAGTCGGATTGAGAAGCTTCCTGATGGCTTTGATATTCGCCCTGGGTGACGTCATAGTCTTGTGGAAAAGTTTTGACACCTTCTCAAATTCTTTCGAAGACTTGTTGACATCGACGAGGCAATATGGCTGAAGATTGGTAAGATCCGATGAATTGTGAACATTTAAGGATGAAGTTAATCCGATAATGTTCCAGGCTTGTTATTAAAGTTTTGATGATGATACCGATATTGATGACTATAGATCATCCTATTGTCGACTTTAATATTTTGATTTACAGCTAATTGTTTTTATATTTAGCCAATTTTTTGAATGCCTTGTGTATCCGGACAGCCGAGTTACATTACGTTAGGCAATAAATAAACTTAATATTTATAACAATGGCTAACTTTATTATGATCCATTTGATCCCATTGATCGTACTGAGGCCACCAGTCATCGGTTCCGAGCTTGAGCGGTACGACCGGCATCAACTTGGAGTTGACTTTCTTGAGGAAGACGTTGGTGCTTGCCACGTACTCCCTTTCCAGTTTCTCTTCCATTATTTCGACGATCATTTCTGGCAGGACCTGTCGGAGTTCAGCTGTGGAAAATAAGAAACTCTTCATGACTGTTGACATCTGTCGAGTGATTGTAAAATAAGTTGGGTTTTTTTTTAGTGACATCTGGGGACTGAATTGAAAATATTCGACAACTCATCCGACATTCGAGCCCAAAAAATTTGCATCTGCCATTGTTCGAGCATTAGAATTGGAAATTTTTAAATACATAATTAAATATAATTAATCTGACGAACCAAGCATGGGTGAAAGAACGTCCAACAAACCTATTTTATAGAAACTCGTGCAGTTTGGATGCTCGCACGCAAAGACGTCCTGAGGTGAGATTGAAAATGGAGTTGAGTCATTTTATGATTAATTTTAAATTACTGTCAACATTCTAACTTGTTCAATAGGAAAGCAATTTCACTTAATGTATTTATAATAAGACTCTTAAAAAAAAATAATCAAAATTTAAAGATAAACTACCTTAGAATTGCTGATCAGCCAGATTTTTATTTTGTCGAAGAGGCACAAGAGACAGCAATTGTGAGCAGACGAACACTTTGCAAACTGCGTGACATTCTGTCTGCAGTTGTAGCACGGTACAGATTTCGACTCTGCATTTGGCGACGATGAAAAGCTGCTTATGTCGAGGTCTTGAAGGACCGACAAGGGAATGGAGACCCTTCTCGAGGGTGCGGCAACTGCGCTCTTCCTAGGAGTTTGTATCGAGACATCTTCATCTTCATTGAGGTGGGCAGATTTACCTGTATTAAGTTCAAGAGATTCTTCAGAGGGACCTTGATCTGCTAATTCATGCTTAATGGTTGGTTTTTTCTTAATTTTGAGTTTTTCTTGCTTCGACGGGACGAGAATGTCGTGATTCGATTCTCGATTCTTGGCATCGTGAGGTTCGAACTTGACTTCCTTTTTTACTCTCAAAATATCAAGTTTGACATCTTCCTTCACTGAAACAATACCAAAATAACCATCTTCATCACTACAATCACCATCATCGTCGACACCACAGATCAATTCTTTCTTTATCGTTTCAGTCTTAACTTTGAAAGGCAATCGGACTTCATTCGAGAAATCCGAACCTGTCGGGACCTTGTCGCACTCTGTGAACTTCTCCGTCAAAAACTCGTCGGTTGGTCTCGGTTGGATTATATCGATCGGGATTTCGGAGTCAAAAGTTTCCAACGATTTGGAAGCAGGAGGATCGATGGTTTCGCAAGGATTGCTTTCGACGCCGTTTTCACTTTTCGACTCGACATCGTCTGATTTTTTACGGCTTTCCGAGCAGAGTCCGGAATCGTTTTCCGTGCTTTTTGAGAGTGCCGGACCGCCATCAGAGAATTTTGATACTTCACCGGCTGAAACAGAGAACGAATTGAATGTCAAAACATCAAATGTCAAATCAATAAACAAAACCATAAACAAATCCATCCTAGTCCAATCTGATTGACTGTCATTCCAGCATGGCAATTGAAAGGAATGAATCAATACCGAAGATCTCACCGGAGCTCGAGTCTTCGAAAACACCTGGCCTGAGATTATCTTTCGTGAGATCCGTCGCAGGAGAATCTCCGTCGTTGCTGCTTTTCTCGTCATCATCATCATCACCACCACCACCATCATCATCATCATCATTACTGCCATCACCATGAAGACTATCATCAACGTCATTGTTATCAGCCTCCTCCTTGGGATCGTCATCATCATTAATACTCGAGTGCCCAGAAGATGGATCTGTCGGGTGGTCATCTATTTGATTTTGAGAAGTGTCGTCGACATTTGGGTTTAGAGGTTGTGCCACATTCTCCGTTGCTTCTGTTGTTTCGGACTCTGTCGTTGCAACTAAATTGCAAACAGTACCTACATTGATAATATTTTCAACATCGTTGATGTTTTCTCCAGCACTGTCAATTTCTTCAACATTGTTGATGTTTTCTCCAACATTGTCAATTTCTTCAACATTGTTGATGTTTTCTCCAACATTGTCAATTTCTTCAACATTGTTGATGTTTTCTCCAACATTGTCAATTTCTTCAACATTGTTGATGTTTTCTCCAACATTGTCAATTTCTTCAACAATGTTGACTCCAACATTTTCATCGGTGATATTTTCACGAAAAGAGTTGACACCGTTCAAGGAATGGTTGGCTATTTCTTCAACGACACCAGATTTTACAGGAACGTTGTCGGCATTGGCAATTTGGTCAACATCAGCATCGACACGAATGCTTCTGCCATCAACATCATCCACTTTGTTGACATCAACATCATCCACTTTGTTGACATCAACATCATCCACTTTGTTGACATCAACGTATAGTTTCTCAACACGTTCACCCGCACGACTGTCGTCGGCATCATCCTTTTCAATGCTTGTACAAACATCGCGAACACCTCGGACATCAAAGTCGTCGTTGCCGAAAAGCGATCCGGTCCGAGAGACTGGCAATCCATCAGTTTCGTCAATCGTTGTTTCTTTGTTTGAAGTCTCCTCGACAGCGGGGGCAATCGAAACGAAACTCCTCGAAAAAGTCCCGAGGTCCCCGTCGGCCAAACCGCCACCGTCCCCCGTGCCATCCCCGGGGATCTCGGCGGTAAGGGGCTCGATGGAAATGATGTTCGTAGGTCCGTCCGTCGGGCAGTCATTCTCGAACGAGCATCCGTCTCCAAGTTGCCTGTTATTCTGAAATCCATCGTGCTGTTGATGACAGTTGGACAAAGATGCAATCTGTCTGGAGGCGTGCAACGTGCTCGCGAGAAGGTTTTGAAAGTGAAACTGAGCCAGAAGATTGAGGCTGTTGAGGAACTGTGACCCCAGCATTTGATTGGCTACGGCCGGGTAAAAAGGCGGAGCCAAGAAGGGCCTGGGAGAAGCGATGTTTGGGGGGAAGAAGTGCTGCACAGTTTCCAGACGCGGCTGATCGGGAATTGGAACCAAGAGCTTCTGATTGGGCATTAATACTTCAGAATCTTGCACAGGCAGGGTAACCTCCGAAGTATTGGTCAGTTCGGTTTGCATCCCAGAGGCCAGTAGCGAGTCGAGACACGAGACGTTAGCTTTCTCGGTGGCCAACGAGAACGTTTGGTCCAGGAGAGAGGCATTGAGGAGCTGCGATACGTCGAGCTGAGAGAGATTGATGTTCGACTCGTTCAGGACGGACGTCGAGTTTAGGAAGACGTCCGGCGACATCTTGTCGAGCATCCTCATCAAGGACTGATCCTGAAGCAGAGAGGAATCCAAAAGCCTTTTCAGCGTTCCGTCGAGAATTCCGTTCGTCGTGTCGCATGGAAAGGAAAGAGAAACGTTGGAGTTGCCTTGACCGTGAACTTGGGAAACGCCAGAGCCGATCGCAGAGGATTTAGGCTGCTCTTCGGGATTCTTGGGTTCCGATTTGTCTGCCAATAGAAGCCTCGAATCGAGGGCCACGATGAGCGGCTTGTGTTTCTTGACCGTGCTCGGATTGTGGGACAATTTCTGCCTTTTGTTGACATTCGTGGAGTCGGCTCTCTTCTTGCGTTTGCTAGTTGGTTCTGTTTCTTCTGAAAGATGGTAAATGAAATTTTGTTAGACGCTTTTGTCATGGTATTAATCTGTGGATTAATTAACAGTGGATGGATTATAGAAATCACTGAAAATGTCTAAATACATCATAATAATCTCCACATCAAGACAGCAAAAAAACTTTCATCATTTAATTAAACGATAATTATTCGATAGCATGTCATACTGCGGCTTGACAAAACGATCGCATCCACAAAACGGGTTCTCCACAGTGGAAATAATTGCATCTGATGTTTATTTAGTTTTGGTACACGGATTATAATGTTGACGATCGTCATTATCGAGCAATAAAAGTCATTTTTTGGGCACGAACCGTCGGAATCCAACACAATAACACTTGAAGGAGCCATCATTTCCAGGCAAATAGGATCATCGTCTAAATCGAGGCAGCATTAATAGGACATGTTCTAATTGCCCGCGAAATCTGTTTGTAAACAACTTCTAGAAAATGGTTATTCATTTTTAGTCTGAACTGGTTATATAAATAATTTCATCCAAATCGAATTTTGTTGTTTGGAAATTTGAATGCTATTTATCTGTCAGTTTTAATCTCTAGTAAGTTAGTTTTGTACAAAGTTTTAAATGACATTTTGTACGAAATCAAAATTTTGTTTGATCAAAAACGGAAAATAAAATATTGCTAAAACATTAAAAATAGTTGAACTTTTGAAAAATAATCCAGACCGTTTAATAATTAGAATTTATTGTCAATGAATTATTTTTTTGATTGAACTCAATCAGTATTAAACTAATGCAGATCATCTCTTTTA
>JAJTWR010000473.1:900000-912500 GCA_021613335.1 Whitmania pigra
ACCGCCGAACTTGATCACGACAGATGCTCATCAATATTCATTAGGTTAATTAGCACTTATCAACATTAGGCGAATATGCATCAGCTCCGACCGTCGATACGACAAAAAAAAACAACAACAGTAGAAACGAAACAAAAACGGTTTTGGAAAATCCCGCTGTGTTTTTTTTCTTTTGTGAGAAAAAAGGATGATATTAATTTGAAAAAAATTCACGAAGTAGAAGCGAACAAGCCATCTTCTTAATTTCATTAGTCGTCTGCCATTTTAAAAAGTCTTCTCCCGCTCTCTGGAAACTCGAACACACGCTGGCATCGGAGTTACGCCCGGGGAGGTAGTAGACATCAAGTAGACAGTCCACGAAGACAGATAGACAGGCTGCCAGCCCAACAACACAAAACAAAACAGACAAGCAGACGACAATAACAGAACCGCGAAAAGAGATCTAAAGCAGCCTCCCATTCTAAATCTTTCAGCACATTTTCGATGGATGGATCCCCAGTCTCTTGTTTCCTTGGATGTTTTCGTATCGACGAAATAGGAAGCCAATGGAATGGGCCAAAGCACTCGAGGATGACAAGCAAGTATGACTCAAGGACAGATGAGAGACAGTAAGAACTTCTGCAGAAAGATCAGCCGTGGTCTCTTGTGGTTTATCGGCGTTGGAACAATACGAAGATTAATGCAATGCGAGTCTGTAAATTTTCCGCCGGCAGATTTTCAAATGCCGCTTTTGTTGATGTTATTAATTGGAGTTTTTTAGTAATTGTTATAGAAAGAAATTATTTTGATTCATGATTAATAATTAATAATTGATAATTAATAATTTTTAATCATTTTTATAGAGAGAAATTATTTTGATTAATAATTAATAATTAATAATTTTTAATAATTGTCACAGAGAGAAATTATTTTGATTCATAATTTAACGTAAAAACAAAATGCGCCCGTATTTTTTTTCATCCCTCGAGTCGTCAACGGCCATTTTGAGTTGCTTACTTGTCAGCCGTTGATTGCCGGTTTGGCGTTCGTTTCGCCTTTAGATTTTAAAATGAACGTATTTTGTGCTTAATTGTTAGATTTTTTTCGGTTTATTCGGTTTTTTCTAAAATAAATAAGTTTAAAAAAAACCCCAAGAATGGTTAAATTGAAATCCCTTAAGTGTTTTCGCCGCTCGTACTTCTGCTCGATTTTAGACACGCTTTCAAGGCATGACATCAGACGCTTTGTTGCGTGAATATCTTGAATGAGGAATGGACACATCCTTTCTACATTTTAAATCGACTGGATTTATTTATTTATTTATTTTTGTTTTGTTTACACGGAATTAACAATAATAATTAGTCGAATAACAGTTGTTTTTCTAAATGATTGTCGTAAGAGCTTTCTAGCTTTGCTTTCGTACGGTACCAATTTATTCGACAAATTACTTTTTGAATTGAATCTTTTTATTTATGTTTTGTTATTTGGCGAAATGCCACCGGTAGGACTGGTTCGAATCCTGACCTAGAAAGACTTTTACGTTTTTGTCCAAACTGCTGCGGAATTATTTCATGGTATAACGATTTTATTAATTAATTGTATTAATAGTTAATCTATCTAAGATTCCATTTCATCGTATATACTCAAAATAATAACAAGGGTTAATTAACTTTAATTAAGTTAATATTAACATATTGCCCAAGACAGTACCAAGATTCCCAGATCTACTTGAATATTCTGAAAACAATAATTTGACATGCCACTTTCTTTTACGTCGACCGGTGTCGAACACAAATGCAAATGAAACATCATTTGCAGGAGACAACCTGGATGCATTTATCGCTTGACATGATGAGGATGCTCATTTTTTTTTTTTTACTTTTAAGTCAGACTTATTTATTGTCTCCCGTGTACACTCTATTCTGGGCAGTAGAACATGTTTTAGCGAAATTATCATGACTAGTTTTTGCTTAGCAGAGTTTTCCTCTTAAAAATTCTTTCCTTAAAAATGGTTAAAAATAAAAGTTGGAATTTCTCTGGGGATTCTTGTCATGTCCCCGGGAAACCAGAGTATTTTAGCTCCATTGTCATCGAGTGAAAAATTAGCAGCATCGATTTCATTCGTTTTAATGAATTCACAAAAAAAAAAGTAATAATAAAAATAAAAACAAATTGGAGGCAAAGAGCGTTAATGACTCTGCTCTGACAATGATGCATGATTGTTCGGTTCGGTTCGGTTTGACAATGACTTCAGCAACCTCATGTCGTCATGACATGACAACAAGCTAAGAAAAAATAAAGATATGAAGGAAGAGTTATTACATTGAAGTATTATTTAATAAATTAATGGATAAAAAATAATCATTAAGTTGTCCTAGTTCTCATTTTGTTGAATTATTGTGCTGAACGCGTTGTTTAAACAATAAATTACTAATTAGCCGAAAAATAAAAACTCACAAATTTCAGAAGAAATGCCGAGTTTGAGTCAGGGTTAAAAATAGAGGTTAGGGCAGAGGTTAAGGTTCAGGTTAGGGTAGGGGTTAAGGTTCAGGTTAGGGTAGGGGTTAAGGTTCAGGTTAGGGTAAGGTTAAGGTTCAGGTTAGGGTTAGGTCTTGAAATGATATAGAAGGCAGCTAAATTTTGATTTTAAAAGTGGCACTAAGTCGGAAATATCAGAAGATAAACTCCGGGTGCTTCAGGGGACAGAGTTCAGTAGATTGAAATCTCGAATCTGAACGTCGATAAAACTGAGCTCATTTCCTGAAAGCTTGGAGATTATGGGATGAGATATAATTTCGAGGAAGAAAACAAGAATTTCAGGATTCCATCATCCTACTGACGGAGGGATTTCATTTCAAGATGAGGTTCGAGCGGCGCGTGGAGCATGTCGATAAGCAGATGAGAGACAATCCGAACGATAGGTTAAAAGATTTTTTCGATTACTCCGGAGAAACCAGCAAAACGCTCACAATGATTCATTAGTGACACTCAGGCGTCGTGGGTTTTCCATAAAAAAAAAACGAGCAGATAGGTGGAGAAGAGAAAAAGAGAGAGAGAGAGTGATCAGGATTCGGTGAGGGGATGCTGGCGAGGATAGTGGCGGCAAGATTATGCGACCGTGTCTGGCCGTGTGCGTGCATATTCTGAAGTTTATTCGTATGGATATTGTTTGTGGAGGCCCAGATTAATACTCTCGGCCGCCGAATTTTCTATGACAAAGGAAGATTGTACTATTGGGTCTTCAAGTTCCCATCCCTACTCTCTCACTCTCCCCAGCATTTGAGGAGCACTACATTTTCTACTACCCCGATGAATCTAATCGTCTTCAATCTCACTTGATCGCTAGCACAAAGGCTCGTCGAACTACGCGACTCATCCATCTAGCCGCCGTCGTCGTCATCGTCGTCTGCGTCGGCACTCCGGACGCGCGTGTAAAGGTGTTCCGTGCGGTCAGATCGGCGGATGCGTTATCGCCGAGATAGCGTGTCCGCCTGGTCTCTCAGCTTGTTCGTTTGACAAAATAGAAATAATTCGAATATTGAAGCGACATTTTGTTGTGGACTTAAAAAAAAAAAGTAAAATCTGGGACGCTTAGATTTTTGTAATTTATTTTTAAAAAACTGAGTAATTACCGAAAAATAGGTCTTATTAGTTTAGTTAAGTCTGTTGACTTGAACTGAAGTCATATTTGACGGCTGCAAACTTAATGACCGATTGAGGTGAGTGTCTCAATAACAACAACAACTTTATGACGATGATAATGTAAAATAATTTAATAATCATTTTTTAAATATAATGCTAATATAACATGCTTTAATAACATATTTTAAATATAATGTTAACATAATATAATTTAACAATCATTTTTTTTACATTTCAATATAAATGGAAAACAAAGTTCATTATTTCATGATTTAAAACCTCTATTATAACATTCACAATTAACGCTGACAATTAGGTGGAATTTAATGTACCTTATTATTCGGTCAGTAATTGAGTGGAATGGACGTATTATTCAGTTACTAATTAAGTGATACGATGAATGAATTAGTCATTTACCAATTAAGTGGAGCTGGTAATTATTCAGTTAATAATTAAGCGGAACTGGTGAATTATTCAGTTAATAATTAAGCGGAACTGGTGAATTATTCAGTTAATTCGGTAAGAGAATTAGGCGTGGTTGTGACAATACATTATTGAAGAGTATCTCGAAGCTTAATGTGTCGAGGATGACGGCGAGATTGATTAGAGAATATATAAAAGTTATTAACGTTTGTTATTGAAAATATCAGTAAATTGTAATTATAAACAACTTATTCTATAATTACATTTACGAATATCTAGAAAACCAAATCCATTTCAACAACAAATTGTAATAATAATAATAATATTAGCAATAAGAATAAATAGCAACAATAATAATAATAATATTAGCAATAAGAGTAAATAACAATAATAATAATAATAACATTATTAACAATAATATTATTATTATAATAACATTATTAACAATAATATTATTATTATATAATTATATTATAAATAATAAATAAAAATAATAATATTATAAAATTTTATTGGCGAGAATATAAATCTGCAAGTACTGCCTTCCACGAAATCTCTCCTTGCGATCATGATCATCATCATCACTACCATTATCATCATCATCACCATCATCATCATCATCATCTTCTTATTTTTCTTCTTCATCATCTTGGACGTGAAAGTGTTACAATAAAACAGCCGATAATTGCGCTACATCATCTCCCATCGATCGAGAATAGCACGCCATCTCGACTAACTCCCCATTAGACCTGGAATTAGTTCCACGGCGCGCTTTCAGATCTTGAAATACGACAAATTGTTTTCCCATGCGAAAAATTAAGACCAATCTATCACCGGACACGCCGAGTACGTCTCAATGCTTCTTAAATTTCCCCATCTTTAATTGCCAATACCTCTTTTTTTTTGTACCCGATGAGGTTGGTATCGGATGATGGACGAATGCCCCCCATCCTAGGTTGAGGAAATTCGATACACCGAGTCGAGAAATTAGATATTTGAACATTTTAAATTTGGCTAGTTATTGCTTCGACGGACGATGTTATCATTTTTAGGTTTTTTGTATATGTTTATTATTGTAAAATTTATTATTATTATTATTCTGATTATTAATTATTTTTTTTCCAAATATTTATTCACGTTTTGTGTTGCTCCGCGAAAGTGTCTTCCTCGAACTGGATTAGTCCTCAGATTCATCAGCTCGTGTTGTGCATTAATTCATTTTTTCGAGCAGTCTTTGAAGCAGAAACAGCCGGAAATACAGTATGAGGTAAAAAAAATATACATCTAAATATATACATATTTAATATACACATATATAATATCTATTTAATATATACATACATACATATGGAATATATATATATATATAACATATAACAATAATTATTGTATATAAACAATTGATTCAAAGTTCAGTATCTTTTTAGTTTTTTCTGTTTTGGCAAAATCCTACCCGGTCAGTTGGAGTCTGGCATTTTAAATTAATTCTTAATCTGGATCACGGCCTCCTGAGATGAAAGGAGATGGCAACGGTCTGAGACAGACTTACCACGGCAATTTGAATAAATGAGAAAAAGAAAGAAAGAAATTGGAGAAATTGGATAACTGGAACTGACAATCAAAATTTTAAAGATAAAATTTGTTTGGTATAGTTATTATTATTATTGTTATTATTATTATTATTATTATTATTATTATTATTATTATTATTATTATTATTATTATCATTATTAAATATATTGTTATTAATGTCATTGATAATATAATTATCTTTTATGCCTCTTGTTTTTCATTAAAATAGAATTGCGGAGATCTGCATTTTTCTGATTTAAATCCCCGTTTCGGCATTTCAACGAAGACCCTAAAATTTAACTAAGAAAATTCCAGAGCTTCGAAATTATTAGGAAACAGTTGCAGTAATAAAAACCTGTTTTACGAATAAAGGTATTTATTTTTACAATTAGAAAGTTTGGTTCTCATCCCTCGTTGTTGTTGCTGTTGTTTTTGGTGTTGTTGGTGTTGTATAATTACATTGCAATTACACTAACCCATTATAATTACACAACTGCTGATAGTGTTGATGACATTGTCGTTGTTGCTGTTGTTATTGTTGGTGTTGTATAATTACACTAACCTATTGCAATTATACTAACCCATTATAATTACACAACCATTGATGATGTTGATGACATTGTCGTTGTTGCTGTTGTTATTGTTGGTGTTGTATAATTACACTAACCTATCGCAATTATACTAACCCATTATAATTACACAACCATTGATGATGTTGATGACATTGTCGTTGTTGCTGTTGTTGTTGTTGGCTTTGTACAATTACACTGACCTATCGCAATTATACTAACCCATTATAATTACACAACCGTTGATGATGCTGATCGTTATCGTCGTCGTTGCTTTATTGGATTTCTTGTTCAACAAAGCCACAGAATGACGTCTTTGACAGGTTGCTGTGGAATAACTGAATAATGGTACTTGAAGATTCGACGATCTAGCACTCCTTTCAGTCATTTAAAACGCTACATTCTGTTAAAATTACGAAGCACTCTTCATAGGGATCTTTGGGGGAGTTTGGGTTGCCATCGCCCCCCGTTACCATGTCTTGCCACAGTTGAAGACAAAAGACTCGACGACGATGTTAATGTTTTTGCCAATAGAATTAAATTTTATAAATAATTCTTATTCAAATCATCGCAAGATATTCTCCTATTTTGGAGAAAACAGGAAAAGAGAAATGACGAGAAATTGCCTTAAATTACGGCCTTCTTTCGAATTTCCTTTCGCACGTTTCATGTCGATGAGGGCAGCTCAGGTGGCTTTTAAAACTTCAAATCTTCTTCGTCGACATTTCAAATTCTCTGAAATTTTCGAGCATCACTCGGCCATTGCTTCTTTGCTTCCCGGACGAGTCGATGCGTCGGCCGTTGCGAGCTTATCAGCCGAAAGACAACACGGATGGGATAAATTGGCCGTGTTTAGACTGGATCACTTCAGACAGATAAATTGTCGGGCGTTCTCGTTGGAGCGCAAATTTGTTTGTGCGTGTTTGTCTGTTTTTGTTTTTTTAATTAACAAAGAATGCTTCCCATACCTACTCTTATTCTCTTAAACACCTCGTGGTTTATTGGTCACGCTTGAGCTGTCCTTCCAATCACGGTAGAGGACCGGGATTGGATTATGAGGGTCTGGTGGCTTGCCTTATTTATGAAGGCCTCTTTTTTTTCTGTTTATTTGGATTAGGAAGCACATGTCTGGTCTGCCAAGAGTTAAAGATGAAGGATAGGACGAAGATTGAGAAAATTGTTATTATTATTATTATTATTATTATATTATTATTATTATTATTATTATTATTATTATTATTATTATTTGATTGTATTATTTTCTCTATTAATGTAAAAGAATTGGAATCAATAGGGAAAACGCGCCGCATAAATTGCTCAGTCTGTGAAACTGCTTAGTTCTGCTTTACCCGATTCGAATGACATCAAGTCATGTTTTGTAAAGTTTACTTGCTACTTATTTTGTCAAAACTCAAAGTGGAGTTTCATCTGAGCGTGTCTGAGTACCCTTGTCGTGTATTTGTACTTGTTCTTGTACTTCTACTTGTACTTCTACTTGTATTTCTACTTCTACTTATGCTTGTATTCGTGCGCGCCCGGGTCTTTAGAGGGAAGGTATCGATTTTGTGAGATGAGAATTTCTTTGTAAAAGATGATTAATAACCGCATTACCAGGTGACCGTTATTTCATGACACGGTTCGTCGCCTTTAAATTATTGCGGAGGCCATTTTCGGAGCAAATTAAAAATGTTATGAACGAGCAGACTTGGCCGATCTTGTTCTTAAAACCCTAAATCATCGTCCGTCTTATCATCGCAATCATTATTCCTCGAACCGAGGTCAAAGGACATGTTAGGGTAAGGGAATGTTAAGAGTTTCAAATTAATGACGAGATGTTTACGATTGTAAAATCATGTTCGGCTACCTTATCTATCTACCCTAGCCCTAACCCTAACCCTAACCCTAACCCTAACCCTAACCTTAACCCTAACCCTAGCACTAACTCTGAGCCCTTAGATGGTCAATCATTAGAAGGTGATCATAATCATAATCATAATAATAATTGATTTGTACAGTCTATTACAAACGCTAGACTGACTATCTACCTATCATTATTCAAGTTTGATCAAGATATCTTCACGTAACCAGTCATGCGTGGAATGTCCGTCGGAAATTGATTTACTTGGACGTCGCAAGATGTGACAGATCTGGAGAAGGATCCTTGATTTAGTAGTAGTGCTTGTAACATTACTAATGCGCACTTGAAATATCATAAAATAAAATCTTTCATGACGACATGAACTTCTTGTCGTTGTTGTCGTCGTCATCGCTTTTCTACGAACTCTGAGATTCCCTTTGAAGACATCTTGAGGGTAAGAAAAAGTGCTTTTCTCATCCTTTGAGCGTTCTATCACGTAACAACTCCCCTGAGATCTCCGTTCGAGCTGCCGACGTCTTTTATCAGCTCGGCACTTCCTCGCCTCTCTCCGATCAACTGTCAGGTTTCTGCTTTGACGATTTCCAGACTTTTAAACGATCTGCCAGCACGGATAAAACCTCGGGATAAAACACCAGTCCAGAAAGATTCCAGTGAGACTTCGAGACTTTGATTGTTCATTAAAATATCGACATTTCAGTTTTGAAATCGTCCGATGGAGTCGATACGATCTGGACTGGTTTGATGTTTCAGAGGATAAACTCTGAGAATGAGGGAGGAATATCCATCTCAGCTTCATCGGAAGACCTCGGTCGAATAAATCAAGGCCTTCATTCATCTATTCATCTTTTTATTTTTATTTTTCTTGTTCTCTTCTTTTCTTTTCATCCAATGATTTCGTTTCGGGCTTTCGGCTGACATTTTCGACTCATTCATTCTTCTTCTTCTTCTGCCGCATTCCGTTCTTCGTCTCTCTTTGAAAGTTTTGGAAATTTTTTCACAGCTTTTCGCGTTACCGCGCAGCGCCTTGACTAATTGCTCGGACATGAACGACCGGGCAATTATCTAAATTTTAAAACTATTTTCCGACCTAAACCTTGGAAAACATATTTTCTTTGTTTTACATTTTTTTTTTAAAGTTTTTCTTTTTTAAGATTCCCGCGTTTTATTTTCTCGGAAGAGGCGAGCAAAAGGTCGAACAGTCGCTCAAGGCGTACTTGTATTTTATTGCAATCGAACGTAGAAGCTAAGTGAGATTTTTTGGCAAACTTTCGGAGAACATTCCGAGTTATAATTCTGATTAAAATTCGACCACGCGCGGGTCATCCACTGGAAGGGATAAATTTAAAAACGGACCTCCAATGCACGCTTCCCTGTCACGTGATTGAACCTTCTCTTCATTGATTGATAGATTGATTGATTGATTGATTGATAGATCGATTGATTGATTGATTGTTTTATAGACTGATTAATTGATTGATTTATAGATTGATTGATAGATAGATAGATTGATTGATTGATAGATAAATAGATAGATATATAGATTGATTGATTGATTGATTGGTTGAAATATTTAAGGATTAAGAATAATTGTAAGAAGGAACGGTTGAACTGGCATTTATTTTTTGAATTAAATTTATTTTAAATTTAAAAAAAAATAGATTAATCTTAATCATATTTCGGCTTGGTCTGTTATCGAGGCAATAGTATTTGCAGTGAATGAATGATTGAATGAATAAGATTGAATGAATGAATGAATGATTTACAGCGTAGATGAAAATTTCACTTATTCGATATTATTCCCCGTGTCCAGTGAAGTCGAACAATTGATGGATGCATTACTTGATGGATGTGTGACCAGTGACCGTATCAAAAGGAAGTGTTTATTAAGAAAATATTTCAGAACTATTCACGCCTTTGAGTTTCATCATGCATCAGACTTTATTTATTTATTTATTTTTTTTTTCTGTCAATGAAATGAGGACACATGCGTGAGTAGACGCCATGGGCAAGCAATTCGAGTTTAGCTCAAGTCGAGTATAATTTATTTATTTATTTATTGAAAAATAATATATAGAATGTCAGAGTTAAGCTATTAAAATTGGATTGTTATAAAACTATAACTCTGATGAATGTGCTTACTTAAGACCTGTGAATTATTTTTCATTGTTTCTGCATTCGCTGTTAATTAAAATTATAATTATAGCGTTATTAATATTATTGTTGTTGATGTTATTATAATATTAAAAATTATTATTGTAATATTATTTTTATTATTAAATATTTATATTTATTTCGTATGAAATACTTTTTTTTTTAGACATTAAATACTTTTATTATTACTATTAACACTACTTATTAGCTTCACGCCTAGCGGCTCCTTGATCGACATTCGGCGTTTTACACGATGCAGAACCACTCGTAAAGCTCTCTACTCGACGACAGAAACTGAAAAAGCCTCAACGAATCGATCGACTACCTAATGATTTAGCATCACTCCCCTCAGGGAGAATGGAACTGGATTCTTTGTTGATGTCTCCATCTTTGATTTGCTGTCAGCAGAGTTGGAAGAACCTATGGAAGGTTCCATTGTCGTGTAGTTACTGTTAGGCTCTTACAATAATAATAATAATAATAATGATATAATAATAATAATAATAATGATAATAATAATAATAATGATATAATAATAATAATAATAATAATAATAATAATGATAATAATAATGATAATGATAATAATAATAATAATAATAATAATAATAATAATAATAATGTTACTTTTTATGTTGTTATAGATTATTGAATTATGTAATTGGAAAAAATGAAGAAAATTAAATAAGCAATTTTATTTTAATCAGTATGTTGCTTATACATAATAAATAAAAATAATATAAATTTAAAATAAAATAGTAAAAGATGCATTTCATTACATATAATAAATAATTAGACATTATAAATAATTATGTTGATATTAACAATTATAATTAAACTGCAATGTCGTTTACATTTTATAGTAGAACTCCATTTACAAGAGACAATAATAAATTTAAAATACACGGAAACAAAATCGAAAACCAAAAAAAAAAAAAAAAAGCCAAGAAAGCCAAAAAAAACCCAGCCCGGGTTAATGAATAAAAATAAGCCAAGACCCACATTGAATTCTGATGACCTCCAAAAAATCCTTGGAAAACCCCTTAAAGACGAAACTACTGGTCTCAATGCTTTATGATTCACAGAGACGGCTACGGAGAATTTTAATAAGCAAGATTGTCCACGGTTGTAAATTTCAGACCGGGCCGAGTGCACATTTGAGGCCGGGTAGAGAGAGGGGGCTTTTCGGGCCGGGCCGGCCGACCGACCGACCGTGGTCCGAAATAATAAAAGCCTCCGTTTTATTAAGGATTTTACGACAACCGACATTTCACGGCCATCGCGATTGCCGTGATACAAGGATGAGGACGTATGAAAAGGTGAAACCGTGGGATAATGACGATGTTTATGCGGCTGGTTTCGATGGGTATTGGTGCTTTTCTGTATCATTAATGAGGGTAATTGTGAAGGTATTGTGTACGATTCGGTTACGAATTGCATTAATTATGTTAATTAATTTAGTTATTATGATCGTTAATTGTATGCGATTATATGATTCGGTTACGACTTGCATTAATTATGTTAATTAATTTAGTTATTATGATCGTTAATTCCAAATAAAGCGTAGGGATACGTTTCATAAAAGCAATGATGACGATGATGATGATGATGATTGGTTCCTAATAAAAATAGTGCTGCAACTCGAACCATTTATATAGCGCATCTTACCTTGAATTTAATAGGTCAGTCATTTCATTCATATTATGTCCATATTATGTCCGGTCTCAGTTCAATCGTATATAAAGGATTGAATTTATTTAGCTTCGTATAAATGTAGCGCCGCGCCTTAGTAATAGACAAGCGTCAATATGTCATTTCTTTTGACAGTTTAGAATGACATACGTCTGCATCGACATGGGTGGCTTTTAAGATTTCTCCCTCGTTGCACTGGATCTGAGAAAATAAGCAAAAAAAATTTAAATTTCTTCGAGTTTTTTGCGAATAAACGTATGAAAAAAAAGATTATATTTTTGTAATATATATTTTTTTCTTATTCAGAATTCTACGAATCAGGAATCAGAAAAAAAAAGAAAAAGATTTCTGGAAATGAACCAAAAAGTTGGAAAATAAAACACTCATTTGAGATGAATTTTCTCGTCCATGAATGAAATCGAGCGAACATTTCAAAAGAATGCCGACCAGATTACCCGTTCTTCTTCACGTCATCATCAGCCTCATCATCTTCACTCCCTCCCTCTCCTCATTATCTCCCACCGCCACGACGGCGACCCTGGCTACACCTGCGTCTGTCGCTACCACACCTGGCGACCAGTTCGTCGTTCGCAA
>JAJTWR010000473.1:922500-925000 GCA_021613335.1 Whitmania pigra
TCTTCATCCATTTCGTAGATAAACAGTTACTTTTTCATCTTCCATCAGCCATAAATACTGCTAAATATTCTTTTAAACCATGAAGATATACTGGACGAGGGCACCGAGCCGGGTTAATGGATTCTCAGACCATCGCCGTAAACTCTTTGCCTTAAATCCTTTCTCACGTTAAGCAATAATTTCCAATAACATCTCTTTTTCTAGCGGGCGTTTTCTCCTTCTTCCAGAGCGCCGTGTTTACGAGCGGCTCGCTTCATTCGACCACTGTGGGATCACTTAACTTTGCGAGTCTAAAAGACCTTTCCAGGAGCTCAAAACTCCGGCGTTGCTAGGATTTTTGTTCTTACTGTTTTTATTTATTCTTTAAATTATTAATATAATATAATACAATATAATATAATATAATATAATATAATATAATATAATATAATTATAGTTTATAATTTAATATATATTATAAGTATAATATATTAAAGTTAAGTTTATATTATATTTTTTCATTGTCTTATTTAACTAATTTAATTTATTTTTTAAAAAGAGAGGCGAGTTACGAAGAGCTAGAATTAAACAGCGTGAAATTTATTTAATTTCTCGACCCTGATTTCAGATCCCCAAATGGTTTTGACTTGTTGAGGGACGAAGGTTTTGATATGGCACAGGTGTTTCATAAAATGGACGATAATGATGATGATAATAATGATGATGATTTCGAAGATGGATGAATGTTCTGCGTGATTCAGAGGCTGTTTGATCCTCAAATGAAGCATAATTAGGTGATGATTTTTCGTACATTGCCAGAATATTTTCTTTTATAAATATATTAATATTAGTAAATATATTATTATTATTATATTATTATTATTATTATTATTATTATTATTATTATTATCATCATCATCATCATCGTCATTACCGTTACTATTATATAACCTTATAGCAATTTAAAAAAAAAGATTTTAGACTCACATAAAACATAAAGTTTTTGTTATAAGACTTTATAATTGACATTAAACTATGATGAATAATACATTCCATGCGACACCTGCATATGGCAGCAACACGATAAGGTCGACAAAAACCTTCAGAGGTTTACAACATAAGGGTTAGCCACTCCCATAACCATGATTTTTTTTCTGACCACCCGGCAGAAATTTTGGTTCCTAGGTGGAGAAGCCGCGGGCTCTTTTGCCACGTCAATTTGAAGATTGAACAGCTTAAAAAATTGTCGTGAATGTAATATTTTAATATTTTAAAACCTGTGTGGTCCTCGAACAGTTTGCCTTGTCCCCTCTCTGCAGTTCACTCTTTAACTGATTAAACTGTGAGATTTAAATGTTGTTTATTGTTAATAATATTTTTAATCCTATCAATTATCATTTGATAAATTACTAGATCACATTCATATAATGCTATTATCATTATCATCATCATCATCGTCATCGTCATATTACATAACGTATATATTTATACTTAATTTAAATTACTCGTACTTCAGTATCGACAGGAAAACGAAACAACAACCAGACGAGAATTTTCCAGACATTTTGTTTACAAACAATACATTCCAACCTAAATTACTATTCCTACCGCTAAATAACTGACCACCCACGGTGAGAAAATGTAAAAAAATTTATGCAAATGAAGTCTGTCCTGATAGCAGAGGTCGGATAAAAAGTATTATAAAGATGGAGCAATTTCATTTCAATATTACAACTTATTCCAGGCTCAGTTGCAAGGTTTAAACGTAAAATCCCATTTCTCGTTGCGCGTTCTTTGTCTCGATGACGCTTTGAGGCTCGACGGTACATTTTGAGTTATGGATTTTTATTCAAATTAATTTTCTAAAGTTGAAATTTTAATATTTTGTTCTGTGTGCGCTTCATTTATTATTGATGTGTTCAGTTTTATTTCAATAAGTTTAGAGAGTATTATAAAATCCACGAAAAACACATTTATTATTATTGTTATTATTATATAATATGATATAATATAACATTATTTAAGTAATGCATTATTTTGTCATCTGGTTGAATTATTTATTTTTTGATTCATTAGTTTTTAGAGAAAAAATTGTAGTTTAAATCTATTTTCTAAAAAAAATCTAACACCATCCTTTATATTCACGATAAATAATCTGGAGACTATAAAGTCTCTAGACTTGTATGACCATCATCTCTGCGTGGACAGGTAAGTCTCTTTTATGGCCGATGTTGAATGCAAAAGATTGCACCTACAGGCATAAGGATTTCATACATTTTAGAGATATTTGCTTCTCCAGCGAGATCACAAAGCAAGCATTTTACACGAATATTATGTAACATCTTGAAAATAACATCTTGAAAATAACATTTACTTGAGTAATTTACATGTCAACGTTTACAAAATAAAATAATACTCACACGATTTCAATAACATTTAAAAATATTAAATAAACAAACAAATAATATTAACATGAATTAAATAATAACTTTTTTTTTTTAAATTATAAATTATCGATAAA
>JAJTWR010000473.1:927500-947500 GCA_021613335.1 Whitmania pigra
CACGTAATCGCATTGGTCCGGGTTTTTATTTCATTAGGCATTTGCCTGCCTGCGCCCCCATTCAAAGCCGTGATGGGGGCAAACTCCGGCCATGGCTCTTCTATTCCCCCCTCTGTGGCAGATCCACAATTTTAAGGACTTTGAGGCAGAATTTGTCTAGGGATTAATATGAGTAATAACTAATTATTAACTAATTATATTAGCTTTGTTGGAAGGTTTTCTGTTTAAATTTTAAGGACTTTTACGCAGAATTTGTCTAGGGATTAATATGAGTAATAACTAATTATTAACTAATTATATTAGCTTTTTTGGAGGGTTTTCTGTTCAAATTGATGCCGGAAATAATGATTAATGTGACGTTGCAAAAGTCGGATTAGACGAGTTAATAGTGAATTTTTAAAATCCAATCATAAATTACGTCAGCACATTGCAAAAACTGCGATGTATGCGAAGTAAAAGCTTGAATTAGACAGCTTTATGTTTATAATGAGGACGAAGCTAAAGTAGCAACGTTCTTTAAATGAAGGAAATTTAAAACACATTGCACTTCAAAACCACCCAAAACTACCCGAAAGAAACCTTTCAACCACCCAAAAACCACCCAAAACTACCCGAAAGAAACCTTTCAACCACCCAAAAACCACCCAACACAACCCAGCCACTCCTCAAATCCTCCTCATTAGTCTCAAAATACTGAGACTCGTCGGAGCCATTCTCGTGACAGTTAAAAAAATTGATAACGACAGCATAAAATTTCAGTTGAACGATCTACTGATGACCCCGATGAACCCTTCCCCCTACCCATCAGTCCCTGGCAGGCTCCCCCCCAGCCAAACAAAACTCACCCCAAGCTGGCTATTTCTTCTTTTCTTTTTTTCACCCAATTTTCTGTCGATCATTCTGTTAATTTGCACCTCGCCCGCGGCTGAGCGTGCTTATCTCTCGCGTGGAAAATAGTCGGATTCTGATTCCAAAGAAAATGAGACACGACTTTTCAATTTCTGGAGACTTTCTGGGGGTACGATAAAGGTTGGGGTGGGGTTGGATTAGGGTTAGGGTGAGGGTAGTGGCAAGATTTGGGGGTACGATAAAGGTTGGGGTTGGATTAGGGTTAGGAGGGTAGTGGCAGGATTTGGGTAGGAATGAAATTGGGGTGTTTAAGGTCGTGTTTTTGAAGAAGATTTAGAGTAAATCGTAAATGAGTGCTCGCCATAATAAATGAAGTTTAAATATCAATTTTGACGCCATTTTTCTGTGGTAAAAATATCTCATTTTTAGGATAATTTTGAATTTCCAGGAAATCTTCCAAATTATTCTTGGGTCGACCAGGATATGGCTCAGTAAATTTGTATTTGTGTCTTGATGGACGGATGGATGAATGGATGGACGGACCAATGGATGGATACATAGGTAGAGTTGAAGTACTTGATTTCTCCAATTATTTTTGTTTTTAAAATATTATTTTTATCGATTTTATGAAATGGATTTCTGTCGTAGATTAAAAACTCAATAGTGAGTACCACCTCGAACATTTTTTATTACGTTATATTGAAAATATCAAAAAGAATACAAAAATAAACAGAATTACTTCAATTTTATTAATTTCATAAATTGCAAATCTTTTTTTTTTTATTTTGAAAATATTTTCACTTTTGAAGGCTGGAATGTTTTGGAAATTCATTCCCTCATCGACAGTTAACAAATCTTCCACGTGTTTCGTGGTCTCTCAGGTACTTCAATCACGTAAAATTCTTTCCTCGTCCTTTCACTCTCTCTCCTGTTAAAACTTTAGGGTAGGAATAAGGTATTCTAAGATAATAAGGGTATGTATTAATAATGCAATTAAGAACATTGTATTAATATTTCAATTAGGAACATTGTATTAATATTTCAATTAGGAACATTGTATTAATATTGCAATTAGGAAGATTGTATTAATATTTCAATTAGGAACATTGTATTAATATTTCAATTAGGAACATTGTATTAATATTGCAATTAGGAACATTGTATTAATATTTCAATTAGGAAGATTGTATTAATATTGCAATTAGGAACATTGTATTAATATTGCAATTAAGAACATTGTGTTAATATTGCAATTAGGAACATTGTATTAATATTGCAATTAGGAACATTGTGTTAATATTGCAATTAGGAACATTGTTACATTGATGATGAACATCATAATTAAGATTAGGGTTAGGGTTAATGTTAGATGTGAGGGCAAGATTAGAAGTCATAATAAGTTAGGGTTAGGTTAAGTGTTAAGGTTATGTTAAGGGTAACATTATAGACTATGGTGAAATAAGGTCTAGAGTTTAACTTCTGTTGGGTATGAATAGAAGTGGTTAGGTTTAGGGTTGTGCCAATGATTAGGGTGATAACCACCCCATGTTAGGGTTACCACGTTATGTTTAACGTTATGTTAGGGTAATGGTTGATGTTAGGGTTAGGTTTATGGTAATGTTAGGGTAAGAGTAAAACATCTGAAGTCTTCTGGGAGGAAATGGAAATGATTCCATGACTTGATTAGGAGCAATAAAATACTTGATTCTGCTTGTCTTTCCAGACGTGACCTTAACCTTTCCAAGGTTACATCTCTGTTTTATGGAGTCTGAGAACCAATAGATAAAGAGGATACAAAAAAAAATGATTTGATTTTTATTTTTTTACGAACGACGTTGAAATGACTGTTTTAATTCAAAATTTATTTAATTGATTAAAATAAATTGAATTCTATTTACAAATTTTTAATTGCTATAAATATTTTAACGTCATTTAACAAAAATATTTAACATTTCAAAACATATTACAACACTAATGAACACCGAAAGCTTTTTTATTCTTTAATTATTCCATGATTAATTTCGCGCCACATCCAAACTTGTCTCTTGTCGTCTGCTCTTTTGTAGCCGGACAGATGACTTTCAGTGGCTAATTCAGACGAGTCAAAAATGTCATCATCATCATCATCTTCGTCGTCATAGTCATCATCGTCGTGGTCGTCATCATCCTCATCAACATCGCACTATTGTGACCACCTGCCCATCAGTGACGCCATCAATTTCTCGGCTTCTGAATAAAAATATAAAAATAAAAAATTCCGAACAAAATAAATAAAAGATAATTAATAAAAACTGTAAATAATTCAACTTGAAATATTTTAATGCGTTCATTAAATAAAGTTTCAAACTTCCTCCAGGAAATGAATTTCATGAATTTTGTGAAAATTAAACGGAAAAGCAAAAATTAAAAATTTTAATTTCCTGAATATATTTTATATTTTTAGATTTAGACGAAATTAAAAAAAACACATTTTAAAATATATTTGATTTATTTCTTTAATAAACTAAATATTAAATTAGAAAATTATTTATAAATCTCATATTTATTCATGTTTAATTAAATTTATTAATCATTTGCATAAATCATTACCTGTGTTTATAACAAATCAGTAGCTCTGTCAATTTAAACCAATAAAATAGATTGAAAATAATAATAATAATATAAAATGAGATAAGTTTCAAAATATTATTTATTTTTCTGCTGCTTACGGCTATTATAATTAACAAATTTATATTTTCAATTATTAAATCTATTTAAACTCAACTTTAAGATTTGTCACGCAAGAATGGTTTCAAATTAAAATGATAATTGGGATTATTTTGAAGCAGCCAATGGAAACAGTGGGACGAACACGTGATGCACTGTCTTCTATTTATGGCATCGACTGAACCGAGCACCTGTTCATGCATATTAATGAGTCGTAATAACTTATCCTTGGCTCTGCTAAAGTATTAATGGTTTGCTAATGATTTTAATACAAATGTTAATAAAAATTAATATTAATATTAATATTAATAATAATATTAATATTATTTTATAATATTGTTAGTTAATAATGAAATTTAATAATTTAATATTTGGGCGAAACCTTATCACGAAGAAAATCAATTCAGTGTGAAATTGTCGACGAACAATGACAACAAGTTAGCCGAAGATGATGATGATGATGATGTAGCCGATTTGAATATTAATCAGGTGATTTAAATAATAAATAAGTACACTGAAGATTTAACAATTGGAACGCTAAGTTTGATCTCGATGATCTGGAAAATTATGAATTTGCACAAATTTAAATAATTATAAGCAAATATAAAACATTTAAATAACAAAATACTAATTATTACATAATAAATAATAACCGCGTCCATAAAAATAAATTCAAGAAAATATTTTAAAATACGTTTAAATATCGTAATTTGTTTTCAGCTCATATTTCACTCCAACGTCAGGAAATATTTTTTTTAAATAAAAAAACTGATATCCCAACTAAATTCCCTTTTAGTGATTTATGACAAATTTGCTGCTTAATTTGTAAAATTACAACTTAAATTGCAAATAAATTTTTCAGAATTTTGAATTTAAACGATTTATCATTTTATTATTACTTTTTTTTAAGTAAAGAAAAAGAACGACAATTACCAAATTTAGTTGAAGAAAATAATTTTTTTTTAATTTTTACTTTTCAGTTTTATTTATTAATTTCTACATAAATTTGGTAATTATTGGTATTAAATAATGTAATTAATTACAAAAATTAATCGTGAATTGTTTATTCTTTTAAATGCTTGAAATGTAAAAATATTTCAAAGGACTATGAAATTCGCAGAGGAGCAAAATTTTCCATTTGTTTTTTAAACAATTTAATTCAAATTATTTTTTAATTCAAATTGTTTTTTAAATATTTTAATTCAAATTATTTTAAAAGTAATTAACACGCACTTTCACAATGCCGCATCCACACACATCGTCACATTAGCACATCGCAGATATCGTGTGTTATTACCAATATATTATTACCATGGTAACGAACCACCAAGGAGAGTTATGATATCGATCACTTCGAGTTGAACTTTGACTTGACCTTGTGGTAAGAACACCGACCAATTAGCAATTGTTGTTGATGTTTTACAAGAGTCGTTTCAAAATTTTTTGTTGGAAATAACAGGGATTAATGATGTATTTTGTTTAAAATGTATTTTATTTAAAATGTATTTTATTTAAAATGTATTTTATTTAAAATGTATTTTATTTAAAATGTATTTTATTTAAAATGTATTTTATTTAAAATGTATTTTATTTAAAATGTATTTTGTTTAAAGAGTATTTCATTTATAACTTGTTAACATTCAATTAAATTCAATTAATTAACATCAACTTAATTCATATCATTAATCAAGATGACGTTATTATTATTAATAATATTAATTTTACTATTATTATTTATGACGTCATTTATTTAATAATTGCTATCATTTTTCATTTATTTTATCATTTACATTTTTTAAATAATTCACGAAAAATGACGATATGAAGCGAAAGAAATTATTTTCAAAAATTTTCTGCGTGCAAGAAGATGAACCAGGGTTGATGGGAGGATTTTTTTCTTAATGTACCTGGAGATGATGATGACGACGTTGATGATGATGACGATGACGACGACGATGATGATGACGATGATGATGATGATGATGATGACGACGACGACAACGATGGTGATGACGATGTGATGACGATGGTGATGACGATGGTGATGACGATTGTGATGATGATGATGATGATGATAATAGTGGTCATAAACATAGGATACTATACTTCCAAAATTCCAAAACTCCAGGGTCGCAAACCCCAAACTCGTCATCCCTTCGGGAACAATTTTTCCTTTGAAAACGATGTTGGCAGTTTCCAATACCCCCAGTGATTCCTGTCTGTCCCTTCAGTCCCTGATGGGCACATGCACGAATTCGTTATTGGATATTTTCCCTATCGTTTGATTTTAACGAATATTATTATTATTATTATTGTATTATTATTAATATTGTTATTATTGTATTATCATATTTTTAATATTTCTTTATTATTATTATTATTGTTATTATTATTATCATCATATTTTTATATTGTTTTTAGGGTGGTGGAATTTAATTGATGCGAAAATAAATCGTCATCGTCATCATCACAATCACAATCATCATCATCAGCAGCATCAGCAGCAGCAGCAGCATCAGCAGCATCAGCATCATCATCAGCAGCAGCATCATCAGCAGCAGCAGCATCAGCAGCAGCAGCATCAGCATCAGCATCATCATCAGCAGCAGCAGCAGCATCAGCATCAGCAGCAGCATCAGCAGCATCATCAGCATCAGCATCAGCAGCAGCAGCAGCATCAGCATCATCATCATCATCATCATTCATCATCATCATCATCAGCATCATCATCATCATCAGCATCAGCATCATCATCATCCTCATCATCATCATCATCAGCATCATCATCATCATCATCATCATCATCATCATCATCATCATCATCATCATCATCATCATCATTCATCATCATCATCATCATCATCCATCATCATCATCATCATCATCATCATCATCATCATCATCATCATCATCATCATCATCATCATCATCATCATCATCATTCATCATCATCATCATCATCATCATCATCATCAACATTACTCCAACTTCCATTTCCAGTGAGTGACGTCATCATCATGGAAAACAGACATCGGTGACGCTTTCTCTAATTGAAATGAGATTAAATTGCCAACATTTTTGTGTTTATTTTTTCTGAATTTAAACAAAAATTCCATTATTTTAATTTTATTCTATTTTTTATAAAAATTATTTGCCATTGCTGTTTGTGTAGTTAAATGCCTGGAAATCAAATTATTATTATTATTATTATTATTATTATTTACCTAGTTTTCTTATTTCTTTATTAATTTATTTCCAATCTAAGAAAATCAACTCCTTAGAAAAAGAAATCACAATCAACCAGAGAATAAAACTGTTCAACCAGATATTAACACATTCTCACGCACGTACATCACAACGAACACAATCACACACACACAAACAACCGCAGACACAATCACAAACGCACACGGGCACACGGAAGTGAAGATGTAACCTGGCAAAAAGGTAATAAATCCATCCGACCAGACTAAGCTATGCGGTTCGCGCGCCACCTTTTCACGCTTGACCGAACCAAGCAGAAAAACCAAGGAGCCGAGAATCGATCAAGCGCGACCGATTGATGCCTCGATACGAGATATTGAATGGCGCTGGATTCCATGGCGGACACGTGCGCGGAAGGCTAGTGACGTCATAAACAGGAAGTGACGTCAGCAGCGAGGAAATTGGCCCCTGTTTGTTGTCGTTGCATGCGTGATTGTCTGTTTGGTGATGGTGATGATGACGATTTGGATGATGACGATGATTTATTTACGCTTAGTTATTTTTAATATTTGAATAAATGTTTTAATGAATACGATAATACCTTCTAAATATGTAAATGTAAATGTAAATGAAATGTAAATATAATTTAAATATTAAAATAATTCTTTAAAATTAAAAGTAAGAAATTTATTGCAAGACTTAAAATTAAACTGAAATCTGGAGAGGTCAGAATTTAATATTTCTTTTTTTAATATTTAAAACAATAATAAACCAAAACCTCAATCTTTCTGAAATTTAATTTCGATTTTAAATTTGATTTTCAGAATAAATCGATTTTTTTTTTCATAAAAATAATTCAGAATTATAAATTTGATTTTCAACTTCATTACGGAAATACTCGTCGCATAAATGGCTGATGAAAAAATATTTTACTTTCATTTTCATTATTTAAGCGCAATTCTAAACAAAATAAATAAAAAGATAATATTAACTAAAATAGAGAAGAAAATCAATAAAATTAATGTTATTTAATTATTCATATCATCATTATTATTGTTAATATTATTATTATCATCATCATCATCATTTATATCTGTTTCATCTATTTTTTTTATTTAAAGTAAAGAAATTACAAAAGTAGAGATGGTTGGATGGATGGATGGATGGATGATGGACGGACGGACGGATGGATAGATGGATGACTGGATGATATATAGATGAATTGATGGATGAATGGATAGATGGATGGATGGATGGATGAATGAATGAATGGATGGATGGATGGATGGATGAATGGATGGATGGATGGATGGATGGATGGATGAATGGATGGATGAATGGATGGATGGATGGATGGATGGATGGATGGACGGATGGATGAATGGATGGACGGACGGATGGATGGATGGATGGATGGATGGATGAATGGATGGATGGATGGATTGAACGTGCCAGAAAAAACAGTCGCCATAATGGACCCGCGCTGGTGACATAAAGAATATTCGATATTTTTAGACGTCACAATATTTCAAGTTAATTAAACTCTTTTCACAACTTCACTAGTTAAATATTAGAAAATAAATTAAAGTCATTTTTTAATTATTTTATATTTACTTTACTTTATTTTTCTGTTAACCTTTCTTGTTCATTGTTTGTGTGGAAGTATTTAAACTTGCACTTCCTACGCAATTTTTTAGCCTGCTCATGTTAAGCAATATTTTTTTTGTTTTTCAACTTTTTTTTTTTTAATTATTCAACTTTTTTTTTTTAAAAACCAAATTGACAAAAGAATGAGGGTCTCGTGGATGCTCTGAATTAGCGGCCCTGAATTTCTCACGGGTGACCTTGCTGCATCTGTACTGCTTTCTTGTACTTAAATGATATTAAAATTAAAATTAAAAAAATAGATTTTGTACTAACTAATGCGTACTTATGAGTCTGCAGTATCTACGTTTGTTCTCAGGTTGTCGTAAAAAAACTTATTTCTACTCATTGGGCGGCTTGCTGAAGATATTTTGTTAAATATTTTGTTTTCAATATGAATCATCAGACAAAACTTAGAGAACATTTAGCATTTGGAACTTGTTTCGTTGCATGCAAATAACGCGTGAAAGATTAATGAGCGATGACTGTCAAAGAACCTTGTGAACAGTCCCAAACAAACTTGTTTTACGCGTTGATAGTCAAACAGAAATGATTTTTTATAATTATCAGAAACATTTTATTATTAAAGTAATTTGAGTAGAATTTAAAAAATAAAAGATTCTTTTCATATAAATATCTCAATGGAACAAAAGTAGAAATGAACATTTACTTGAGACGCGGAAAAGCAGAATCGTCCGAGACGTCAGGGGCATCTGCAAACACTCTCGATGCTCTAACCTCGTCTTTGAAGTCTCTTCTGTTCATCCCAACTCTGCCTCTGCGTCTAACGTCATAGTAGCTGGATGATCCAAATTTGATCTGATCAATTGTCTTGATAGTGTCCTGCTTTACGACCTTTTCCACTTTATTCTGGTCCTCTGTCCCACTCTTTTTGGCACATTCCTTGGTTTTAGCCAAATTCAGTGAAGAGTTTTTTCGGCTCTCGGCCTGCATTTCCTTCCACTCATCCAATGTGTACTGCTTTACCTCTGGTTCAATTTGTTTAACGTCTCTTCTGTTATTTCTATATCCTCCCCTACCCCTATATGGTCTGTTGCTCATTGACCTTTCCTTGATTTGGCGCGATGAAGCCTCTTCAGTAACAGTTGAAGGGTTCTCGGAAGATGGGAAGTATTGAATGTGATCACTAAATCTTACTCTACGCCTGTCAGTATTAATGCTCTTGTGAGTTTCTGATGCAGGGCTTGATGTAGCCTCTTCAACGACAGCAGCAGAGGTCTCCGAGGATGGAAAATGTTGAATTTGGTCTCTGAATCCTACTCCACCTTGCCTATAACCCCTGTAAGGCTTATCATTTATTGGCATCTCCTCAGAATGTCCTGACGACACCTCTTCTTTAGCAGTAATGTTGGCCTCGTACGATGGTTTAGCAAACCCTTCTCGGTCTCTTCTAAATCCTTCTCTGCCTCTGAAAGGTTTGTCATTTCTGGCACTTTGTTCAGCTTCTCTCGTTATAGCTGACATCTTGGCAGCAAAGGTTGAGTGTGTTTTTCTAGTGAACTCTTTGCCTCCTTGATAAACAACTCTTTCTCTGGGACCCTCGTCAACGACCACCTCAGTGACACTCTCTACTTTCTTTTTCTTCTTTTTCTTTTTTCTCTCGTCAATTTGAAGACCTGTGTCCCCTTCTGCGGTTGATCCAGTTTTCTGAATTTTATGAGAAACTTCAATTGTATCAGCCTTCTTGGGTCGGGACTTTTCCTTGGCAGCAGCCTTGATGGCCTTCTTCAGTGCTTTCTCTTCCTTCTTTTGATTGAACTTATCAAGAAGTTCTCCGGCAACGTCATCATCGCCTTCTTGTTCAAATGCAAGGAACCTGTTCTTTATATCTACCCTAATCTCAACTTTTGCCATAATGTTATTCTAGAAATTTTTGAATATTCTAAATTTGGTTTTTGAGGATGTTTTCTTGATTGATAGTTTTTGATAAAATAGTCTGTATTGAGGTTCTTTAAAAAGATCATGAAAATAACAATTAAAAAAAATTAAATTTAATTATTTTTTATATTTTCATAAAAAATGGCATTTAATTTTAATTTAACTTTTGGTCATTTATTACATTTAGCATAACCAGTTAAAAGTAATGATATTGAATGGTTATTTGATCAATTAATCGATAAGGCCATTAAAATGCCAAATTAATTTTTTTTTGTTTGCATTAACTTGTCTGTTAGTTCGTTAATTAAAAGTTAGTTCTTTGCAGAGGTAGTAGTTTCACAACAGAAGTTCCCTTGTTTCTTTTTTTTTTATAACCTGACATGTTTAGGGAGTAGCAATCAGACATTTTTATAAACGTCATCTCGACGCGGTGACGACGACAATGACCTCGATGACCTCGATGACACTAGCGACAATGATGACGACGACGACAGCGGCAACAATGACGACAACGACGATAAATAATTTGTAATTTATTTTTAATTTACAACTTTTAATTACAACTGTCTAATTAATTAACCTCCATCTTCTCATCTCTTTCGCAGACGAATCAGCAGCAGACGACAAGCGTGGAATTCTACTTCCTGTTCTTCTCTTCGTCCACGGAGACTCCTTTCATTTGGGAACCGGAAACGCGTACGAAGGAGGTGTCATGGCCGCCTCGGGTGGAATGGTACTGGTGACGTTTAATTACAGGCTCGGGATTTTTGGTAGGTTGATGAAGAAGATGTTGTTGTTGTTTTTGTCGTTGTTTTGACGATGATGTTGACTTGGTGACGATGATTGTCATGATGATGATGATGGTAATGATGGTGTTGATGATGATGGTAATGATGGTGTTGATGATGATGATGATGACGGTGTGATGATGATGGTAATGATGGTGTTGATGATAATAACGGTGTGTTGTTGTTGTAGTTGATGACGACGGTGATGATAATGATGATAATGATGATACTGATCCCTGGCAACATTGATATTATTTCCTAGCAAATTTATTACCAGATTCTCTTTTATAATCTTCTGCGCGAAAATATACGGACAGAAAAATTCAATATCTTCAGAATAAAATGGTTCCCTCTCGTATGCAAATGAGGTCAAAGGGGAAAGTTTAAAAATAGTTCTCGTGATTATGTTTATAAAATTTAAAATTTTCAAATAATAGAATCAAATTAATTTGTAAATCTGCTTGCACAGTAGGTATTAAACTGAGCGATAATTTGAGAACGTTTTGTTCAAAGTCCAGTCTCTTCTTGTTTGGTAACTAATCAATTAATTATTATGCTGACTAATTATGATAACGATGATTATTTAATTATTAATTATTAATTATTAGTTATTATATTAATATGTTACTTCACATAAGTTAACGACGATTAATATTTGATTGCGTAATGAAAATATGTTGATTGTATTCATTAGTTACAAGCTAATAGTTAATTAATAATTATAATAACATCAGTTATAACTGCAACTAATTAGTTCGGTAAATATTTAATTATTTTGTTCCAGTAAATAGTTGAATGAGACTTTTCGACACCATCACATTAAAATTTCATAATTAATAATAACAAGCTTGTATGATGTCGTAATACCAGTATTATCTTCCCTGATGCTTCCTTAATATTAATGATAATGTTATTTATTTATTTGATTATAGTCCGTTGCATAACTGAGATGATTTGGATTAATGATAATGATCTAATCATTCTTTTTATATCACCCAATCAGGCTTCCTGAGCACAGGTGACAGCCACGCCCCCGGAAATTACGCCATCTTGGATATTGTGGCGGCTCTTCATTTCATAAGGTTTCTAATTTTTTTTCCATACGGAATACGATTCAACAAATTCACCATCATCATCGTCGTCGTCATCATCACCACAACCACCATCATCATCATGCAGGTTAGCCGAATGGGTGACGTGCCTGCATACGGCGGTAATGGCAACAGTCGTAATGTGTCGTGTTCGAAACCCAGCCTGCACTGCCGCCAGCGCCCTTGGGAAGAAGCGCTATATAAATGGTTACAAGAAGCGCCTCTGACGCTATGGATATGGCACTGTGTAGATGAAGTACAATCACAATTACAATCATCGTCATCATCGTCATCATCGTCATCATCACCATCATCATCATCATCATCATCATCATCATCATCATCCTCATCATCATCATCCTCATTCATCATCATCATCATCATTCATCATCATCATCATCATCATCATCCATCATCATCATCATCATCATCATCAATCATCATCATCATCATCATCATCATCATCATCATCATCATCATCATCATCATCATCATCATCATCAGGAAGAACATAGAATCCTTCGGAGGTGATCCAAACCACGTGACCCTCATGGGTTCCGACCACTCTGCTGCCCTCATCAACTTCCTTCTCATTTCTCCGGTCACCAAAGGTCAGAGCTAATTAATATTCATATTATTCATAAATTACTCTTGTTAGTATTCAAATTCTAATTATTAGTACTAATTGTATATTTTATTATTTATGTTCTAACTGAGCTTAAAAAAAGATTTTACTGATAAAATTCTGATCGATCAAAATTGAATCTACATGCTGAGTTGGGATTAAGTGTTTATCTATCTTCGTCATCTTCATCATCTTAGATGAAATCGTCCATGAAATTCATTGAAGCGAGACTGACGAGATCACTGTTGTTCATACAGACTTTGTATGTTTGTATGTTTGTCTGTTTGTGCATTTAAAATATTATCGTTGATAAATAGTTTAAAACCCAACACCTATTCAATCAGTAATATTACAAATACAATTACAACTACAGATACAAAATCAAGTACAAATACAAATACAAGTACAATTACATGTACAATTACAATTACAAATACAAATACATGTACAATTACAAATGCAATTACAAATACAATAAGAGTTCTTGATGACAGACATCTAAAGACCATAGCGAGACACAGAGACAGGCCTCATTAATAAACCCTCCAATGATTTTCCATCCGATAATCGATCATCGTACAGAACCTTTAAAAGATGCATCCTGGTATAGATTAATTCATTCATTAGCTCATACACGAATTCATTCAATCATTCATTCACTTATTCATTCATTCGTTCGTTCGTTCGTTCGTTCGTTCATTCATTCATTCAAGCATTCATTCATTCAATCATGCACAATTCACTCATTCAATTATTCACTAATTCCCTCAATCCAATCATTCATTCATTCATTATTCATTCATTCATTCATTCATTCATTCATTCATTCATTCATTCATTCATTCATTCATTCATTCATTCATTCATTCTTCATTCATTCATTCATTCATTCATTCATTCATTCATTCATTCATTCATTCATTCATCATTCATTCATTCATTCATTCATTCATTCATTCATTCATTCATTCATTCATTCATTCATCATTCATTCATTCACTAATTCACGAATGCATTCATTCACTTATACATTCTCGCATTGACGCATTTATACATTCATACTCACCGTTTCGTCTTTCCCTTACATTCACAATTCAATCCAATTTCAAACGTACCGAAAACATTCAGCGGATTGATGAAGTCATCGGTCATTTTTTTGTTCGATCGAGCGTAAAATAGATGGAGTTCAAAATAGGTCGCTGATTGATCAGAATTTCCAGGGACGGTTTCCAGTGATTGGTCGTCGTTATGGATGAGAGCATCGAGCAATAAACATGAGGGTAGGAAATATTTTGCAAGTGTTCGTCATCGATCGATTAATATTGGTTTAGAAAAGAAAAAAAATAATTGAGAAACTGGGTCACAAAGATACTCGTAAGGACAAAAAATTATCACAAGATGATGTAAAAGTAGTCAATAATAACTTAGTAATGACATGCGCAGGAATGCGGGAAATTTTATTGTGCCATTTTAAGATTATAAGGGAAAAGCCGACTGATCATTGTACCTTTCATCATCGTCATCGTCATAATTATCATTATCACCACCACTATCATCACAATTATCGTTATCACCATAGATGTCTTCGTCGTCGTCATCATCATCATCGTCATCATAACCGTCTTCGTCATCAGCGAATTACCTCCAAAGCAATGCGCCACAAGCACTCTCACTAAATCACATTTGCCTCATCCAAGAGTGTGTCATCCTCCTGCGTTCATTCAAGCGTGAAATGTTGAGATGAGGGGCACTTGTTTATGTTTGCCGCTTCATGTTCCGATGTTCCCGTGGACGATGGCGACAGCCGATAACGATAGTAACGACGACGACGACGACGATGATGATGATGATGATGATGATGATGATGATGATGATGATATGATGGATGATGATGAATGATGATGATGATGATGATGATGATGATGATGATGATGATGATGATGATGATGAGGATGATGATGATGATGGATGATGATGATGATGATGATGATTGATGATGATGATGATGATGATGATGACGATGATGATGACGATGATGATGACGACGATGATGATGATGATGATGATGGATGATGATGATGATGATGATGTGATGATGATGATGATGATGATGATGATATGATGATGAATGATGATGATGATGATGATGATGAGGATGATGATGATGATGATGAGGAGATGATGATGATGATGATGATGATGAGATGATGATGATGATGAGGATGATGATGATGATGATGATGACGATGACGACAATGAGGTCGATGATGATTAATATTATTATTACTATCATTATTAGTCGTAGTAATAGTAGCATTAAGATTATTATTATTTTTTTTATATATATATATTATATAATAATGATCATCATGATCATCATCATCATCAATCATATTAATCGACGTAATACATCTGACGATCCAATATGATGACCAGATAAGGTACATAAAATAAATAAACATAAAAAGATTCTCCGATGGAATATTCAGATAATGTTGCTCTGTAGGTGGCATAAATATCCTACAAGCAGCTTATTAGTATATACAATTTAGCTATCATCCTAGACATTTATTATTATTATTGCTAATATTATAGGGAATAATTAATATGAATTACACTATCATCATCATCATCGTCATCGTCATCATCATCATCAAATATTCTCTCCATTGCGTTTTCCATGTCATCAAAAAAACCCAGTCAAACCCTTGCCATGTAATCATCATGAGAAGATTTGCATTTTAATCTTTGTTTTTATTTTTTAATTTTTGTTTTTATATTTTTTTTATTCATTTTTATTGTCGACGTCTGAAAATATTGATATTATGATGATGCATATACCCTATTGTCGATGATGATGATGATGTTTTGTTTTGTTGAAATTGAATTTTTAATTTATTTTTTAATATTTTCGTTTTAATTTAGTTTAATTTTGATCAACTAACTCGCGGAATTGTTCTTTTTAAAGTTTATTTTTAAATAAATATTTGTTTTAAATTCAATTTCAATTCAGCACATTAGCATCGATGACGTGAAAATTAAGAAAAAATGGAATTAATATAATCACTAAAACCTCCATCATCATCATCATCATCATCATCATCATCATCATCATCATCATCATCATCAGCATCATCATCATCATCATCATCATCATCATCATCAGCATCATCATCACATCATCATCATCATCATCATCATCATCATCATCATCAATCATCATCATCATCATCATCATCATCATCATCATCATCATCATCATCATCAGCATCATCATCATCATCAATCATCATCATCATCATCATCATCATCATCATCATCATCACATCATCATCATCATCATCATCATCATCATCATCATCATCATCATCATCATCATCACCATCATCATCATCATCATCATCATCATCATCATCATCATCATCATCATCATCATTATCATGGTCATCATCGTTATCATCATTGTCATCATCATCATCATCATCATCATCATCAATATCATTCCGCCATTTCCAAGGAGAAATCTTCAGCGCGTTCGAAAATGATTTCTCCTTTTATATTCCAATATCCAGTTCCTCTGGGTTTGTACGCGTTTCGGCATTCGATTGGCCGATTGAGATAAGGCCCCGACCAATGGGAACGAGGGAACTATTACCCTCCTACCCTCCCAGCCCCGCCTCGTCCCCCCCACAAAACCGTGGGCCATTACGATCGAAGCTTTGATGGAATGATCGGACCACAAATAAATTCTGTCCGGAGGTTTTGTCCCGAGGTTGAATTCAGACTTCGCTTCGACGTTGTGTCTATTTTCCAGACTGTTATGGAAATGTTATGTATTTAATATTCAATATTTATTTTTATTTTATTTTAAAAATGAGGTTTTTTTTTTGTATTCATTAATGTTGTTATTTGTTATTAATTCCTAGATTATTTATAATCAAATCATTAGTTCCAGTTATTTTAATATTTTACTACTAATACTAAAATTATGTTGTGGCATTAAAAACAGTTTTTTGTAAACATCTACAACTACAATAAAGATGAATGTTAAATTTTTTGACCATCAAATTCTACCAAAAGCGACATCATCATCATCATCATCATCATCATCATCATCATCATCATCATCATCGTCGTCGTCATCATCATCATCATCATCATCATCATCATCATCATCATCATCATCGTCATCGTCATCATCATCATCATCGTCATCATCATCATCATCATCATCATCGTCATCATCATCATCATCATCATCATCATCATCATCATCATCATCATCATCATCATCGTCATCATCATCATCATCATCATCGTCATCATCATCATCATCATCATCGTCATCGTCATCATCATCATCATCATCATCGTCATCATCATCATCATCATCACATCATCATCATCATCATCGTCATCATCATCATCCATCATCATCATCATCATCATTCATCATCATCATCAATCATCATCATCAATCATCATCATCATCGTCATCATCATCATCATCATCATCATCACATCATCATCATCATAATCTGTCGATAACCACACAACGCCCCCTTCTGACAACCACCCGGTAACGGAGTGTTATCTGAAGGCGTCGGTCTACCCGGGTAAAACGGTCCTTTTAATCCATATGCCGTGAAACAATGGCTTTTACTGCATCCTGTTTGTTCCACCAAGAGAGCCAAGGTCAGTAGGATGAGGCGTCGGGGTTCAAGTCTGGATTTATCGGCACCGGTCTCCCCCCCCCCCCCCCCCCCATTCTTAGATGTTCGTCTGGATGTTTTTCTCTTTTACGATGGCCGGTGCGAAGTGAAATAATTTCCAAATTACCGCCTAATTATGCTGGAAATACGGCTTAATTATTCGAAAATCATGCGTTATTATTGTAAATTATCGGCAATTATTGCGGATGGAATTATATTTACATGCCAATTCTCTTCAAAAAAGATTTCCCGAAGTACCGTCAAATCATCGTAAAAGCATCTTAAAGCTAAGAATTACCAACATTCACAACATATTCAACATTCACAACATAAGCAACATACACAATATATACAATATTCATGACAAACACAATACTCATAGTTTAACCGCTAATGCATCCATAAATCCACTTAATAATTCATCCAAAAATGCAACAACAAATTCACCCAAACAATTCATCCAAAAAATCAGCAACCCTTCAAAAAAATTTAATGACCTCATCCAGGTGATAACGAACAAGGTAAATAAATAATAAATACCAATAAATGTTCTTTGTTTACCTGGAAAACAAATGGCGCTTTTTCTGACCAGAAAGGCAGACGAGTTCCTGCTTTCATTAACACCGTTTAAGAAAGAAGGCATCAATTATAAATTATTATTAGTATTATTATTATTATTATTATTATTATTAGTATTATTATTATTATTATTATTATTATTATTATTATTATTATTATTATTATTATTATTATTATTATTATTATTATTATTATATTATTATTATTATTATTATTATTATTATATTATTATTATTATTATTATTATTACTATTATTCATCGTCATCATTTCTATTAGTACTGTGAATTCCAGACACAGGATTTATTTTTTCGTTCTTATTGTTCATTTGCAAATGTCTCAGGAACACGGTGACAACAATTTCCAAGGCTTTATTTTCAATGTTTTCAAATTCTTTGATTCAGGTTTTTTTAATTATTTTTCTCTGCATTTTTTAAATGCTTAAAAATTCCCTTGTAAATTGCAAAAGTTTTAAAACGAGGACAACAGCAGAGTTTGCCAAAAGCATGAAAGTCAGATGTATTTGTATTTAATTGGATTTAAATTATTTGTTTTTTTAATTGCATAATTATTATTAAATTTGTATTTAATTGAATGATACTATATTTTTTTAAATTACATCATTAATATATTTTACTTAATTAAATGATATTTTATTTTTTAATTTACACTTTCTTGAAATTTTTCAATGATAGAAAATATTGCAATTAATTTGCAATGTTAAGTTGAATTTAATATATTCTTTGTCTGAACAATCATTGTACTACAATGTCCTTAAGACTCAATGTCATCACATCTTTAAATCATATTCAGAATGTACAGAATAAGAACATGAAACTGGACGAACGCTGACAAAATGTCTGACTGAAAGTCTGCAGATGTCTGTGAATGTTGTGAAAGTAATTGGAAAATAAATCACTTTCCACGATCGACCTGGAATAAATGTCTCTCATTCATTCCTTCATCCTTGCGCATATGTGCAATGACGACGATGATGACGACGACGACGATGATGATGATGATGATAGCATGGCTTGTTCCAGTTGATGTTTAACCGTTTCCTGACAAGCCAATCCATCTCCAGTTGACATTTAATACTTAAATCAAAACCTCAAGACTCAAATTAGGACTGGCAGCCATGATGATGGTGATGATGATTAAGATTGTAGTGGTGAAGTTGATGATGATGATTTTGATGGTGATATTGAAGACGACGAAGACAATGATGGTGAAAATCGTTTTTTTTTGCCAAATTGTTACTAAATAATTCCAATTCACATGAATAATCAACTATTACTTATAAATGTGTTTTTGATCATTTTCAAAGAAGCAACTTTTTTTGTTTAACAACATGCAGGAAAAAATCTCTTCAAAAAAGTCATCATGTCAGGGGCATCGGCCCTGAGCAGTTGGGCACTGGATAAGAATCCTATGGCCAAGACCATTACCCTAGCCTATCAACTCAATTGTACTAACTCGCCCACCATTCGAATTCTAGACAACCAAGAGACCAAGGACTTGGTGGCATGCCTCAAGAAGGCATCAGTCAACAGTCTGCTACGAGTGCAGCTGCACTCGACTTGGTTCGTACCCTCTTTCGGCCCGGTAATCGATCAGAGCACTCTGAACGCAAAGAACATTGAAATTCTCGAATCGTCCGTGTTTCGTCGTTCCTTCCAGGGCGATCAGGAGCCCGTTTCGGAGTCAAAGCACGCCTGGAACGTACTCAACGTCTCGTCCGAAATCGCAGGAAAGATGTGGAAGAACTTTCAGCCTGAACGAACCGACCCAATCAATCACTACGGCTCCCAGAGAAGCCAGATTAAGTCCGATGCAACGGAGAGGAGGAGATTGGAGTCGACGGCGTTAATTTTTGACAACATACCCGTCGTCGTCGGATATCC
>JAJTWR010000473.1:955000-985000 GCA_021613335.1 Whitmania pigra
TTTGTCACCTTCGTCACTTGTAATTTTAAAAATTACAAGTCAAGCAGAGGCGGCAAATCACAAGCGGTTTTATCGTTTTATCAATTATCAGCCATTTTACAACTTTCGTTCAACATGATGTCGGAACAGTGCTAACAACAACAACAATAATACAAGTAAATAAAAGGAAGTTGCATCGATTATCAACTGATGTTGTCTTAGAGAAAGGTTTTTATAAATTTAAAAAAACTAAATTTTCAATTTTATATGATTTCGTGATTTTTACGTAAGAAAAAAGAATCCTCAATCATCAAAAATATGATTTAAAATAAAAATAAAAATCACGCAAAACACGACGATTTTAAATAAAATTATTTTAAATCAAATTTTATTCGTGATTTTAAATCATTTGATTTGAAATACTACCCATCACTGGATGGATGGATGGATAGATGGATGGATGGATGGATAGATGGATGGATGGATGGATGGACAACGTTAGTCCAAACGCACGTGACTCTAGCTTTGAGGAGCAATTTTTCTGAAAGCCTCAGTTAAATAGAAAAAAAATGAATGTTCCTTAAAATCATTTTTGAAGCCATTTTGAAGGTTCTTTGAAGAATTGGAAGTTGATCCTCAAGATCTTGTATTTTTGTTCAAGATTATCTCGTGGTCATTATTACTTTAGAGCGATTAGGAATTTGTTTTGAATAATAATAATAATAAAAATTACTAATTTCAAAATACTCTTGCATTTTTTATTTTGAATTGGATTTTGACATTTTTTGACATTTCCCCCTCCAAAAACAATAAAAAATCATTTCTACTTTTTTAATTTTTAAAAACCTTTGACTGACGATTTGTTTAAAAGTGTAACCGTCTCCTGGTGAGAGTAATAATTTGTGGATCCTTGTAATTAGTTATCGAAGATGACATTTAAATTCGTCCTTGAAAAATATTTTCCTTTTTCTCATTTTTTTTTTACATTTTTATGTTCCAAACTTGAATGAAAATGTCGTTGCATGTCAGTACCGAATTGTCAACATTCCTCCTAAGATTGGCCATTCGGTACTTGGCTGTACATACCACGGGTTCGGAGGCTGATTAGGGTTAGATTGGGGTTGGAGTTAAGTTTGAATATTACTCGATTAAACGTTCTACGTACTTTAATATTGATGGATGGATGGATGCTTAGCACTTAGTACGGGTACTTTAAGCCGCCACTGCTTGTACTTGTATTGCGAAGGTGTACCAACGAGTATTCTTGATCGAATGGACGTCTGCCCGTGACGTTTGGTTCTGAAATCTAATTTCTCCAAGGCAAACAATCTATCAATTTAAAAGCATTCAACGTTATTCTGACCAGGGCCTCAAAGCCCAGCCCCCCCAGTTGACCATCTTCGTCTTCAACTGAGCTTTTAATTATTATTCCTTTTTTCTTCGTTCACTTCCATCTGTCGATCATTCCGTTGTTCCGCTTCATCGAGCCTATTTCCTCCTTTGAATGTTAACGAGAATTTCATTTCAAATCGAAACCAAAACAAATACAAACAAAGACAAATGAATAATGATGATGACGATGATGATAATGATGATGATGATGATAATAATAATAACAACAATAATAATAATAATAATAATAATAATAATAATATAATAATAATAATAATAATAATAATAATAATAATAATAATAATAATAATAATAATAATAATAATAATAACAACAATAATAATAATAATAATAATAATAACAATAATAATAATAACATTAATATTAATAAAATATTATAAATTATTAATAAAATAATTTTCACAGAAATCCGAACGTGGGTCCACTGAAACGCACCAACATTGACTTGAATGAAGACAAATTATTCTGGCCTGAATATGACGCTGAAAAACAGAGCCACTTGTCGATTGGTAACATAAATCAGCTACGAAGTATTATGATGATGATGAATATTATAATTTTTATTATTATTATTTGTTAAGATTAATAATAATTATTATTAATGGACCAATTAGCTATCACTTTGTGAGACAATTACCTAAAATAAAATAAACAGCGATTAAGCTTAACTATTTATTAACCGAATAGCTCCACTAATGACATCATTCAGAGGCAAATGAATTCTTTACAGGGGACAAACTGGAGATCAAACGGAACTACAGAAGCTCTAAAATGTCTTTGTGGCTCGATCTGATACCAAGGATCCACAGATCAGACAATCTGTCGGAACAGCACCATCAACTGGACAACTTTGACGACTTGAGGACATTTGCCAGCGAAGGATTGGACGTGGTCGAATACAACAGAATCGTTCGCTTGTACTCTCAGAGGTACGTCACGAGGGAGACCCAAGCGCCGAGATACTCATCGTCTCATCGAGCTTTTTCGTCGAATGCCGACAGATTGCTACCCTACACACTCGAGCCGCACATGTCCGACGATTCGTCTTTTGCCAAAAGAGACAACCAACTACTACTGCTCGAGAACACAAACTCCAAAAGATCGACCGTTGCTCATCGATCCAACTTCACGTCTGAAATGCCCCGACCGAGAGTTCTCTCGTCGAGTCCGAATCTTTCGGTTAAGATTGACGAAAATCCCAACAAGAGACGAAACAGCGAGCAAAATATTTTCAGAGAGAGTGGCGCTGCCCTGGCAAATTCCGAAATTCACGAATCAAACGAAGAACAAGATTCCTTTTCCATGAATACCTTCAAAGGGCTAGCCCAGGTCCCTCTGGGTATTACCGTAGGCGTAGGATGCGTACTGCTACTGCTGAATGTCATCGTGTTCGCTGCTGTCTTTTACCAAAAGTCAAAAGCCAGGAGATGCTTGGAGAAGAGGCAAAGAGAAACGAGTTGCTGTCGACACGGAGAGGCAGCTGGGAGTGGAAAGTGCGAGTTGAGTCCAGACAGGTCAGGTAAAGAGGGTCGTTCCTATAGCCATCGTCGTGGATGCTCGGATGAAACGTCTTTCTATCAGAGCCAGAGATTCCAGTGTCCGTCGCAGACAGCGCGCTTCGGGAATCGACAGTGCGAGCAGGCCGAAAGGTTCTCTGAATTCGAGAGGCTCAGTTTCACCAGCAGTGCGGATAATGGCGCTTTTCCAGGCAACCGAGACGACGACCAACAACCTCTAGCGTCAGTGCTGTGCAAGGATTCGAGAGAAACATCCGGATATCTGAAGTCTTCGTCGGCCGTCGGAGCCGATAACCGCAGCGGTAGCATCAGTTCAAACTCGGGCTCCGTGGAGTCAAAACATTACCCTGTTCCGCCCCCTCCGCCCACTAGCCAGAGACCGGGCTGTCACCACCCTCTCCAGATACATCAGAATCATCATATCAGCAGCGTGTTCGAGAAGCCTCAACAGCAGCTACTGACAAAGGACGTCTCGAAAATGCAGCACCTGTTCAAAGTTCAGTCCCACGAAACGTCCAGGCACGTCACTTCACTAATCAACTCTTCGACAACTACTACTACTACTACGACGACGACGACGACGACGACGACGACTACAAACGCGGATGTCGGACCTACTGCGAAAGCTTCTTCGGCTTCCAGTGCCGCCGACGCACCAGCCGTCGCAACTCGACCGGACACGTCGACGAACTCTATCAAAACGCCTTCATGGAAATCGACAAACATCGACGATTCCTGTTACGAGGAAGCTCTGTTCAATGAGCTGTTGAAATTGGAAGTCGAACCCTACGAGAATGACACTTCGACGCTGGTGTGATAGTTGAGACTGAAAAGGGATTTGTGGTTGCGATTGTAGTTCTATTTCTCTTCGCGTTATTATTTTTTGTTTTACACGAATGTTCCAAAATATATCCTCATTATTATCGTCATTTTGTTCGCTATGTTGAAATAAAAAAAAAAAGAAAATTAAAAATTTGAAAAAAAAATTGATTTGGAGATGTTTTCAAGTCGATCAAGTTTTCAAGGTGAGGATTGAAATATGTCGCCTGTATTGTATCGTATTGTATTGCATCACACTGCGTTAGTGACGCAAATCAAGAAGGGTTGACCATTGTTTGGCTGTTCTTAAACGAATTTAACATAAAGTGAAACTAAATTGAAAAGGTCAAAAATGTCGGATTTAAATTGTGTGTCCGGAAATTTAAGAAATTAAGAGTTTTGAGTTTCGAATCCTTATAATTATTTGATTATATTTAAGTTGGAACGATTTTATTAAAAACTATAATATTATGTGTGCATTTAAATTAATAATTAACTTTGAGTTATAATTATTCATTAATAATATTAACGTTAGGAAAAAAGACTTGGTGTTTTAAACTAAGTGATAAATATGTTCAAAATGGATAAAACAAATTTAAAAACATTAAATTTTAACAAATTGTTGATTTATTAAAATATACTTTTTTCCGACTCTTCCTAAACACTTGCTTTTCAAGCAAAGAAATAAAACGTTTATAAAAAATAAAGTAATAATAATATTATTAACCTCTATTAACAGCTAGCATTTATCTAGCTCATACCTCGTTCACTAATTTAGAAACGGCAATGAGTCACTCTATGGAATTCTATTGTCACATATTCAGTCATACGTGAACTTAAAGCTGGCCTTATACCGGATGAGGTGTGCTTTGGTATGAAATATTTGCTCTTCTCGAATTGGTTTCGTGTCGTACATGATGCCATTTTGAAACAGCTTCTTTGAACCTTTTCTGCTGAATAATTCAGACCCATCAATAAGAAATCGTTGCTAAATTTTGTTTTTCTAAGGTGCCTCATTACACTTTCTTCAATTTATTTATTTCTTTGTTATTGTTGCTGTTGTTGTTGTTGTTGGAAGTGCATTGAATTATACCCCAATTCAGCAATAAATTCACACAGGAAGGTGTGGGTTTCTGTGCTTTCATTAAAAATGCATTTTAGTAAGAAACGTAAAAGTTTTCAAATTTAATAAAAGATTGTTAGTCAGATCTCCCAAAGGGAATCATCTGTTTATCATCATCCTCATCATCATCATGTTGAAATGATGAATCTCCTCCTTTGAATTTCTTTTGTCTTCATCCAGACAAGTATTTGATGAACAAGCCCTTGACTTCACTGCTGTTGACGATGTTCCTTGCAGATTGGCAGACGACATTTATGAAATTTGATTTAACCTGCGTGAATGCACTGTCAAAAAACAGTAAAATAAAAATAGCATTGAGCTTTCTTTTGGATAAGATTTTACATTATAGTACATTTCATCATCAATCACCGCTATAAACGCGTTAATTAATTCCTCAATTAGTAACAAAAAGCACACTCATATGAAATAATAGTACACTCACGACGCGGGCATGTTGTAGAAAAGATCAGAATTGGTTCCGTCGTTGCTTACGAGGAATTCCGAAGTGTACGTAAGACAGTCAATGCTCAGTTGTCCTACGCTCCCAAGTCTCATGTTCAGCTTGACGCTGGCTTTCGTCGAAGCTGACAGTGGACCACTAATTTTATTCCTACTCTCGGAACTGACGTAGCTCCAAGTACCTGCTACCTTGACTGAGACCCCGTACAAGGCCAGGGTGATGCCGGTGGCTTCTTGGAAGTTTGTGTTGAGGATTGGATTTTGAAACTCGGTGATCTGCATGGGTTATTATTATTATTATTATTGTTATTATTATTATTATTATTATTATTATTATTATTGTTATTATTATTATTATTATTATTATTATTATTATTATTATTATTATTATTATTATTATTATATTATTATTATTATTATTATTATTTATTATTATTATTATTATTATTATTATTATTATTATTATTATATTATTATTATTATCACTAATTAATAATTAATAATTACCTTGAGTGCGAGTGAAACTTGATCGGTGACGTTCGGAAGCTGTTTGTTCAACAAATCTTGAGTCAAAAGTCTGACAACCTCTCCAGCGATATCCTTCAATTCTTTGCCGTTTGGCGGAACCAGGGCATTAGCAACTGAGTTTTGGAAAATGATTCAGAGTCGAAGAGATACGATATGAGGGTTGGCGGTTGTAAAATTTTGAAAGATATACTCCATGAGGACGTGCATTGTGTGATTGTTTGATTTTTAGATATGTTAAATGTGACGATGCCCTTTTATGTCAAACTTTTGCTCACAATAAATTTTTACTGCCGGTTAAATTATTAATTAATTTATTTTAAGATGTTATTAAACCTAACTTACACTTACACTTAATAAAGAATCAGTTTATTAATTTACTTCATAAATTGAGTAATTTTAATGCATTAATTAAAAATAAATCTTATTAATCGCTTAAATGAATTAACGACAAAAGATTCCTAGTAAATTTAGCAATCAATAATTGAATCTCTCAGTAATAGAACTTCTTAAACTTACCAAGGCAGTAACTGGTCAAAGCCAAAAAACATAACTCAAGAACTTTCATCATTTTCATTTTCGGCACAGATTCCGCTCTTCACTTCGTCGTCGAATCTTTTTATGTACCTCATTCGGTAATCCATTGATCTCATAGCTAAGCTGTGAAATACAAAAGTTCTAAACCACCACAACGACTAAAGCCTACACTCAGACAAAAGATAAGTTTTCTTTGATCTTGTCTTACCGGTTCCCCTGTAGATCAGCTGTACTGAACATAGCTCTACCTGTCAGTATCAAATCAGTACGTGACATATAGCTGTTGCAGTTAAAGTTTTTGTTTACCAATTGAGGTCCTGGACGAGTTTAGTACCTTATTAGGAGATCAGTAAATATTGTTTACCTAACTCAATATACTGCCTGGTATTATGACTTAATTTGGATAGACATGGTTTTATTTGAAAAATTGGAATTTTTTAAAATATTTTTGAAGCTATTAATATTAATTTGTTCGAAAACAACAAATTACTGAGGCGTAACATTTGTATTCTTTGTATTTTCATTGTTTTCACTTAAAACATCGAATTTCCTCTTATTGTATTTTTCAAATTGTCTTTACAATGAGAGGCTTGTCTTTTTTGTGGTTGTCGACGATTTCTAAGAAAACGTAATAATGGTGGAAAATTAATGATCCATTCTTCATCATTTCTTAGAAAAAGCTCACGTCATTGAATGTCAATTGCAAGTCTTAAATGTGTTCAAAGGTCTCGTACGAAATCCAAAACACACAATGACGTATTTTTATTTTTGCATTTAATAATCCACAGCAATTAGATTTCAGCTCGCTAAAGCCCGCTTTCAAAATATTCACAGACAATTAAAAGTCTTTGCAAATTCTCACACTCAAACAGTTAAATTTCATCAAATGTGAACCCATTATCGCAAATTATTCAATTATTACTGCCATCCATCAATGTCTTTGATAAACAAAACACCACAGTACCAAAATCTCGAACGAGTAATTATCAAAACAGAAACATTTTCTCCTTTATCAACATGTAAGAACCAAACTTTTTGTAAAATCTACTCATAACTCGAGCCCTAACTAACCCCAGAATCAAGAAATCGATTTTTTTATAAAAGCATTTTTGTATTTCGCCATTTTTGTGTTTTGCAGTTGTGGTTCTTTTCGGTCTTAAATTGACATGTCTTGAGTCGAATGATAGTCTGTCTCCATGGGTGTTGTTGTTGTTAAAATTAGGCAATCATCCCACGTTAAAGAACGTGTACAAAATTAGAAATTGTTTGTCACGATTTCTGAATGAATGAAAGAGACATTGAAGGGTGTATTTCAATAAAGTACTTGTCATTGTTGTTTAGAAATTTGAGAGTTTAAGGTAGCAGTAATAGTTGCAGAGTCCACAGCTTTTGTAAAACCACATACCAGATCTTTACAGATCAATGAAGAGAATATTTTGTGGATTCTTAAAATTACTTCATATTTTCCCAAATAAAGACAAAATGTAACTTTTGTAGAACTTCAAAAACTTTTTCACATGATTTAGGATAAAACTTGTGCATAATTTATCTTATGAACCCATTTAAATAATATAACTGATGAATATGGTACAGCAGGATACTACATTTTACAACTGAATGTTGTAAATGTCATGTTGATGTTGTTGATGTTGTTGTTGCTGTTATTGTTGATGACGTTACAACACCTGGTCATCCCTGGAGTTATGAGTGTATGCACGTCCACATTTAGAATTGTCACGACTTCCATAAGATTCATGAAAATGTTTGAAATCAATAAAAGTGAGAATTTTTTAAGCAACACAAATGAATATGATTTATTATTTTTTTTATCAGTATGTCTCCCCCCAAATAAAAAGCGCGGTTCGACACGACTTTGGAATGAATACACCTAAGCTGATTGATTTGAGATTGAGTTTTGTGAATTTGTGCTGAATATTGGTAAATTATGTGCACTAAAATCTTAATGGTTTTTAACGCTTTAAAGAAATTGTTGCTTTGTTTTCTTCAAAAATTTAAATAAATTCAACTTTTCTTAACTATTTTCAATCTGTACTTTCAACTTCGTTGGGTTCAAAAACAGGAACATGTTAAAACGCAGTTACAATAACAAAGATGGTAGTCGAATTTAAAGATCATTGCTGACGTTAAGGACAACGTGTCAACTACATAACTAACTAAAAAAGCTTAATAAAGTAACTAAATATCTAACTATGTAGCTGGCTACATGACCAAGAAGAGATCTATCAGAGGAATTAAGTCTATTTTGGCTATTTCCAAAGGAAGTGTGCATCACAAAAACTCGTTAGACTAATGAAAGAAAAATAAATATAAATATCTTTCAATATCTTTGGTAAACCCTAACCCCTAACCTTAACTTTAACTCTAACTTTATAAAGAAAATCAGTTCTATAAAGTTTGAATGTTATATTACCCACGGCAGCACCGGGTAGTATTTTAAAAGTTCGAAAGACAAATTAGCTACAAAATCAAATCTAATCAGTAGAACCATTTCGAATAACTTTATTTGAAAACAAGTTCAAAAGTGTAGATCGTGGTATCACAAGCTATTTAATTAAGTAACGTAAGCATATTCGGAACCGTAATTTTCAAAATTAAAATCGATTTTCGAAATTAACGACTATCGAATAAATAAAACAACAACAAACAACAACAACAAACCATGCGAGTGACTTCAAAACTTTAGACTACAGTTTACAACAAATTGTCTTTGAATACAAAAAAATGCTAACAAATAATTAAATACTAACGATTTAAAATTCTTAACATTGTCGATAAAGTTAATTTATTTAACTCGTTCATTCATAATTTCAAACTGATCTTTAGTTTGAAAAAAAAAAAACAAATTTTCTATTCAATCGCATCACCCATTTAAGCTGGTCTGTAACAAGCTAGTCATGTCGCTCTCGGGCGAATGACATGAAAACGTCAAATGTCAAAGTCAAAACGACTGACCAACACGAACTAGTAAATCATCTTGTCATCTGCATCGGTAAACTTCGACGGTCTTGATGCAAGTGTTGCACTTGACGTAGCAACACCAGTAGTACTTACAGTTGCATCTTTGTTTCACCTGGACCAAATCCATCGTAAATCCTCGACCACAGCACATCGACTTGCAACCGGATGGTCCCGAATGATCCTTCTTACATTCCCTTAAAGATTTGAACGGGAAGAATTGAATTTAAATTTTAAATTTATTCGGTCGAATACGTAAAGCTTGGTAAACTAGAGATAATTGGTATCCATAATTTGTATAGCGCCTTGATCATATCGACGTTGACGTATTCGTCAGATCACAAGCATTGTGTGCTTCTACTCCAGTTCGTAAACACTGGATCTTCGAGATGATTAAAAAACCAAATAAGGCTGCTAAATATGTTAAATGATATTATGAACATTTTAATTTAAAATATTGGGAATCTTATAACATTCAGTCAAAGATATCATTATTTATTTTTGCAAATTCTTAAATCTAGATTTTTAATAGCTACAATAGACAGCTCAACAAATTGTCATGTGTCTTGTATTTTAATCGATTTGTTTCCAGACTTTTCCAGAGACAAAACCTTGAGATATAAGTCATCAACTTTAGGACATCCTAAACCTTCTTGCAACCTTTCCGAATTGGCATTCAACGGCGCGCCAAAAACTCGAAATAACTAAAAATCTATCGTCAAGTCATGCGTAACCGTTTTCATCTCCCGTGAACCTGTTCAGGATTTTCGCACCTATTAAAAGGTAAAAAAAAAAAAAGGTTGCCATGAATAGCAACGCCTATCACCTTCCCTTGGTGCCGACAGATCCCAGAGCCTTGTCAGGAAGGCAGTAGTCGGGTGAGATGGTACAATATATTAGCTCGTCTTCGGCAATTGATTTGCGAGTCGGAAGAACTGATACCAGACGTCTTTCTCTTGTTTTTCTGTTGGTTTTTAAATCGACTTCGAGAGCAGAGAAGTATTTTTTCTGGAGGTTCGAACCAAGTATCCTGGCTTCAGGCAGTGCCATCCAACAGGTTTTCAGGGAACAACTACCCGATACCCCGTGGCATTTGCACGTTGTGGCCAAACTGTCCGCGGTCATCTTTCCGTAAAAGAAGACGATTAATTAAGTAAATTATTTAACGATAAAATATATTATTATAAAGAATATATATTTATATATATATATATATATTTGTTTAATAATTAAATATTTATTTATGGTTTTGATTGATTTACAAAGAAGAATTCGATTTGAATTTTCATTTTTTTTTACAAGATGTTATTGAAAGCGTTGCAGAATTGACGTAAATCTATGATAACTAAGAAATCTTATTTATAAGAAATCATCGCAAATCAAATTCGTGAATCAATTTTCATCAATGAATTTAGAAATCTACAAGGCTAATATAAAAATAATAAAATAATAAATATTAATAATAAAAATAATAAGATAATAAATATTAATAATAAAAATAATAAGATAATAAATATTAATAATAAAAATAATAAGATAATAAATATTAATAATAAGACATTTTAAACGAACGCAACATTCATCCAATCAACTTACCTTCCTTCCGACTTCGCTATTGTGAATGTTGATCAGGTGGTTCTTCGAATCTTTAGGTTTCGTCCAAGGCGAGTCTGTGAACCACTTACTGAAGACGATTCCAAAGTTCACATCATCCCCGCAACCCCCCCACTTGAAATCACCAGGTGCAGGTTCGTTTGGTTCCTGGCCACACCCACACTTTGTCGATACTCCCCTGCCACAAGCTTTGGCCACAGTCTGGGACAGTATGGCGGCTGAAAGAGCGTAAACATAGGCTTGTTCTCTGCTGCCTGTGATAATTTCAAAAATGGAAATTTGAAGCTATTAGTGGCTTATTTAAATACTCAATTCAATAAATATTATGAGAAGATTGTCAATTTATGAAAACGATCAATTATAATATTTTAAAAAAGATCTGCAATAGTATCAACTTCAGAATAAGCCTAAAAATAGCCGATGGCAAGACGGTGTTATTAAAAATAAACAGACAGCATAAAACAGAGACTATTTCACCTCCACTTAGATCAGGCATTAAGTGAGGAACTTGAGTCAGTGAGGAGCAATTCCATCGTCTGTCAGCGAACAAATCTTGACAAACGTCCATTGTGATCCTAGCTGCTCTGACCACTGTTGGCATGAGCTCCAGATTTCGACGGCAGATCAATCTCTGGTCTTTGTTCAGACCTTTGATTTTGTTCCTCGAACAGTATGAGGTTTTCTCCCAGACTTGATCCTTGCTATGTGCGACGGCGCTATCGGGGAAAGACAATTAATTTGTTTAGTTGAAAATGACGTTTGTGATGAAAATTCAAAATGGCCACTGTGGTTGTGCTGTTGTGAGCAGTTATCAATTATCAAGTTTTAAATATCATAATGCATAAAGACTTTAATTTAAAACGAGTAATATTTATCTTAATATTCAACAATAATTACAGTGGAAAATGTTAATTTATATAGCGCCGTGTAACTAATTGATCAATTATTCTTTCAAAGCCTCTTGCCATCCCTGAAAGTCATTGGCGCGTAACAAATGTACTATGACGTCACCGGTCGAATCACGTGATGATCTCGCAGGCTAGTCACGCGTCCACCGGATGCACGCATTACCGGAAAAGGCGTAGGTCAAATTATTAAGCAAAGGTCGGCGCTAGATAAATTCCGGCAGCGTCATCGCCTTCGGATACATGAAACGCGTAGAGGGAGGAAGCGGGATATTTAAATGGCTCTCGTTGATTGCCACGGTCGAGTGGAAAAATTGATTAACCCTCTGAGGTTACGGATGAATGGTCAAATGAACCGTGGATTCTTCAGGATGCGGGCGCGGACATCGGGCATCTAACTGATGAGCTCTACTCGTTGCCTTAACGACGATCAGTTTTGCTAGTTATAAAATCGATTTTTTTTGGATTGATCTAAAAATATGTTTAAATTATGTTACAGAAATTTAATATTATATTAAATAAATCTGTTTAATCGTTTATATATTTGTTTGGAATTATTGTGAGCAAAATTTTAATTGTACATCCATTTCATCGAACACCATACTCAGAAAAACATCAGATAGAATCAATCAATCAAAACATTGGACATTTTAAAGGTAATTAGTTTCCAGTCAAAGAGTCCTAACGAGCTGTTCAATAAACCGCCACGTCAATAAATCCCGTAAAAATAAGATTGATGCGACTTCAACTGATTGACGAATTGCTCCCGAGTGATTGATTGATGATTTGCATCGAGTGTGATACTTTTCAATCACTTGTCTTGAGGGAGCGTTCAATCAAAGCTGCACTGAATAATTGGGAAACAGTTAATAGGAAAAGAATCTTACAAATGTATTCAGTAACCAGTAGTTCTGAAGTATCACACTCGAATTATTTTGCGTTTTGGACATTTATAAAACTAATGGAGTTTATTAATTTAGTTGTTGGTACAAATTGATTAATTTGGTAATAAAAAAAACCAGGCTTTTGGTACATTGCTGTTTATTTACTAACATTAATCGTTAAAATTTCATTTGAAAAATTTGAAGTTTGAAGTTTTTTAGATAGTTTCAAAATTTAAAATTCGCTCGCAACATGGAATAAAATATTATGTAATCATTTTCATTGGTCATGTCATACTGTACTGATAAAACGTAAGCATAGTTTATACATTTATATAATGCATGACAAGCATATCGACCTAATTAAATAATGAATGACTGAATAGATTTAACGTAATAATAAACAAATATAGTATACCAATAACTAACTAACTAACTAACTAAATAAATAAATAAATAAATAAACTATAAATATAAATGCAAATAATTCAGAAGAAAAGAGAAAATAAATATAAAAATAAAAAAACAAGTCCTTATAAGAACTCTTCGGCACCTACGAAATTCCACCAATATGGAATCGTAGAGGCGCAGAAGGAGCATCAACGCCGTCCTAATTGGTTGTCAGTCGTCAGCCGTGAACGCGCGCTTGCATGCTGTTTGCGATCAGAGTGAGTATCTTGAGTGGATCAAGGTTCATCCATCATCCATTCATCCATTCATCCATCCATCCATCCATTCGTCTATCCATCATCCATCCATCCATTCATCCATCCATTTGTCTATCCATCCATCCATCCATCCATCCATCCATCCATCCATTCATTCATCCATTCATCCATCCATTCGTCTATTCATTCATCCATCCATTCGTCTATCCATTCATCCATTCATCCATCAATTTATCTATATATCATCCAGTCATCCATCTATCCATTCATCTATCCATCATCCATTTATCTATCCATCATCTATTCATCTATCATCCAGTCATCTATCCATTCATTCATCCATCCACCCATCCTTATATCAATCATCCATTCATCATATTGTGCATCAATATATCCATCCATCATTCATTAATCCAATTAGTCCAAGCATTCCCACACTCCGCCGTTGAAAGTCCACGGGGTATTCAGGGCACTCCAAAGCGCCCCTCGAAATATAGATCAGCCTTAACATGTATAGGCAAGTAAACTCGACCAATGACAAACTACACGTCCGATCGAGTTAAAATCTCGTGGATTTAAAACGCTAATAATTTTTCTAAAACTGCCTCATCATCATCGGCAGCGTGTGGGAGCGGTTAGGCCGGCGTGTGGCATCGGAAAGATCAAAGGAGGCGGTAAGCTTTGATCTTTTGACGGCCAATGCCTGAGGTCCGACCGATGATTATGCATGATCTATTGAACGAGATTCACCTTTCCAGCCATTCGATTGGCTGTTTAATCAATGATTCGTTGTTATTGGTTAATTAATTGATTAATTAAGTAACTTGGATGATCAATCAATTTGTTTATTTATTTAATTAATTAATGCGTCGTTCCAATGAAGTTTTGTAAATTAGAACTTTTAAGTTATTTTTGTAATATAATATAATTTGTAAGTAAAAATATTTCTGGTTCGTAATGTTTCCATATTTAAGTAATATTTTCTTGCACTAATTTTAACTCAATAAAGTGTGCTAAAACTGATAAATTGTTTACATTTAAAGTAAATTAAAACCCAATTTTTGAAATTTAATTTTTATAAATTTTTAAATTTGTTACTTATTAAAAATACTTTATAAACAAGGCGCTTAAACTACACAAGAATCTGAAATATGTCAACTTTAGGTACAGCTTTAAGGATACATTTGAATGATTCTCCATAAAATTCTAACGAACGTGCAATATAGGAATATATATGATTTTCAATATATGTGAATTATATGAATCAATATATGATTACATTATATTACATTTATAGTTGATTAAATCTTATTACATTAAGCTTATTATTAACATTATAACCTTGTGCAGCTATCATATTCCCATCAACAAATAAATTTTACATTAAATAACTTTAACTAATTTCTAAATCATTATTTTGTTACAGATTACAACCACCAAACCAAAAATAGGGTCTTCTTGTAATTTAAAAAAGGAGAGGAATTTAATGACATTTTAAAATAAATATTTTGTATTTAATGCATTTAGTTATTCAGCTGCAACAACATTTCAAAAAAACAATTCAACAGGAATTCATTAAGAGGCATCTAAATTGATATTTCCAGTTCTCAAATAAATTGAAATGTCAGATAAATTTCAAATTTAATTATAAAATAATTGATAAATTTGTGAATCTTTAAAATAAATATTTTTTATTTAATACATTTAGTTATTCAGCTGCAACAACATTTCAACAAAACAATTCAACAGGAATTTATTGAGAGGCAAATAAATTAATATGCCCAGTTCTCAAATAAATTGAAATGTCAGATAAATCTTAAATTTAATTTTATAATAATTCATAAATTTATGAATGTAAGCAGAAAAACAATGAAAAGGAATTATAACAGCTACTAACAGCCATCCAAGCGAAGTAACGCGATGTACGTAGACAATGGCGATGATGAGCAGTGTGAACGAATGTCCCAATTTCGTCATCCTTGATTGAACAATGCAGCTAAGATTTGTTACAAAAATCGACCAAAAAATAAATAAACCAAGTCTCAATGAATTACAGAGTTTGTCAATATTGTTTATAGTTTCGATATCCTTTAATTATATCCCTTTATTAGGAGATATGATTTGTCTGTAATTAAACTTTTAAATGTCTGGTTTTAATTAGTCTCTATGAAAAGCTATTAAATTATATTCATTTAAAAAAGTTATTATGTTTATCAGTTAATTAATTAATTGATTGGCAGTGGAAAGTGATAAAAATCCTAAGATCATCAACAGCCTCGATATTAAAATTAATTAATTCTAAAACTTCTCGCTTAAATCCAGTTTTCAAATATGTTTTCACTTCAGCGTAGAATGGAATTCCTCTGCCTCAGAAAATTAAAATTAAACTTTTATTTTTTATCTCAAATCTAATTTTTCATTGAAAATTATTCCAAAATAAATTAATCCGCTCGACACCGAGAACAAATATATTTCACGACGACATTATTTCGTGGTTATTTAAAAACAGCGACTACTAAATCGACATGATGCATTTGGTTAAATAACTTCCTCACTTTTCACCCCCATCCCCTTTCTCTCCCCATGACACTCTCTCTTTCGATTCCAGGAGAGATCGATCCTTTTTGAGAGGGTTTTGCCAGGTGCCAGGAGTTCTCGTTGGTGTTTATTCTCCAACAGAATGATTTATAACAGCGATACAATAATTTGAATAATTTACTAAATATGTTATTTTAAAGGAAATTCAACCATGTTACAATAACAATGGAAAATTATTATAATTAAAAAATGAACTGGTAAATAATGTAAATAATGAGTAAATAATAAATAGCATCACTTCACAAACTACCTACTGGTCTCAAATTAACACTCTGATTTTCTGAACCCGTGACATAAAATGACATTAGAAAACCAATTAAACAAAATCACCAAATCACACAAAACATAATCACCAAAATGTTTAATGCAAAACAAATTTTTGTCCCTACTGCAATCTGGAAATACCTGCAGTGGACTTCCATTTGATTTTGTTCTTACAAAGCCATCAGCTCGAAAATAAAATTGATGACGACAAGAATTGATGACACAACTGACGATTTATGGGTCTCCATTGCAATGCCTGTCAATCATTGGAGCAAAGGGCATCTGCCATTGGTCTGCGGCCAGGAAAATCACGCCTACAAAAGATATGGCGTTTTAAACGTTTAATTAAATAAGCAAATAAATTATTGTCAAGCATTTTTGAATGTTAATAATTTGCGTAAACTTATGCAAATTACTTGAACAATCCAAGTCAAGGATAATTAAGTGTTCTATAAAAGTAAATTAAATATTTTTATCAATTTGACAAAGCATTCGCAAGATGTCGCCCTTCTCGACCATTATAATTTCGTTCGCCAGGTGACATAAAATGGATTATTTTAGCATTTTCTATTAAATAATTTTAATCACTGCGGAGTCAATTTTATGACATTAGTAATTCATAATAAAATTATTTATTTAGAATAATAAATACCTAAATTATAAGTGACGTAATGTAGGAAAGAAGCAGGACTAAAATATTACATCTAAATCGATAAAATATTTTTTAATTCTTAGCAGGAATCCTTGTAAAAGGATTTTGAGTTATTGCTCGAATGACGCTTAAACAGACGTTTTGTTTACATTCGTCACTACAATATGGACGAGATCTGTGGCTTTTCATGCATCGTTTTATATTTTAAAATTTCCGCTGCTAATTTGTATTATTACTTAAAAGATGGCGAAAAGCAGAATACAACAAGCTTAGAGGAAGCTTTGAAAGCAAAACCTCAGAAACTGGTTGTAGATTTCAAACGCTTCTTCTACGTTGAAACCGTGACAGTGGAAGGTAAGCGTCCTAAAAAAAATGAAAAATTTTATTCATTTATTTTGTATTTTTATTTGTATTTATTTCAAATTTCTAACTACGGACATTTACACGCTTTAAGAAAACGCTCTTCCGAGCATCAGCCTTCATTATATCGGCGATACGGATCGCTACGAGCATAATTGCTCTTTCAGAAGTGATTTGGGACATTTCAAATGCGATCATTTCGCTAGAATTATGATTATTGAAGGTGGAGACTCTACGTCTGTAAATCATACAATAGAAGGATATGGTAAGATAGTAAGAGACATTTTGTTTTGTTTATTTTTTAAAATAAACAGCTAAATGTTATTTATGATAAAATTTTAAAATTGTCTGCACAGCTAGTAAACTGCAAAATTACGTGGGATGTTACAAAAAAGTCATTTTAATGAGCCCTAAAGAGGCTCACGAACTGTCCATGTGCGAAGCCATTTGCAAGACGTTCTTCTACGGCATGATTCTGGCAGGCGAATAATATTGACGATAACGATAATAATAATGATGACGACGACGACGATGATGATGATAATGACAATAAATTATCAGACAGATTTATTAATGTCCGATTTAAATATTATTAAAATTCTTTATGAAAATATTCAGATAGTCATTTTTCGCACATTTTGTATTTTTGCAAACAATTTTATAAAATCATCACTAAATACGACTTCAATACACTTTAGTCAAATAAAAAATAAACAAATAAATAAATAAAATAGAATCAACAGACAAAAATGTTAATACATTATTACGTAATCAGTGGTTATTAACCAGTTACGTCATTCTATAATTTAGGACATGGACTGCTTATGCATCGAGGATATGTCAAGTTTCATTCCACTCCAGCTGCAAGTCTGCAATTCAACTTGCACTTACGAAGATTACCAATTTTGTGGATCTGAATCCAATATTTACGATTACGTTTCTATATATTCGAAAGGTTTTTTTTTATGATTGGAATGTATTATGTAATTATTTCCTTCATATAATACAATGTAATGTAATATAATATAATGCTTGTTTGGTTTTAAATTTATTAAAAGTAACAATTATGTACTAATAATTTGTTAATTGGCACATTAATTTATTAGATAATGAGCAACTGATTTGCTTGTAAGAATTCATTTAGTGAATTGGTGATTTTTAACATTTTGGATGTACGTTATTCAATATCTCTATTAATCATTTATTAATATGAATAGACTCAAATAGATGTTATTCAATATTTTTATTAATAATATATTAATATGAAATAAGTAATGATCAATAATTATTTATTATTTAACGCCTTTATGCCTTATTAATATCTCCTAAAAATGACATGAAAAAGAATGAGATATAATTATTTATTTATTACAATTTGTTACAAAACAACGCGACATCGAACTGTGACTAATAGCAACGGCCGTAAAAGATATTCAAACTCCAACATGGGAATGCATCCACGATAATATTAATTGTCCGGTCTGTCCATTAGGCAGGAAAGGAATAGGCTGCGATATAATTGGTAATTTCTTTGTTGTTAATAATATATTAAAAATATATTAAATTCATAATGGACCTTATTCCGAAAATATTTTCATAGTTAAATTTTAATTTCATGCAAAACGTTTTATTCATTTCATATTTCGTTGTTTGCATTCAATACATTACACATATCAGAAACTATGCCACTAGAACATACACGCATATTAACTTTTATTATTATGATTAATATTATTATCATTACTATTATTAATATTTTTCTTATTAATGTTGCTTACATTGACATCATTATTAATACTTTCAAAACGATATTATACGCGTTTGCATCTCAAAGATTGTCAAAGCAACAACGGCAACTGTTTAGAAAAAAAGTGTCATTCCTTTCTTTACATGGGTTACATCACCATTGCTGTCTGCATGTGCCAAAATGGAACTTATCTCGACAAAGACCTGAAATGCGAAGGTTGCTTGTGTATTTTTTGTTAGATTGTTGTGAACGTCATCATCATCATCGTCGTCGTCGTCATCGTCATCATCATCTTAATTATCATCGATCTCTTTGCTACAGTCTAGTTTTTGAATATGAAAAAATAATCAAAGAATACATCGTTGACGACATAAATAGATATTGATGAGTGTTCGAGCGATCCATGCGCTGGGAATAAAGCCTGCGTCAATATGATTGGAAGTTATTTGTGTAAGTGCCACCGAGGCTTTTACGAAGTGGGTGAAGTTTTGTGCAAAGGTGATGTGATTTCTTTTTTGTTTGTTTGCAATTAAATCGATATTAATAAAAGCATTGTTTGCAATATGACGATAATAAACAATTGAAATATTCCCATGAATTTACAACTAAATTTATTATTCAATTAAAGGATAAAATTTTCGCTATCCTGTGACATGACCATATTTGCATTAATTGATAGAAAAGATTGGAACTTAAAATTTCTAAGAATAGAATTCTAATATTTTGTTATAATTTTAATTATAATTGTTATTTTTTTCATCTCAGATATCGATGAAGTGTCTTTGTAATCCTTGCTCTTCTCATTCAAGTTGCGTCAATTCAATTGGAAGCTTCAGGTGCCAATGCGATGCTGGGTTCGTAGAAACTGAGGCAAATGTATGCTCAGGTGGGTTATTATCAACTGATTATTATAATATTACCTGCTGAAATTATATAATAATTTCTTAATTATGAAAATTTATAATAATAATATTAATCATAAGACAGGTGTAAATAAATTGTCTGCTTAATTTAATGTTTTATCCAAACGATGCCTATTAAAAAGAATGAAAGATTGATTTTATAATTCAAGTTGCTTATTAAGAGTATCTGCGTAGCTGAGTTAACCTTTTTGATGCTTTAATATGCGTTAATAATTTGTTACGCTTGTTCATCTAGATATTGATGAATGTATTAACAGTCCGTGTTCGACTAACAGCGTTTGTGTCAACGCTATCGGAAATTATACTTGTGAGTGCAATGTAGGATTTCATAGTAAGGACAAAAATACCTGTAAAGGTACAGGGTTGCTTGATTAGGGGAGTGGGGAGGGGGGAAGAATAATAATAAGAAGAATAAGATAATAATAAGAAGAATAATAATAATAAGAATAAGAATAAGAATAAGACTAATAAGAATAATAAGAATAAGAAGATAATAATAATAAGAAGAATAAGAATAAGAAGTAAGAATCATAATAATAAGAGATAAGAATAAAATAATAAGAAGACAAGAATAAGAAGAAGATAAGAATAATGAAAAAAGAAAATATAATAATAAGAATAATAATAATAAGAATAATAATAAATAGATAAGAAGAATACAGAATAATAAGAATAATAATGAAGAATAATAAGTAATAAGGAATAATATAATAATAATAAAATAATTAAGTAATAATAAGATATAATAATAATAATAAGAAGAAGAAGAAGAAGAATAATAATAATATAATACTAATAATAATACTAATAATAATTAATAATACTAATAATAATAATAATAATAATAATAATAAGATAATAATAATAATAATAATAATAATCAATAATAATATAATAATAATAATAAGAATAATAATAATAATAATAATAATAATAATAATAATAATAATAATAATAATAATAATAATAATTAATAATAATAATAATAATAATAATAATAATAATAATAATAATATTAATCATAATAATAATAATAATACTAATAATAATAATAATAATAATAATAATAATAATATAATAATAATAATAATAATAATAATTAATAATAATAATAATAATACTAATAATAATAATAATAATACTTATAGACATTGATGAATGTCAAAGTAATCCTTGCTCTTCCAATTCACACTGCGTCAATTCAATTGGAAGTTTCAAGTGCCAATGCAATGCTGGGTTTATTGAAACTGATGCAAATGTATGCTCTGGTGAGTTAGTTTTTTACTTATTGCTGCAAAATTATTGTTTACTGAAATTATTATTAATGAGATATTTATAACTGATAATTGGATTAGATAAATTTGCTACATTACAGAAATATATTTCAACAGTTCCACAAATGGAAATCACAATTGCTTTTCTTTTTTTCTTACTTTTTCCGTTGTTTTTCAATTTTCCAGACATCGACGAATGTGCCGGCAGTCCTTGTGGCGAAAATTCTTCTGCCAAAATCTGATGGGAAGCTATCAGTGTCCCTGCAACAGAGGCTTCAGTATGTACAGAGGCTCTTGCACGGGTGAGCTGTGGCAAAAGAAATTTATATTCCATTTAGAGCATTCTTTTTAATCTTTATAATATCTAGGCTGGAATAGCGTAAATTAAAAATTGCAAAACTACTTTCAAAACTTGTTAAGCCTGACTCGTTAACCTTGACAGCCTGCCAAAAATTAGAGTGATCTTTTAATGAGGTCTTTTATCTGGAATCGTTTTAAATGTTTCAACGATATCGTCATATCGTTAAACTAATAAAAACTAACATTAATTTGTAAATTGTGGATTTTTTTAACGGTTTTATAATTTTTGAATCGTAAGATATCGATGAATGTGAGGACCCAGTGGTTTGTCCTAATAACGTTGAGTGCGTCAACTTGGTTGGTTCGTACGACTGCCTTTGTGGTGAAGGAATGACGCTATTGAATTACTTCTACTGGGTCGAATGCGCAGGTATACCATTGCAGTGAAATGTTTAGGAGTCTCGATCATAACTATTAACTGTAATAATAATTATTTATGTTATTAATAATAATAAAACAACTCATTTATTAAATTCAATAATTGCGGACAGATTTGAATGAATGTTTTCTAAATGGCAGCTGTGAAGAGAAATCTTCTTTCTGTATTAATTTGATCGGTTCCTACGCTTGTTTCTGCCGCGATGGATATTTGCCTGTGGACAACTTTACGTGTATTCCAAGTAAAAATAAATTCTAGAAATTCTAAGCATTTGACTGATTTTGCTTTCATTCCTACAATTCAGAAGTAATTCTGACAACACCAAGCGACAACACGCAAGGAAAGCTATTTGAAGGTCCCTTGTATTATTACGCAGTTACGAGCGTTTTTATACTGTGTTTTGCTATCGGTATGACTATCCTTTACTTTGTTTACTTAAATAAGAAACAAAACACAACTGTATCAACCGAGGAAGAGACTTGAAATAATTTGTAAAATCTGTAATAAATTATTTCGACCTGCTAAAATTTTATTTAATGGTTTTGTCGGCCTGTTTAAAAATAAAAGACGCAATTGAAGAATTTTAGCTTTTAGTTTGTTTAAAAAATTATGTTTTCAATTTCTTGTTTATTTTTCTGATCTACTACTGAAAAACCACACACATGCGATTTGCGATTCGAAAAGCAGTGAATTGTAAAGTTGCCGCCAACTTCCAATTCATACTTACGAATATTTCACACCGTTCTGAGATTTTTGGGCAATTTTGTCATTTTCAAAGAAACATACCCGTTTGAAGCTATGGCTGTTTTGATGTAATTGAGGCACAAATAAAAAACACTGATAAAGTTTAATAAATATTAATATTTGCAATAAGCGTTCCGTAATCGCAATGAAATTCATAAAGGTAAAAATTAAGAATGACGTCACAATCTACATTTCTTCTATTTTCTAGTATTTTTGACAACATGAATTGTTTTGTTTATTTAAGTTTATCGGCAATTTTGAAAATATCCTCTCCTCAAATTTTTCATTTCAAAAAAAGTGGAGCAAAACAAACCGAAGAAGCTGTACCGAACTTTGAAGCAGCAGATAAAGTTAACAAAGTTGTCGTCGATTTACAGGGAAGCCAATTTGCCGTTGCTGTAATTACTCCAGTTTCTGGCGAGTTGTATTGTTGGACAAATTGAGTTGTTGTTGTTGTTGTTGCTGTTGTTGTAGTAATAATAATTTTCTTTACAACAGCAAAACATCCAAAAGTCTACTCGTTCTACATCAACGATGCGAATAAGCAAATCAAAAATGAGTGCGTACCACGCATTGAGGGTGATCAGATGATATTCGAATGTAATCGTGTTACAAGACTGATAATGATTGAAGGCAAAAGTATTCAGGGTGTATATAATGTCTATCACCAAGGTATTCATTGCTTTCGAGTTTACGATTTTGACAATAATTCGTCAATATTTGATTTTCAAATGCTTCAATTTATTAACAATCATCAATTATCTACAATCAGGGTAGATATAATGTCTATCACCAAGATATTCATTGCTTTCGAGTTTACGATTTTGACAATAATTCATCAATATTTGATTTTCAAATGCTTCAATTTATTAACAATCATCAATTGAATGGTACAGTGTTTATGCAAATATAATAACTATGATGATAATAATATCAAAAATAGTAGTTAATTTTGAACGCGTCTTAAGCAGAGATGTAGATAGAGATATAGACGCCATAGATTTCCATATAGTCTCTGTTTCTTAATAACTTTATTATTACTCGTAAAATATTATTAATTGACAATGTATTATTAAATAACATTTAACAACAATACGAATTCAGATTCTTACTTAGAAAATTATATCGGATGTTTCGAGGAAGCCAATATAGGGGAAGATCCTTCATTAACGGCGATAACGAATATAAAAGTGTGCGATGAATCTTGTGATGAATCACCTTTTTATGCCGTTACAGGAGTTAATCATTTAGGGGTAATTTTTATAAATCTTAATTGGTTTAAATTATTAATAATATTATTTATTAATAGTAAAAATAATAATAATAATAAAATTGTATTTATTGATAATAATAATATTATGTATTATTACGTATTTCCTCAATTGTGTAATAATAATAATAATAAAATTTAATTTAATGACAACAATCATTATAATAATAATAATATCACTATCTTGATGCAATGTTGATATAAAACTTTAATAAATAATTAATGCCTTGTAAGAACAAACACTGGAGTTCACAGTGGATAATTTATTTTATTCCAATCCTTACACCTGCATGTAAACATAATAATAAATAAATAAATATGAATAAAATTTATTTTAGAACCAAGACTGCTATTGCTTCAGTAATACCAAGGGATTGCTTTATGGTAATTTAAATGTATGCAATATGACCTGTTTCCACAATGAATTCGCAATATGTGGCGGTGGCCATCACATCTCTATCTACGCTAGAGGTAATTATTTTAATATTATTAATGACAAAACTTTCAAAAAAATTCTTCAAAGCCATTTTTAAAGCACTTTTAATTTTATATAACATTACCTTAATTATTATACATTTTTAAGGCACTATTTAAAGTGTTAAGCATTTGAAAGATGTGTCATAATTAATATATATGTCTTGAAAAATTTTTTTAGTAAATTATACTAATTAACTTGTAGCTTATTCATTATAAAATATCATTGCACATTGCAGCATTGGACCTGGTACATAGAGGTCGCCATCTTTATAAACCGTCGTTTGATTGCATCTACTCTTTGAAAAGGTGTCCAGAATGCCCGTCAGGCAGGAGAGGAATTAGCTGCGAAGTTATTGGTATTGTTGCTATTATTATTATTATTGTTATTATTGTTATTATTATTATTGTTGTTATTATTGTTATTATTATTATTATTATTGTTATTATTGTTATTATTGTTATTATTGTTATTATTGTTATTATTGTTGTTATTATTATTATTATTATTGTTATTATTGCTATTATTGTTATTATTGTTATTGTTGTTATTATTGTTATTATTGTTATTATTGTTATTATTGTTATTATTGTTATTATTGTTATTGTTGTTATTATTGTTATTTTTTATTATTATTTTTAATTTTTGATCAGAGAGATGTCACTAAAACAAACCCCTGCTTATCCGACGTAATCGTAACGCACCGCACGTTATATGTTTATGGATGTGACTCAGGGTGACCTTTGGGCATCGATGCCACATAATGCAAACTGAGCGTTATAATTTCATTGAAGCAGTCACTTAGAAATTATGCTCACCGACATTGCATCAAACCGTTCATTCGGGTTTTACGCCATTTAAGAATGTTATTGGAATTCATTCACGCCATTTAAAGATTGCCATAATAATAATGGAAACTGCGGACCGAAGATTTGCGAAAGTTTTGTATACAGAAGATACGCTATTGTGGGAGTTTGCCGGTGCAGAGACAGTGAATATCTTGACGGAAACATGATCTGCCAAGGTTTATGAATGTCAAGCAAAAAATAAACATATACGAGAAACTTAGTAATGTTAATTAAATTTCTGTTTTAAAGCTAATTCTCCATTCAGTGGAAATGAAAGTAAAGCAGATGATATACTTAGCAATCCTCAGATACTATATGCTGCCTATGGTCTCGTCTTTATTGCACTCGTTGGCCTATGTCTAAGCATCGACACGTTACTCACAAGTTTTCACAGATCATCACCCATGACTTCGTCTTCATCGTCAATATGAATCGAACGCTTCAATTTCTTGAATTAATTGTAAGATCAAAAAATTGATCGTAAATATTGGAATTACAAAAAAAAAAAACGATAAAAAGTGTTCGAGTGTTTTCCAATTAAGTTAAATAACAGTTTTTTGATGTAACCATTCAACATCCTGTGGCACTTAATAATTGTTTTGACTCAAAACTTTTGAGAATCAACAACATTAAGAAATTTTTTTTTAAATATATACCCTTTAGTTTTTTTTTTAATAAATAAATAAATAAAATTAAAATTAACCACTACTACTAACTACTAACTACTTTTAACAAAACAAATATAATTAATATATTTATATTAATTAATAATTTATTTTATATATACATACATATATATATAATATTAACCAAGTACAAAATATACTGTACCATAACGCATAATGTTTGGGTCAAACTTAAGAAACGCAGGCTTTTGTTATCAAAAAATTGTTTTTGACCTATTTAACAAACAAACGCATACAATCAGCTAAACAAAGCCTTAACAAGTCCCGAACAGAAATTTATTTAATTATTTTATTTATTAGAAACAATTAAAAGGCCCAGTTGGGCCACTAACACAACCGCAAAACAACAGCATCGACCGGCGTGTAGGCAGCATATACCTTTCCAAGGCATCCACAGGGTATCCTTAGTCTCTCCAAATATGGATACGATGCCACGGGAAAAATTGACTCAGTGTATCGTCTTTGAACATTTTCTATTTTGTCGATTAAATATTTGTGGCGAGGATTCCAGACTGGTGAGCCATACTCAAGTATTGGCCTAACGTAGGTACAGAAGGCAAGCTTTAGAATATCCTGATCTTTGGACGAAAAGGAGGTTCGGATCATCCAGAAGATTGTAGCAGTTTATTTAGTGATGGCTTCAATGTGTGAGTCAAACTTCAGGTATGGGTCCATTATAATTTCCAGATATCTGATCTCCTCGACACGCTATAGGACATGCCCGTCGATGAAATCCATCTGTCTGTTTGCATCCTGTTACAGAGAAAACTTGACATTTGTCAGGCACAATAAAATGCGTACCTAATGTTAAAAAATGAAACGTTATAATTACGGTTAGGTTTGTCGTTTAAGAGTAGTAGAGGTTATATCGAAAGTTTTGAAAAATAAAGTCGCTCAAAACTTTGCAAACTTAAATTAAATTAATAAAATTTATTTTAATTTTCAGAATATCACGTTATTTCTATTATTTAAGCATTGATGATGTACTGTTTAAATGACGTCATTACCAAGTCAATATCTAACATCATGAAAGTTTTCGGCTGTTTAAGCTTTTTCGTAATTTTTAAAATATCTTTTCCCAACAAATATTATTATAAGATAGGTGGAGAGACTAAAATAGATGATGACCCCAATTTCAAAGCTGAAGATAAAGTTGACAAAGTGGTCATCGATTTGGGTGGCATCTTGTACGTGGCTTCAGTGAAGAGTTCCGGTGAGTCGGATACATGCACGGACTGATAGAAAAATTATAACCTCATTTTGTAAATTATAACCTTTCTTTGTAACTTTCTTTCAAACAGGAGGTAGGACAGAAGTGCCGAAGGTATATTCGTATTACGTTAGCGTTTCAGCAGAAAAATTTGAATGCACTCACAGGAAAGAGAATGAAGACTGGACATGCAATCGTATTTCAGCATTGGTAATAATTGAAGGCAATGGTATTCAGGGTAGTTACATCTTGATCGCCGAAGGTATTTGCAATTTCTAATTGAATATAAAATGTCTATTGTTTTATTTATAAAAATCGTGTGTGTGTGTGTTTTTTTTAATTTAAAAAATTACATCCATCATTAACAGAAAGTTCAAGCGCTCACTTTGAAAATTATTTGGGTTGTTTCGAAGCTGGTAAATTAGGCTCTACGCCTGTGTTAGATACAGTTGATCATATCAGCGATTGCAAACAGAGTTGCATTGACGATGTTTTCTATGGCATTGGACAGGTTAATAAAATAAAATAGTTTACTAAAATTATTATGTTATTCATTAAAAAGTGTTTCAGTAATTGTAACAACAGTTACTTAATAAACAGTTAACTTATAAGTAACAATAAACATTTGTGTTTATATATAATTTATGTTATTATATATATTAGTATAATTTACGTAATAATTTTTTTTATTGTAGGATAAATGCTATTGCTTCAAAAATACAAAAGAATTGGTCTATGCTAAAATAAATTTATGCAGTACGACTTGCAAAAATGATCTTTTCACATTGTGCGGAGGCACTGAATACATGTCTGTCTACGCTAAGGGTAATGTTTTTTAATAAAATAATTTTTAATTAATAATAAAAGGATTTGTTTAAAAAAAAAAGAAAAAATTTTAAAAATGTATAAAAAAGAGCTTTTACAAAATTGTTAGAAATATTATTTAAGTTTAAGGTTTAAATAGAAATGTGTTGTTTAGCTGAAAGTTGGTACAGTTGTAATATTTTATTTCATCAATAGATGGGATGTTACACAAAGCCTATTCTATTTATCAACCTTCTTTTGAGTGCATATACTCTCAAAATGATTGCCCCGTCTGCCCATCAGGTAGGAAAGGACCCAGATGCAAAGTTATAAGTAATACCACGTACTTGGCGCTTTGTTGAGTAGTTAACATGTATAAATCATTCTATTTATTAATTTCATAATTTAATTCTTTATTGTAATGTTTTCAATTCTTTATTTGCAAATTGCTATTCATATGTTTCTGCAAGATAGTTTTAAATGCGAGGCCGCCTGATATTTATCGATAAAATGATGCCCCACAAGATTGGAACCTGCAACAATGTATTGAAAACTTTGCAAGTGATTCTATGGAAAAATGAACGCCTTTATCAAGAGGAACATTTGAGTTGGATTAAAAATTAATTTATTAGGCATTATTTCGCCTCTTAATGATTTATCTTTTCTAAGACTTTTTGTTATGATTTTTGTAGATTGTCAAGAAAATAAAGGAGATTGTGGAGTCATGGAATGCGATAGTTTTACAATTAATTTCGCTCTTATTTCTGCCTGCGTCTGTGATGGGGGTTACGACGAAAACATGACCTGCTCGGGTATTGAATTTACTTATTTGATTTATTTCGTGTTTTTGTTAATTTTTATTTTACAAAATAAATATAACAAATTATGAATAACCTTGGACCGTTGATAACACATATTATAATATTACATAGCTTATTATACTTGGTTTATTATTTTTGGTTTATTATATTATAATATTACATAGCTTATTATACTTGTTCATTTACCCAAAGGGGTTTGTTGACTTATTGTAACTAATAACTCCTAGAATTTTATATCCATGATATCTATGATATCTTTATCTAACTCAATCGGAGTAAAAAAATCGTTTATTTTTTTAAATTCCACATTTTAATAACAATTGGTTCATTGATTCAAGTGGATTGTAAAAAGTTAATTTTTTCTTCCATGCAATCGGAAACGTAACATTGACAGCCACTGGCGCGTTTTTCACTCAAGAAATGATGTACATTGCTATCGGGCTTGCTTCGTTGGGTCTCATTGGATTACTTGTAGGCATAATCTTAGTGGTAAAAGGTCATGGTAAATCGTCGAAAGGGTCAAGTTCTTCGTCATAATATTTTTTTATTTATTTTTTACTTATTTTGTTTTATTTCGAAATATTTATATTGGGCACTTGAAATTATGTCGTTTGAAACTGTTTCATCAAAGTTAATATTTGGAAATATAATTAAACAAAAAATTGTACGAACGTTTTCTAAATTAATCAAAAACAATAAAGCTTAAAACCCATGATGAAATGTAGAACAATAACGGAGTATTTTGAACCCAGTTAAAAATATAGTTTAAACTAGCGTAAATTTTAAATTTAAATTACTTTAAGTTAGCATAAATTTTAAGTTTAAATTACTTTAAATTAGCGTAAATTTTAAGTTTAAATTACTTTAAATTAGCATACTTTAAAAACAATAGTTAAGTTAACCATCCAAACTGATGAACATAAATAGAACTTCTTGTCAAACTTCTAATTTTTTTGTCTAAAATCACATAAAAACATAGTAAAAAACAAATGCAGATAATTTTTTTGGAGGAAACATAAAATTTTGTTAGCTCAGTTCGAACTAAAACGTGCTCTGGGGAATGATTTGGTAACAATATTTTGTACCTGGACATTTCTTTGGTCACTCTGGCCAGTGACACTTAGAAGAGTTTTCGAATTAATGTTTGAATTAAAGTATCAGAATTGCGT
>JAJTWR010000473.1:990000-995000 GCA_021613335.1 Whitmania pigra
GACGATCATGTCTAAAATCCGGCGCTATGCTTAACCATCATAAGTAATTACTAAGTTGATGAAAAGTAAGGCGTAACAATATAAAAATTAAAAATTAAAATAAATCAAAAAATCAAAAATCGATTTCTTTTATTTATCCCTTTTTTCAAACAAGTTTTCCTGATGATATACAAAAAACATAAACAAGAGTCAGCAAAACCACGTGTGTTATATATGTATATATATATATCATTAGGAAACATCATCATCATCATCATCATCATCAACAGCAACACCTAGGTGAACTTAAGGTTTGTTAAAAAAAATTATTAACAAGTGAATGAAACAAAATTAAGCTTCAGTTACATTGTGCTAAGCCAGCAAGATGTCATGGCCATCATCACCAAGGAGTTATTATGACGGCCATAATATGTATATTCAATAGTTCACAAGGTCAATTTATCTGACCCGTTAATGAAAACTCGACGCATATTATATATCGCTTATTGACACGATATATTTATAATAATATTAATAATAATAATAATAATATTCGTCAGTTGGGCTTAATAAGGTCCTAGATCATCGTTCATTTCTCTTCTGACACCGGCTACCTGGTAGGTGTTGTCGAAAAAGTTCAAGTAGTGCTGACCATGGTACTGGGACGGCGTGGCACAGTTTGGAGCGGATAACTGGTACGTGTTTGGGGGCGGGCACGGGCTGTTGGTCAAGTAGTAATCGAACACAGTCTGGCTTAAGAGAGCGTCGTTGCAAGAGTCGTTGCAGGTAGAATTAGGGGCATGGTATTTTTGTTCACCGACTGGGAAGTAAGTTTTTTCTGGTGCCAGGTAGTTTCTTCCTAGGGCGCAGTACTCGGGCTGATAGCCGGTCTCTTCTTTGGATGGATGCGTCATTTTGATCGATGTCAAACAACCAGAAGCATCACCGTATTGAAAATTGCCGGCTGAGATTTGAGAATTGTTGGAGGAGGTTACTGAGCGTTGATAGCAGGCCAGAGACGAAGGACTGGTCAGCTGATAGCCAGTATTAAAGTGGTTTGAAGGATACTGAATTCTATTGTAGAGAGAGGCCAGAGGAGATCCTTCCATGTGGCTTTTCTCCAAATGGCCCTGTGCGTAGGTTTGATTATCAGAGTTGACAGTTTCAGATAAACGTCCCTTACTAGAACCGCTTTTACTCGTGGATTTTTGATTAATTGTTGATGAGTATCTTGTACTGTAAGCAAGGGTTGGTTGGTTGTAGGAGGTCGAGAAATTCTTGAAAGATTGAAGTCTCTCTTCTGGTCTGTCACTGATCTTTGTGGAGGAAAGAAATGCGGATGTCGTGGAACAGGGATTGAACTCTGGAACTTTGCACTCTTGAGATTCTTTGCAAAGTTGATTGCCCAGAGGAGTCGAGGATATGTCAAAACTTTGGTCACTGGCCTTTGAATCTAAAAATTAATAAAATCTGGAGTTTATATTATATACCTTATAGTTTATGAACTCTTAGGAAAAGAGATCGTTGTAGCTGTACTATGCTGGGCATACATGAGTACTTTGGGTTACTTTTATGACAATAACAATTGTTTAAAAGCTAAAATAGCCGTTCTAGTTTTGACATTACACTTTCAGAAACTTTTGCAATTAATCTAGTGTTATTATTAAGATTGCTTCACAGAATGGGAAGTGCAATATAATTTTTGCTAAATGGGTTTTTAAAATCCCATTACGAACGGAAAGCAAGGGCTTACCTGCCGGGGAGTTAATCTTGGCGCTCCCTGGCGCAAGGGGGGACAATAACTTTGGAGAAGAGTGGGTATCTTCCAGTAGTGGAGAAGTTGACGCTGAGGATAAAACGGAGGAAGATGATGTGACGTTAATGGCAACCGAAGCAGCCATTGCAGTCGAGGAATCCGGATTTGGATTTGAGTTGACGTGATGATCGCCAACAGATCGGTCGGCCTTGCATTCGTCGAGCAGCAAAAACTCGCTGTTGTTCTCCTTGAATCTCTTGTTCCTGCTGTAACCGAGGCTGTAGTCGAAGGACTGGCCTTGGTCCTTGTTGTAGCACGATTGAGGAGCGTAACTGCCAGAGTTGATGTCGTAGATTGTTGAATGAGAATTTCCATAGTGAGCAAACGAGGCAGGATCTTCGCCAGGGAATGATACTGGAAAGCTGCCTATGACGGGTACAGGGTAGAGGGAATTTATGAAGTCATTCTTGAATGTATCCGAAGTTGAAACCGGCATGCAACAAGAACCACTCTGATCATCGTAGACCTCATTCCTACTACGGGAGAGCTGTCTGCTTGCTACGCTTGACGGATTTTGGTGATACAGTTTGTCTCCAGCTGTGGATAAAATTTTAGTGACTTTCTTGTGGTGGCTGCTGAGCTCCGAGCTTCCACAAGTCTGTATTTGCTGAGAAAGCAGGGAATCAGTCTCTTGATCGATTTGCTGACAATCTTGACCGGTTTTCAGGTTCTTCTTTCGCCTTGGTTGGTACTTGTACTCTGGATAATCGGTCTTGTGTTGCTGTCTGAGGCGTTCTGCCTCTAAGACAAATGGCTCTTTGCCTTTCTCATCCAGAAGTCTAAATGATGGATTATGAGATAATTAGTTTCGGCTATTAAAATATTTATAAATTCCTCTGCAAGATGGCATAGAATCGTTCATATCTTTTGGGACAATTATTGTCCCACGTTAATAATAAAGTTATCAATAAAATATAATTATAACTAATAAATAAATTTATCGGTGTTAAAATTAATAATAATAATAACAATAATAATAACAATATTTCAAGATGACTTTGATTAATCCCTAATCCCTGAAAAGCTTGCAGGTGAACGTTCAATTAAAATCACATTTAACCTTTGCCATTTTATCAGAACGAATAATATACGGATAATAAACAGAACGACAGTCAATAATAAATATTAATATATTATAAATATTTAATCTGTAATAATGCGATTAATAACTAATCTATCAATGATAAAATATTAATGCATATTAATAAATGCTAACAAACTAACACATTGATTTGATTGAAATTTGACAAACAAGAAATTACTTCAAAATACGGCATCGAAAAGATTCGGAAATGGCAAAAAAAAAGTGATTCGAACTGATAACATGGCATCGCAAGATTTTTAGGCAATTTTTTTTATATTTTATTATTATTAATATTAATATTATCATCATCGCCTTTATCATTATTATTATTAACATTAATAAGCCGAAGGAAAATAAAAATAATAATTTTTAACAATGAGGCATCACCGTCGTCGTTCAATTCTACGGAGTTAGTGGAGCTGCCACGCTGTGATGTTAAAAAGTCACTTGCCTTCAAGACAGCTCGTGAAAAGGAAGTCAATCGAGCGTGTCGTTGATGGTGATAATGATGATGATGATGTCGGTACTAATAATAGTTTCAATAAAAATAAATTATTTAACAGATAGTCGCATCGTCGTATGCTCAGCGTGTTTTCGCTTAGGTTGTGGTAGGCTGAAATAATAATAATAATAATAATAATAACAACTATAATAATAATAATAATAATAATTTGATTGATGTCGTTAAATCAACCATGGTCTCCCGTTTCAACTCAATAATACTTGACTTAGACTTCAGTCAATACTTACATTTAATCTATTTGCTGCCCCTGTTCACACCGGTCGATGACTTTTGGTTTTTTTTTTCGAAATTGTGTTAGTGGTCCAATTGGGCCCTTCAATTATATCTAATAATTGTGGTAGGCTGAAATATTAATAATAATAATAATAATAATAATAATAATAATAATAATAATAATAATAATAATAATAATAATAATAATAATAATAATAATAACAATTTTGTAAACTTCTGTTACGGGTAAACTTAAAATATGGTGTTTGCAAAAGTTCAAAGATATGCCGTATTATTATCAATAATATAGTCAAATAATACTTGTAAATAGCAACACATTCACCGATACAAAGTAAAGTAATACCCAGAGCTCAGATAAGCTAATGTTTTCTAGGATAATACAACGGTAGAGATTGGACCGAATACTAGCAGACGATTGATGTTTGATGCTTGTGACAAGCTTTTGTGATTTATTTATCTACCGGCACATTTGGTATCACAAGCCCCCTCAACTCAATCATGTGATGATAGCAGTGCTCCAACTAATAATATCTAGATGGCCAGCCATAATTTTCCCATGGCTTTTATCGCAGTCGTAAATTATGACGCTGAATCTGGTGAATATATTTTTAAGCACATTTATCTTCATTGATGTCCGTTATGAGTGTCAATCAAAGCACAATGCTATAGTCGTAAATGCAAGAAGAATTATTTAAAAAAAACCGTTTAAAAATAATAATAATAATAATAATAATAATAATAATATAATAATAATAATAAGAAGAAGAAGAAGAAGAAGAAGAAGAAGAAGAAGAACTTGTATGAGTTGTTGAATCCGCAGACAGAAACCCAGATTAGCAGTCTTCAATTAAAACAGCATTAATATTTTATTAATGTCCTCAGCCCAATAATTTATTGATCAGCATAATAAATGAAAAAGATAATTGATATAGATATAAACCAGTTTTAAATCATGCTAACTTGAATGACTCACACCGTCATCCAGTGCATATGATAATGATATGAATCTGGCCGAGATTACATAAAGTACACGTAACATATTGTAAAATATAGCAACAATTATTATATAAAGTGTGAATAATTGTTATTATTGTTATATAATGTTACTCGATTTGTTAATTATTTTTATTATTGCTGTTATTAAAGTTATTCTAACACTCCACTGTATCTAATAATATCTAAAGTAATAATACTATTTAATTGTATTATCACTACGAGAAAATCATAAAATTTCAGTTTAACTATAAGTATAGCTTAAAACGAAACGGTTTCAGATGGTGACGATGTCGCGGCATTGACATTACGACGTTATTGATTCTGTCATGTCTACTTTTAACATTTTATCGCAATATCATCGGGTTTTT
>JAJTWR010000473.1:1000000-1125000 GCA_021613335.1 Whitmania pigra
AATTATAAACCTAAAAACATAAACAACCAACTAACTAATTAAATCTGAAACACATCGATTCAACTACTCGAAAATTATTTTATTTTTTACTTAAGGCACCCAGTGCACTGTCGTATAAACTAAGGTCGATATAAATGATCAAAGTGGAAGTTCAAACTTGAATTCATCTTTATTAAGTTGCTTAATTAATATACAAGCACACACAAACAAACAAACAACCATTCATTCATCCAGCCCTACACTCCTTCCCAGCAAATCACCTGACACCTTGTCAAAGTGAGCTACCCGCGAACCCAAAAGGATGTGTCTGTCTACGAGTTGAGGATGGTAGGCATCAATCGAGCTGACAATTTCAGTGGCAGTGGGTAGTCGTCATCGGTAGTCCTGACTTTATCAAGAAATTAATTCTATCAAAATGTCAGGCATCCCATGCGTTAGCAAGGAATCAATTTTCTGAGTGTGGTAAAAGACTTTGTCTCTAATTGGAATTGGAATATTTGTGACGATCTTGATTGCCATCCAAGGATAAGATTAACTGATATTAGCTGTCAGAAAAGAATAGAGAAAAAGAATTTTCTGAAGTTATATTAGCAATAGAGTTCATTGATTAAAAATATTATATCAATAGAAATCACATAATGTTATGCATTTCAAACTTTATGAATTAATATTAACGAGATGGTATATTTGCAGTGGAATTCAGATAGTAGAATAAAGCATTATGCTATTTAGTTAATCTTATTTAATTTAATATTTTAAAATTTTATCTTAACTTAAATAAACTTAACGTAACTTTCTTAATCATCACCAGCAAAATGGTGCACCATGACTCTAATGCAATTACCATGCAAACGATCAATTGATTTTACATCATAAAATTTAATTTCAGGAAAACAATCATCTCATTATTTCCATTGTTCTACAAATTAGTAAAATCGTATTTTAAACCGTCTAAAATTGTGTAACTCTTTCATATTTCCGAGCGGGCCAAATGGTTTTAAAACAAAATATACTCCTGTTTCATCACATCCAATGTTTCATTTACAAAGCTCAGCTATCCGATCAATGCAATTGGTTGAACAGACCATCTTGAAAGTATCTAAAATCGGACTCATTAGTCAGTGCATCAGTGAGTACAAGCGATGTTCTTAGAGAATAAAAGAACTTAATTTATCTACCCTATGTGTGGCCTAGACTGTTCTCAAACGTTTTTACATCTCCTGTTACATATGATTGATGATCTGTCTGTAATTTTCCATTCTGCCCTTGTCCATGGCAAGGAAGCCCGAACGCAATGGCTTGGCTACTTAATGTTGATGGCGGATTGTCCATCAATCACTTTTCCAACAAAGCAATAATTATGTGGAAATTTGGCAGTTTTTCGTTGCCACCCACTCAGTCTGCATTTGATGGATGACCAGTAATTCTCGTCGTTTTTATCAATCGTGTTGTTAATAAAAATTTAACAAAAAAAAAATATTGAAACTAAAGATCACATAACATAGGAACAATAGGGAACATCGATCAAAATTACATTCGACTTAATTGCAAACTTAGACTTCTAATCAGCCGTGAAATCAAGCGACTTCCTATAGAAACATGAACAAATAAAAAAGCCAGAAAACAACTGAATGTGGAAATCAGACTCCAAAATACAAAAACAGCCCACCTCCACAGTTTCCCTAGCGTCTTGCTGAGCTCAGCATTGTGTAACTGGGGGTACTGGTCCGCCAACTTTTTCCTGGCTGCCTGAGCCCAGACCATAAAAGCATTCATCGGTCTCTTAATGTGAGTTCTTTTATTAGTTCCACAATTCAGACCCTTTTTCGACGGCATGGCTATGGATTCCCAATCGTATCCACTAAGCACTTCGCTGACGGCTTTGGCGATTTTGTTGTCGTCATCGCTTTGGCTGTCCTTATTCGAACAGCAGTCTTTGGTCAGCTTTGGTTTCTTCGATTTTGAACTCTGAACATCGGCTTCGTTGGGAAACTCTTCTAGAGTGTCTTCGTCGTCCTCGTCATCGTCGTTGATGCTGATCGGGGTTTTGGCAGAGGCGTAGGCCACAGTTGGATTTTGATTAAAATATGTCGCTCGGCTGGTTGACATGCTTCAATCGACTACCACGAGAGGATGTTCCTACCAGCTGGCTCGTGAATTGAATCTCGTGTCTTGACTCGCTTGGGCTTACACGTTTAAAATCAAAGTTGCCTTGGGGAATGACAAGGCCAATCCGCTAGGACGGTGCTTGCTAGTTTCGAAGAGATGTGACGGCGATAAGGAAAAACTGTGTGTCTTTTCAGCGTCAAATCTTAAAAATAAATTAAATATGATGTATAGCAATGGCTTCTCGAGAGATGAATTACTTGACGAGTAAGTCATGCAAGCTGTCGCCATGGATCAATTTTTATCAATCGCTATCCGCAGGATTGAAGATTTTAATTTTGTTGATGTTAAGAATCGTTGAGAAATCTTCTTCTATTAAGATCTCAACTGTTGCATGTTATCATTAATAATATTAATTGTATAATATATTGTATATTGTATAATGTATTTATTAATGATAAATAATATGCGATATTAATATGCGAGAAAAAAAAAATCACGATAAGCCCTCAACTCTCAAACGTTGTTCACGTTCAATTGACATCAGTACAGTGTTGAGCCAGCACTCGGGCATGCTGGTATAATTTTAATAACCGTAATAAATAATAATTATAAATAACCGCAATAAATAATAATTATAAATAACCGTAATAAATAATAATTATAAATAACCGTAATAAATAATAATTATAAATAAATAATACCGTAATAAATAATAATACGGATATTACAGCTGAACCGTAATGCAAGAGCTTGGAACACCTTTCGACAACTTGGCCAAGCCAAAGCAGTACTTACTAGAAATAATAAGAAATATACATAAAACATGTGCTTTAAAATAATAGTTTAAGTTTTGTTCAAAGCAAATTGCAGTTCGGATCGATGTTTGCCAGAATGTATGCCTGCTCACGGTCCTATATCGAGCGAGCATCTCACTGAGCTAGACTGTCATCATGGCGAGAGCATTCGGGAGTTCACTTAATGTTTTAATCGAACTTTACCTCAATATTTAGTTAATGTTATAATAATAATAATAATTGTTATTATGTTAATAAATAAGTAAACATAGCAATAGATTAGTCTCAATATCTAGTATTGTTGTTAGAATTATTATTACTTAATAGTAATTAATAATAGTATTGATTAATTACAAAGTCGAATCTTTAGTGGCGACTAAATAATATTGTAAAGCATTTTAATGTCAATGAATTTTTTAAATAATTTTTCTTATGTCTAACGGTACATCTCCAATGTTTTCAGCCCAACAGATTGCGCTGGGAATCGATTTTAAGCAACTCGGTTTAAAAAGTGCAGTTTACGGACGACTGATTGAATATTAAAATATAAAAAATAAATAATAATTATCTTTACTTTTCACGAAGTTGAAATAAACAAATTTATCAACTCGACAGAGAGGGTACGAGCGATAAATCTGATAAGAGCTTTGAAAGCCGCTAAAACTTCACACGCAGACGAGTATCGCTTGGTGATAATAATTTCGAGCCGATCTTTCTCATTGGCGGGAAATGGAGGGACGCATTTGAAAATTATCTAGAAAGGAAATGATAACTAGAAAACACTTGAGTAAATCTTTCGGAATGCTACATTTTGTCTTGGATGACATGATTTTATGAATTTGTGATTTCGGAAGTTCGATTTCGTGATTAGAATCGCGATAAAAGATAAATTTATAAGTAGATTCATAATCATTTGCTGATCAAACGCATTAGAAATTGCTTTATATTAGAGTTTTAATTTATAACAAAATAACTACGAAAAGAAGAATTATTAAATTATTAAATTAATATTAATATTAATATCAATATTTAAAATTATTAAATTAATGAACTATTTGCGCACTGTTTACGACAGCTCAACTTAAGTTTGATATCATTTCCTTTTAAGAAAAACTTTAAATAAATGCAGCTAAGTTTAAAAAATAATAATAAAATAACAACAAATCAAGCGGTTAAAACATATTTAGGCATTTTATTGTCAAAAAGAAATATTTCAGAAAATTAATTCTACCAATACCTTAAGTTTCTAACCAATACAGATGCTAACCTGTGCAAGAGTATATTATTATATCATATTATACCACCTAGTAATACAATATATATAACATATACAATTATATAATTATAATATTATTAATTATTAATGAGAAAACATTAAGCTCCATAAAATGTTATTTCACGGTAGCGACATTACAAACAGCCATTCGGCTATCAGAGAGCACATATGCCGCAACAATAATAACATCAGCAACAATAACAACATCAACAACAATAATAATAACAACAGCAATAACAACATCAACAAAAATAACAACATCAACAACAATAACAACATCAACAACAATAACAACATCAACAACAATAATAACAACAATAACAACATCAACAACAACAATAACAACGTCAACAACAACAACACTTCGAAGTTTCTTACGGGAGTGAGATATTGATCTGAGAATCTGTTTGCAGTCGGACCGTCGCTTAATTTCCTTATAAACAAAAGTCAGGGCTGCTGAAGATTTCCAACGATTTGTGAAAACATTACTGGTTTTACTGCATTAGATTATAGACAATCTATTTTATCATAGTTCAATACATCATCGTTTCTTCGATTGCAGTGGAACCAATCAGAAAATTAATTGTTGGCCTGTCGGAGAGTATGATTTTATATTGTATCATATCATCATACATTATTGTGTTACAGTTACATTATATTATTAAATATTATTATATTACCAGCTATTATAACATATTATTATCGATGACGAGATAACTGCTTTAAGATTTCAGCGATAACAGAGTAACGAAAAATGAGACCAAAATTGAATTCAATAATTTCACATTAAAGCTTATTAATATTAATATTAATTTAGTATTAATAATTTATTAATATTAATTAATAAAAACTTCTTATTTTCAAAACTCACTTTCCTTAAAAAAAGAACTAGCATCCAAACAAGGAATATTCACAGTTAAGAGTTTTCTAGTGTCGTGATAAGATCTTTTATCTACTCTATCTATCCTAGTTTTCCAACAAAACTACTTTTAGACTTAAAAATAATCAAATCGACCAAAGAGAAATTTATAAATTGATGATAAAAAAAAGGCACAAATTCTGATCGAAATAAGCATAATAACCTTTTAATCTGCACGGAAATTTTTTATTAATTCTGGATATTGACTTGAAATTGCGAACAACAGAGTCTTAGCCGAACAATTCTTCATCAAATCAATCTCGGACCACCTTCTTCATCGACGTAACGTGGTAGCGCGGTGTTTTTATCGATAGAAATGACTTTTCCAAAACAAACATTGCTTTAATACAATCGCCAAGCAAATAATAAATAAATAAATAAGTATAATTCCAATATTGTTAAAACTCCAGTATATTATTATGTTCCTTGTAAATCTCTCTGTATTTACTTCAGAGTTTAACGGTAAAGATGTATTTAGCAGCAAGTAGATATATATCCTTTTGGTTCTTCTAACGTTGTCTGCAGTACAAAAATCATTCACCTATTAAGTGATAGGCCTCTTTTTGGTAAAAAAATCATTTATTTATGAAGTGACAGACCTCTTTTTAGTAAAATCATTTATCAATGAAGTGATAGACTTCTTTTTAGTAAAATCATTCATTTATGAAGTGATAGGCCTCTTTACGTCAATACCAATCCCTTCATCGACGTGCATTAAGAACTTTTTAATTATTTGTCAAATGACATGTTTGGTCAAGGCACTAAATCATGTTTAAATAAGAACGTCAAAACTTCAAATATGAATTATTATTGGTAAACGATCCACAAACTTCAAAAGAAATGGAAATGCTTGTCGCATCGCAGTTTCCAATCGAAACGAACATTCATTAATCACATCGGACTGACATGAGAAATGACATACATCCTTTCAAAAGATTAACCGCTGAACTTAGGTCAAACAAATCAATAATGAGTGTAAAAAAAAATTAAATGCAGTCATAAGTACGGACATATTTCATATTCTAAGACGTCTCCTACGGTTTAGCTTCTATTTTTGGTCTTATCTTTAAGCATTGTTCTTAAATTACATTAGCATAATCACATGAATAAAGACAGAACGTGATGCCAAAATGAAAAATAACAAATGTCAAAAGAAAAACCACGACCACAGCACAACCACATTCACATTCAACCCTGCAATATCTCAATCGTTCAATTCAAGGGTCAGTCATTGTCACCCTCGTTAGCTCTTTTCGAAACCTATTTAACGGTCCCTTATCATCATTCGGCGCTTCAAAGTCACATTTCAATCAGCCATCACTGATACAATCATTACTTTGCCGTTGTCTTTGTTCCTATCATAGCAGCCCATATTTTATGCTAAAGAGTTAGTCATTACGTGTCGACGAGTCTAATGAACCCATGCGTTTAAGTGTCGTCTTCAACTTGAAGAATATTTTAGTCACGAGAGAGTTAATGAGTTATTCTGGTTGTCATGGTAAACTTTCACGAGTGAGTGCTCTCTTATCTCGAGTTAAAGTTGACTACCTTAGATAGAGATTTGCAGAAACTGTCTTAGGAATTATATTATTAAGTAACATAAGCCTATAATTAAAAACATTTACTCTACAAGTTCCTAACTTCATGAAGAATCTAAGAAAAGATTTTTTGTCAACCAATGCCTGAACACTAGATTCTCTCCAATAGGATTCAACAGAGAGCTAGGCGTGCACTCCAGATCATGATCGTTTCGAACCTACTAGAGACAGCCATAAGTGGGTACTAAATTTTTAATCCCTGAAGTGTACCTCAGCACCGAATGACTAGCTAGTTTCGTATGATGTGGTTCACGTTGTAATTATCGCTGAGCGTCCCTCGAAATGAATGTTATTAGACATAATCCTGAGATTAATAGAGTGATTAATTCACAGTTTGAAGGCGAAATCAGGCTAAAAGTTAAAAGCGTGTTACAACATCTTATAAGTTATAGACTTTACAGAGATTATTTAAAAGAGATTCAATCTAATGACACAATCGTAAAATCTTGGGTACAAGACCTCCTTAAAAATTATCAGTCGACAATGATTTGACATTTGAATCTATCTTTATTCGTGTCCAGAACCTTGCCTTTCGCCGACTGATTTGATGATCCTCTGAGTTACTCAATCGAGTTAAAGTGTAACAAAGTCTTGTTACAAACACTTCAACTGAACATTTCAAAGGAAGTCAAAAGGCAAAATGTAATCGAAAATGGTAACAATCCGGAGATGCATGAAAGAACGAACAAAAATTAAACATTTACCTTCGACAGATAGAATATCCGAGATTAAGCCAAGTCAAGTTGAACTAACAACGCCTTGCAGATTCTGGCCATTAATTTGAAGATCCATTCAAGTCCTGATGCTGTCGAAGTAGTAGGCGGAGCCATTCGATAAGGAACCGCGTCAATCAATTTAGACTCTTCCAGAGGCTCAAGCCCATTGGTTAGTGTAGATTTTGAATCGACAAATGAGAACGAATCGTATAACTAACGCCAATTACGGGCAATCGCTGTACGAACCACTATCCTGCCTCGGTTTACCCTTGTAAACCATCTGACGAGAATTAAAGAAGATTTAAGAAGTGCAAAAAACAAGCGTTTGGACGTGTTATCGACTTTAAATCAATGTTTCATCAGCATCTTACTTTATTTTTACTCCAGCAACAATCATCCTCTGCGAGTCGAACACGGAGACTGAAGTTCGTCCATTTCCTAGAAGTTTGCTAACAGGTCTTACGGGCCTTAATTAAATGGTAAACCTAGATATCTTTTTTTCTTCCAGCTTCAGTTTGCATCACGAAACGTCCACGTCATCAAAAGACTAAATTGCCACGCCTCACGAATTTCTTCAAAGATTTTCCAAACAAAGGTTTTTTTGTGAAAATTAGAATATTGTTTCAATTTTATAATTTTGCTCGAGGAAGATGACATTGAAAAGATAGACATATGCGAATAGAACAAAGATCAGGCAATCACTTTTGATGGCGAGTAAATTTATTGATTAAGTGAAATAAATAATTAAATTAAAGCAACTGTATTTATTCAGTGATATTAATATTCACCAGCATCTCAAGATTTAACTAAAACTATCATGCAAGGTCACCAATTCACGATTACTTTTTGTTGTCACATTTCAGGAAAATACAAAAAATAATAAATAATATCATTTAGCCCAAATCAATAACGATTTTAAAAATAACGAATTAGTCAAAAATTACATGCTATTATAAATAAATTCATTCATTAACACCTCAAACTGTTCATCCGGCCATCACTGCCAAATCAATCAAAGCGCCAGGCAGCCAAGGGAGCGTAGATCCAAAAGCACAGTTAGAAGGACAACCGGGGATAGAGGATGGAAGTCCCAGAAGATTTCAACTGGATGGGCGGATGTGATGTTTACTTGGCGTCATCTCACATTCCAATCCGCTAGGAAAAGATATGTCTCTTGTTTATAGCAGCGATAACCTAGGCCCGCCACTGAACAATGGCGCATTATTTTGCATGGAATTTTCCAACTTCCACATCCCATATGTAAACTGCCCGATGTTAATTAAAATATGATTTAGACGATGTAGATAATTACGAAGAAACAATTTGATTGAAAAAATATTAAAGAAATAAAATCGTGCTATGATCATCGGAAGTGTAGGATGCTTGGCCATTGGAGGAGGAATAAAAATATTAAAACGTTATAAAAATATAATAAAGAGTAAGATTAATTTGATTTCTTTTATAATTCATTTAAATTTGATTACGAGTAATTTGTAAACATAATGATTAACATTATAATTAGAATTTAATCACGAACAAGAAACGAAGCTAATGTCATTATAAACCTTAGCGCTTCAGTTAAATAAATTTTTATCTAAATTTATGTTCATCAAAATACAATTGCATAAACCATTCCAAATCTCTGCATTAATTATAATAAATAAATAAACTAAAAGCAACTTACCGCAATAAAATTTAAATAAAATTAAAGAAAATGTACAAATACCTGCTTATTACTTATTATTTTTATTTTATTTTAAATCTTTTGTCGGTCGGTTTTTGTCTCAGGTGAATGGCCCCACCTGTCGATCTGAACGATCGTCATAAACAAAAACAAGCGACACCTGTCGATTGAATTGCAACAGAAAACAATTGAAATCTTTCTAGCTACATCTGTCGAGCAATTACTTATTTTTGCAATCAGTCCTGCTTATTTCGGCGAAACCTTTTTTTAATTAATTAAAAAATAAATGAATAAAAATCATTGATATTATAATATTAATACTAAGTTCTCTTTTAAATGGAAATGAAAATGTTTGAGACATTCCTAGGCATTACAAAATTCAACTTTTTAGAGCTTTTGGCACTTGTCATAACCATTTATCCATGTCAGAGGTCAAATGCCTATGGGCCCAACATTTTTGTCAGAAATCTTGTAGGACTTAATTTTGCTACTTCATAAAACAGGCCGTAGTCAGAAAATGATTTCATTTTTTTTATTATTCAATTTTAATTTCAAAGTCAACTGATAATAAAAATCATAAATAAAAATGGTTTTACAATTTTATTTTGTTATATAAATTAGTAAAATTTACAATGAAATTTTTTTTTTTAATATTTCGTAGGGTGGGGGGTTTGAAACCGTAACCTACCCTTTCTAAATACGAGCCTGCCAAGAATCCTAAACACAATTCTAAATTATTTGTAATTGTTGTAGTCGGTTGGTATGGAACAAAGTAAGGTTGCTAAAGTAATAAGACTTCATTAAAGTCAAATCTCTAAAAAGGTTTTAAACCAACTTGCGATGTTAACAAAATGTAAACAATTTTTTAAACATTAAAACCTGTAAAATTCTCCAAATATTTTTTTTTACAAGCCAAGTAACGAATTTCTAATTGGAATGACGTAATAACCTCATGCGAGCTGTTTATTTTGATTTACACGGCGACATGAGCATTTGCGGCTGCTTGAATTTCATTCTTTTAACATCAATCTCTTTAATATCCGGCAAGTTTAAGTTTTATTTCATAGATGACGACGGAAAAAAAATAGAAACTGAAACTTTGGAGGGACTTCCATACTCGAATATTAAGAAATTAGTCGTTGATCTTGGGTCTACATTTTACTTGGCAAATGTAGTAGAATCAATTGGTGACGGTAAGCTATTAACTCCGGTTTACTATTAAATCGACAACTAGGATAAACTAATTAATTTTTACAGTCGAACTTAAATAAAACTTAAATATCTTTCTTTAAGAGGAATTTGGCACAAGTTACTACATTAACGGCTCCACGCCAATGTTAACAAGATGTCCAATACTTGACGGATTTCGCTGTGAACGAATTACTAGACTATTTATATTAAAAGGCGAAAATTTACAACGTAAATACGAAATCGTTGGCTACTGTAAGCATTTAGACATTCTTGTTGTCACTTGAATGACTTTAACAACAACAATGGCAAATTCTTCTTTGTATTAGATACGAATACAGATAAATATATTGGATGCTACAAAACAAACATGACGCCAACTGCAGCTGTTGAAAGTAACATGGATAAATGCGTGGAAAAGTGTTCCAATCAAGCGAATTTTCCAATTTATGCAATGAGCAAAGCAAGAAAAAGTTTTTGTTTCAAAACAATACATTGTGATTTGAAAATATACTGAAATAATTTTAATGAACTACTGAAATGGCTTCATTAGTTAAACTGTTTTACTATTTATTGGAAGCCTTTACATATTTGTAGAACCATTTACGTCGAATTATTTTAGAATTATTAATTTTGCATGTAATAATCATTAATCGTGGCCTTCCATAACCTTGGAAGTAAGTTTTCCTGATGATGTTACAGAGAAAATGCATCTGCCTTGAAGATACTTCTGACTTATTACCCGCTAGACTGGAAATATGCCGATCATCATGTTCAATAACAAGAACTTTCCGATTTTGTGGAGACGATAACCATTACTCCCTCTATTCGTTAAGTTAATGTTGCTCTAAATGATTTGTGATTCGAGATTTGAGACTACATTCCTTATTTAACCGTGGCTCGAGTTATTAAGCTATGAACCATAGTAACGCTTACACGTGAAATTCTGCAAGTTTTCATCAATTTGTAGGGTCTTGGGGCAAAGATCCTAACGTTTACGAACCATCATGGGAATGTATATTTGAAAATACAAGCTGTCCGATATGCCCAGCAGGAAGGAAGGGTATTAGTTGCGAAATCATTGGTAATTCTTGTTTTCACAATATCATTTCACTTTATATTGTATTTTAACAATTTTCTTTAACAATTCTTTTGATAATGCCTAATTAAGTTAACTATTTATTAATAATTAACCAAAACTAAAGTAAATTAGCATTAATTACAGCGAATTATTTTTTGGCAAGCTTTATGTTTATAAAAGTTTATGTCGTTGTAATGGGTGACATTGATACAATTTATATTTGCTATCTAAAGCTTGAACATTTTCTGTTACATCATAAATTATTTTTTATGAAACTTATTTTCTTTAGACTGTTCTGAAAATAATGGCAACTGTGGTGACATGGAGTGTCAGACTATGGTCCATGGGAGATATATGACAGTGGCAGTATGCATTTGCAAGCAGGGATATTATTTTGACGATAGAAGTATTTGCCATGGTAAGGTCTTAAAAGCATTGATTTATAAACTAAATAATTAATTTAGTAACTAATTAATTCACATAATGATACTTTCATCATTTCATTCGCTGATGTTCAAATGCAGATGTCAATGAATGTCTCAAGAATCCTTGCAATGAAGGAGTGATGTGTGTTAATACGAATGGAAGTTACTACTGTGATTGTGGTGAAGGATACGACAAAATAGAAGACATATGCGTTGGTGAGATGCTTAAGAAGTTCCTAAATATTTGAGACTGCAACCAATAAGCGTTTATTTTTACTATCTAATAGATGTGGACGAATGCAGATTGGCAGAAAGTTGTGACGGAAGCAGTTCTGTTTGTGAGAACTTGGATGGAGGTTATGAATGTCATTGTAAAATTGGTTACATGAGACAGGAATCGGATTCTCTCAATAGGAGATGTCAAGGTTAATTTTAAATAAAATCTGATGTTGAACAAAGTCAATTAAAAGTTGCCAATAGTTTTTAGTTTTTTTATCGTAATTAAATTGTCATTTAGATGTTCAATATGATTCATTTACGTTTTTCAATGGTGAAACATTAATACAATTCGTATTTGTTTAGATGTCGATGAATGTACATCAATAACAAGTTGTGACCAAAATAGTACCTATTGTAACAACTTTGCTGGAGATTTTGAATGTCTCTGTAAAGAGGGTTACATTAGAATGACATCAAAATCTTATAAAAGCCATTGCTATGGTTAAAATTTATTAAATAACTTTAAAATCCTGTCATACGCTTAGTTAAATATCTAATTACCAAAATTTATAAATTCAAGAAAGTACATAACTTCAGATAATGCTTGCTTCATTTTTGTCACTCATGTTTGGGTGACTATTAACCTTTCATGAATCTTGAGATATTTGCCTTATTTTTTAAACTACTGCTGTGATTATAAATCGTTTGAAGTAAAACAAAGTTATTTTCTGAATTTTCTTAATTTATTTAAGATTCTTAACTGATTAAATCTTAGATGAAGATGAATGTATGCAACGAGATAAATGTCCACACGGCATCCAGTGTGTCAACACGATTGGTTCGTATGACTGTATGTGTCCTAGAGGGACTAAAAAAGTCAAGTACACGCACATCGTTGTATGTGAAGGTAAATCGGAAACTAACACAAACAAAATCGCAAAAATTCTTTTCATACCATAAAACCCAATCGAAGCAAGCATTTTTTATAAATTTTATTTTATAGAAATCGATGAATGTCTGATTCCTGAGATTTGTGATGAGACTTCTTCCTTTTGTCTTAACACATTTGAAGCCTACGTTTGTGCCTGTCGAGTTGGTTATGTGCCAGTGGACAACTTTACCTGTGAAATTAGTATGAAAACATTAACATTTCAACATCAAATATGTTTCTTGATATGTTTTATATCTGAATAATATTTGTATTATAAATTGAAAAATTTATCGTTTTATATTTAGAAGGAGAAGACGAAGGAAATATGACGACTGAGGAAGATAGTTTAACTACGGCTGTTTATGATGAATACGATTCTGATAACATCTTTGAAGAATATTATACTTATGCTTTTATTTTATTTGTAGTACTTGTAGTTGGGGCCGTTTTCATTTCAATCCTCTGTAAAAGCAAGAACTTGCCTCCGTCTAACGTGACATCCCTGACTTCTGTATCGTCAACATCATAAATATATGTCATCGTCCTATTCATGTTTAACTGATTTATTTCTTACATCTTCAACCGTTTTATGTGCGAGATTCGTTTATTTGAAATAGAAAGTGTGACAAATTGTTTTGCATTTGATTTAATGAAACCAGTAGTAAATATGCGGGACATAGAGACATAGAATGATAACAATAATGTAATAATAATAATAATAATATTAATAATAACAATAATAATAATAAAAAATAATAATAATAAAAAATAATAATAAAAAAAATACTAAGATGATGATGATGATGATGATGATGATGATGATGATGATGATGATGATGACGATGATGATGATGATGATGATGATGATGATGATGATGATGATGATGATGATGATGATGATGATGATGATGATGGGAATATGTCTTGCGTTAATATACCTGGAAATTACTCATGCGAATGTCTAATTGGTTACCAGTTGTCAAGTCTAATCTATTGCTACGGTTAGTTGTTTTAAAGTTTGCTGATTTTAATTGACTTAAAATTGTAAAAGTTGACATTATCAGAAATTATCTTAAAGATAACGTCTAATTTTCTTAACATAAAATTAAATAAAACATCTGTAATAAATGTAATTCATGCAATTAAGCGCTTTTGAATTCAGTCATTTATTTTTAACAAAAACGCTGATTTGTGATTCATTACATTACTTTTTAATGCTAACTGTGTCGCATTTTTCTAATCATTTAGACATTGACGATTGCCTCAACGTTACTTGTGACGAGAATGAAATTTGCGTGGATCTGATAGCAAATTACTCCTGTGAGTGCGATAAAGGCTACCGTAGAACTGATGGCAGTGTCAAATGTGAAGGTGATGTTGCTATCAATATGACTATTGTGCAGTGTAATTAATTACATTTTTTGGTAATTTTTACTTGTAAAAGTTAAAAAAAAATATTTTACTTTTACTTGTAACAAATTACTATTTTCGGTCATACTTTTAATTCGTTACCTTTTTGGCGCAAGACGTTACAAAGTAACATAAATAAAATTTTAGATTAGTTTATTTTATTTTAAAATTTTATTAAAATTCTAGATTGTTATTCTTTGGTTCGTTCGAAAATCTTCTTTCCGATCATCGCTCATTTGTTATTGTGGTTATTGCCGGTCGTTTTTATTAAATCGGAAATTGTTTAGTCATACCGAAGCTTTTTTAATATATAATATTGTATACGTATAATAATATAAGATAAGATTTAATATATCGTATTATGGATTCATTTGAAGCAAGTTTTTGTGTCGTTAGCGAAGATAAGAGGAACTAGGGTGAAGATAGTCCGTGGCCGTATTTTAACAAAATATTCAGATTTCAATCAAAGGAAAATCATATAGGTATGCATGCCTAATCTGCCAACAGAAAAAAAACTATATGTTCAGCGTATGAAGGTTCTTCATCTAACTTGAAGAAGCACGTGGAACGCATGCATCCAACAGAATTTAAGGAATATGGTATATCTGTTGCCAACGGTTGTCAAGCTTCATGAGAAACTGGAAGCCAAAATAGCATCTTCTAATGCAGCAATGGTGGACGAGCTGAAAGCATCTCATTCATCTGATGCTGACAGTGTTGAAGACAGTTTCTTCAATTGCACAAGGTCAACTGATATTCTGATGCAGTATCTTCAAGACCGATCAGATGACATGAACATTATTTATCCAGTTGAACGCTCCTCAACAGCTAGTGCAGCTTTTGAACGTTTATTCAGCTATGCTGGTATGAACAGTCTAAGGACCATAATGAGTGACAAACTATTCGAGGACTTAGTTATGTTAAAAATTAACAAATGTTTGTAATTGTAATAAATAATAAAAGCACCAAAAGAATGCATTAGTTTAAATATTATTACTTAATGACTGTTAATACTAGCAGTTAATACCAATAATTGTTTTAACGTTAATAGAAACAATTCCTTTTAAATAATACGGAATGATGTATGATCACGGTAATGGCTGCATCAAAGTTACCTGTAATTTTTACTTAAAAGTAACTTTTTGATGCTGTAACTTTTTACTTTTACTTGAGTAACTTTTTGAGACAATACTCTTACTTATACTTAAGTAGCTTTTTGAGCTATTACTTTTATTTGTAACTAATTACCGAAATGAGGTAATTTTTACAACACTGCTATTGTGAATGCACCAAAAGTCCATGTGAAAGCAATTAATTCTTTTTGCGAAAACACGATAGGAAGCTTCACGCGCAAATGCACCTTTGGCTATTACGAAACAGTGCAACATATTTGCGCAGGTGAGATATCGATATAAATAGTATTATATCGTGATATCACGGATTTTGATAATTTGAATTTTGTAGACGTGGATGAATGCAATGAGGTTTGGAGTTGCGACCAAGTGTCCACAGATTGCAAAAACTTGGAAGGAGACTACGAATGCACCTGCAAAGAAGGTTTCACCGAAGGAGTAGCAAAGTCTCCCAAAGGCAAATGCCACGGTTATTTTGCGATGTTCTCTCCTATTTTAATGATTATAAAAATGAACTTCAATTAGCAAAAAGTTAACAAAAATATCAAGTAAATGTAGATGCTCGTTTCCAATGTATGCTTAAATAAAAGAAGAAAAACAGAAAGGAAGAACTCCAGCTGATGGACACACCAATAGGAAGTATGAAGTTAATGGTAGAAATACCATTAAATTACAGAAGTAGTCCAGAGCTGATGAGGAACTCGTTATGTAGATGTTTGAAAAAATAATGATTGATTGAAAACATGATTTTTAAAAGTATTTTTCTTCACAAATAATTTGTTAATAATACTTTTAATTCACACTCACAAATCAAAAGACATTGACGAATGTCTGTCATCAAGATGCCCCGATGGAATTTCGTGCGTCAACTCTATTGGTTCATATGACTGCCTCTGTCCAAATGAAACTATTAAAAGATAATATGCCAATTTAATAGAATGCCAAGGTTTATAATTATAAATAATAATTTTAAAGAGTTGAAATAATAATTTTATTTACTGAGTACCATAACTTTTTGAAGATGCTTTAAATAAATATGCAGTAGATAGGATAATTTTCAGATATTGACGAATGTATTGAAGAAGGAGTTTGTGATGAAGCATCATCTTTTTGCCTTAATACCTTTAGCTTCTACGTTTGTGTTTGTCGATTAGGTTACGTGCCAGTCGACAATTTCACCTGCATTATCGGTAGGAATGGTTTTTGAATTTATTTGCTTTAGTACTTCCTTATGGTTAAGTACATCTCACGGTGACTAGAAAGATTGAACCCATTCCAAGTTGCATATTGGATACCTAACGTATTTTATCTAACAGCAATGCAACATTGGATATGCTGACTACGAAATCCTATGAAGAGGAAATCTTGTAGGACTTAATTTTGCTACTTCATAAAACAGGCCCGTAGTCAGAAAATGATTTCATTTTTTTATTATTCAATTTTAATTTCAAAGTCAAATGATAATAATAATCATAAATAAAAATGGTTTTACAATTTTATTTTGTTATATAAATTAGTAAAATTTACAATGAAATTCTTTTTTTTAATATTTCGGGGGGGGGGGAGGTGGTGGTTTTGAAACCGTAACCTACCCCTTCCAAATATGGGCCTGCCCAGAATCTTAAACACAATTCTAAATTATTTGTAATTGTTGTAGTCGGTTGGTATGGAGCAAAGTATGGTTGCTAAGGTAATAAGACTTCATTAAAGTCAAATCTCTAAAAAGGATTTAAACCAACTTGTTTGTTAACAAAGTGTAAACAATTTTTAAACATTAAAACACGTAAAGTTCTTCAAATATTTTTTTTTCTAATTTCGAATTTCTAATTGGAATGACGTAATAACCTAATGTTTATTTCGCTTTACATGGCGACATGCGCATTTGCCGCTTGAATTTCATTCTTTTAACATCAATCTCTTTAATATCCGGCAAGCTTAAGTTTTATTTCATAGATGACGACGGAAAAAGGATAGAAACTGAAACTTTTGAGGGACTTCCATACTCGAATATTAAAAAATTAGTCGTTGATTTTGGGTCTACATTTTACTTGGCAAATGTAGTAGATTCACTCGGTGACGGTACGCTATTAACTCCGGTTTACTATTAAATCGACAACTAGGATAAACTAATTAATTTTACAATTAACTTAAATAAAACTTAAATATCTTTCTTTAAGAGGAATTTGGCACAAGTTACTACATTAACGGCTCCACGCCAATATTAACAAGATGTCCAATACGTGAAGGATTTCGCTGTGAACGAATTACTAGACTATTTATATTAAAAGGCGAAAATTTACAACGTAAATACAGATTCGTTGGCTACTGTAAGCATTTAGACATTCTTGTTGTCACTGTAAAATTGAATGACTTTAACAACAACAATGGCAATTTTTTCTTTGTATTAGATACGAATACAGATAAATATATTGGATGCTTCAGAACAAACATGACGCCAATTGCAGCTGTTGAAAGTAACATGGATAAATGCGTGGAAAAGTGTTTCAATCAAGCGAACACTCCAATTTATGCTATGAGCAAAGCAAGAAATAGTTTTTGTTTCAAAACAATACAATGTGATTTAAAAATATACTGGAATAATTTTAATGAACTACTGAAATGGCTTCATTAGTTTAACTGTTTTACTATTTATTGGAAGCCTTTACATATTTGTAGAACCATTTACGTCGAAATATTTTAGAATTATTAATTTTGCATGTAATAAGCATTAATCGTGGTGTTCCATAACCTTGGAAGTAAGTTTTCCTGATGATGTTACAGAGAAAATGCATCTGCCTTGGAGATACTTCTGACTTATTACCCGCTAGACTGGAAATATGCCGATCACCATGTTCAATAACAAGAACTTTCCGATTTTGTGGAGACGATAACTATTACTCTCTCTATTCGTTAAGTTAATGTTGCTCTAAATGATTGGTGATTCGAGATTTGAGACTGCATTCATTATTTATACGAAGCTTAAGCTTTGAACCATAGTAACGCTTACACGTGAAATTCTGCAAGTTTTCATCAATTTGTAGGATCTTGGGGCAAAGATCCTAATGTTTACGAACCATCATGGGAATGTATATTTGAAAATACAAGCTGTCCGTTATGCCCAGCAGGAAGGAAGGGTATTAGTTGCGAAATCATTGGTAATTCTTGTTTTCACAATATCATTTCACTTTAGATTGTATTTTAACAATTCTTTTGATAATGCCTAATTAAGTTAGCTACTTATTAATAATTAACCAAAACTAAAGTAAATTAGTATTAATTACAGTGAATTATTTTTTGGCAATCTACAAAAGTTTATGTCGTTGTAATGGGTGACATTGATAAAATTTATGCTTGTTATCTCAAGCTTAAACATTTTGTTACATCATAGATTATTTTTTATGAAACATATTTTTTTTAGATTGTTCTGAAAATAATGGCAACTGTGGTGACATGGAGTGTCAGACTTTAGTCCATAGGGGATATATAACAGTGGCGGTATGCATTTGCAAGCAGGGATATTATTTTGACAATATAAGTAATTGCCATGGTAAGGTCTTAAAAGCATTGATTTATAAACTAAATAATTAATTTAGTAACTAATTAATTCACATAATGATACTTTCATAATTTCATTCCCTGTTTTTTGTAATGCAGATGTCAATGAATGTCTCAAGAATCCTTGCAGTGCAGGAGTGAGGTGCGTTAATACGAATGGAAGTTACTACTGTGGTTGCGGAGCAGGATACGACAGTATAGAAGACAAATGTGTTGGTGAGATGCTTAAGCAGTTCGTTCTAAATATTTGAGTCTGCAACCAATAAGCGTTTATTTTTACTATCTAATAGATGTGGACGAATGCAGATTGGCAGAAAGTTGTGACGGAAGCAGTTCTGTTTGTGAAAACTTGGATGGAGGTTATGAATGTCATTGTAAAATTGGTTATATGAGACAGGAATCGGATTCTCTCAATAGGAGATGTCAAGGTTAATTTTAAATAAAATCTTATGTTGGACAAAGTCAATAAAATGTTGCCAATAATTTGTTGTTTTTATCGTAATTAAATTGTCCTTTAGATGATCAATATGATTCAATTACGTTTTTCAATGGTGAAATATTAATACAATTCGTATTTATTTAGATGTCGATGAATGTACATTAATAACAAGTTGTGACCAAAATACTACCTATTGTAACAACTTTGCTGGAGATTTTGAATGTCTCTGTAAAGAGGGTTACATTAGAATGACATCAAAATCTTATAAAAGCCATTGCTATGGTTATAATTTATTAAATAACTTTAAAAACTGCCATACGCTTAGTTAAATATCTAAATACCAAAATTTATAAATTCAAGAAAGTACATAACTTCAGATAATGCTTGCTTCATTTTTGTCACTCATGTTTGGGTGACTATTAACCTTTCATGAATCTTGAGATATTTGCCTTATTTTTTAAACTACTGCTGTGTTATAAATCGTTTGAAGTAAAAAAAAATTATTTGCTGAATTTTCTTAATTTATTTAAGATTCTTAACTGATTAAATCTTAGATGAAGATGAATGTATGCAACGAGATAAATGTCCACACGGCATCCAGTGTGTCAACTCGATTGGTTCGTATGACTGTATGTGTCCTAGAGGGACTAAAAAAGTCACGTACACGCACATTGTTGTATGCGAAGGTAAATCGGAAACTAACACAAACAAAATCGCAAAAATTCTTTTCATACCGTAAAACCCAATCGAAGCAAGCATTTTTTTAAAATTTTATTTTATAGAAATCGATGAATGCCTGATTCCTGAGATTTGTGATGAGACTACTTCCTTCTGTCTTAACACATTTGAAGCCTACGTTTGTGCCTGTCGAGTTGGTTATGTGCCAGTGGACAACTTTACCTGTGAAATTAGTATGAAAACATTAACATTTCTACATCAAATTTGTTTCTTAATATGTTTTATATCTGAATAATATTTGTATTATAAATTGAAAAATTTATCGTTTTATATTTAGAAGGAGAAGACGAAGGAAATATGACGACTGAGGAAGATAGTTTAACTACGGCTGTTTATGATGAATACGATTCTGATAACATCTTTGAAGAATATTATACTTATGCTTTTATTTTATTTGTAATAGCTGTAGTTGGGGCTATTTTCATTACAATCCTCTGTAAAAGCAAAAATTTGCCTCCGTCAAACTTGACATCCCTGACTTCTGTATCGTCAACTTCATAAATATATGTCATCGTCTTATTCATGTTTAACTGATTTATTTCTTACATCTTCAAGCGTTTTATGTGCGAGATTCGTTTATTTGAAATAGAAAGTGTGACAACTTGTTTTGCATTTGATTTAATGAAACCAGTAGTAAATAGGCGAGACGCAGAGACATAGAATGATAATAATAATAGTAGTAATAATAATAATAACAGTTATAATAATAATAATTTCAATTATACGTGACTTAGACTTTAGTCAATACTTAAATTATATTTAATCCGTTTGCTGCCCCTGGACACACCGATGTCTTTTGTTTTTTCGCAATTGTGTTAGTTAGTGGTCCAATTGGCCCTTTTTATTTACATAATCCATAGTTTTATGTTCGCTACGTTTATATGAAAACAAAATATCCAGAAAGTGTGGGAAAGTTTTATGCTTACTAATAGTAGTTAATAATTTTAATTTATTTTGATACAACACATTATTTTTCTTAATTTAAATTCATATTAAGAAATGGAACGCTTAATCATTTTGTTTTAATCTTGAATAATTTTCCTCATAACTGGTGCTGAATTCAAATTCGATTTTTAAAGTAATTTTTCTAATTGGGCATAAAAAAAATTTTAGAAACAAATTCACCTTAAAACAAATTTTAATTATTAAAAATAAAATTTTGTAAGTAACTTGCCCAAATAGAGAATTCAGAACCAAACTTACAGCTTTTCAACCACCTGACAAATGAGAACTAGGAGACCATAAGTAAGGAATATATAAAGTACAGTCTAGATATTTTTAATAGTTATATTTAATTATTTGCATAAGTATATTCATTATTTTTCTGTTTCATAATTACATAATAATTCAGTTTACGACAAATATAAATCTATGAAAACTTGGTTTAAAATTTCATCGTAAGTATACATAAGTATATTTATTATTTTTCTGCTTCGAATAATTCTGTTTACGACAAATATAAATCTGTGAAAACTTGGCTTTAAAACCTAAATCAAATAATTGATAGTTTTGATTAAGTTTTATTTTGTTATCATAGCAAATGCTTTTTCCTGTTTAAAATTCATTTAATAATTGCTTCAGATGTTTTTAAAAATTATTTTACAAAAAATGTGAAGCAAATACCAATTACTTGATACAATGAAAATCCGACAAGGACGAATCTGCTGAAAATGTAAAACTTTGATTACAGAGCCTAAACTTCAAACAGTTAACGTATAAACATGCTGAAAAGACTGCTAAGAAGACAATACAATCAAAATGATATCAGGGTGGGTTGAAAAGAAAGCTTTGATTGCTCTTCAAAAGATTTCGTAGTTAGCAATCCTGCGTTTTCATCTCTTCCTTCTCTTTGACGTTTTCAAAAATTTTAGACTCAAAAACTCAACTCATAATGTTACAGTACATTACACTCAATTACTCTAATTCAGAGCTATTCCCAGTAACATTTTCAAGGATGCCGGCTAAAACCGGTCCACATGATGTACGTGATTGTACCCCTTCTCTGGCATTTCTTGCTAAATAGCACATAACTGAGGATGTTAGTTATAAAAATGCTGACAAAATAATGATTTAAAAAAAAGATGCATGTCACGTAAGAAAAAAATAAAACATGATTTACTGGGTCATTTGAAGTCTTGGAAACTTACTAACTAGTGTAACTATACAGTTTAATGTAACTTTATATATATAACTTGTCCCTAAATTAATTTATCCCTACATTTGACTTGCCCAAATGGTCTAAAATATTATTGAAAATCAAACAAACAAAGACCAATTTTGCTCATTGTGTAATTTAAATGAGATAATTCCGTGAATTTTTTTTTTATATTTATTATTTCAATATTATTGCTAAGAATTTCAACAAATAACGACAGAAATTTTCCGCAAACAAACAGCAAACATCTCTATAATTATTGTTGTGATAAAAACTTATAATAAAGTCAATCAAATTGTAAAGTCATAGCAAATGTAATTACATGGAAAATAAATTACATTTTAACTCTAATAAATTTTAAATGCATTTAAAAAACTCTAATAAATTTTGAAGTTAGTTTCTTTATAGAGCATTTATTTTGTTACTCCTGGAACTGTAACTGTTTTATGCGATTCCTCAAATCATATATAAATATATTTTATTAATAGGACCACAACTTATCCGTCTAAGTCTGTCGTTATCAATTAAATAATCTTGTCTTTCAAATGCCGAAATTAAACATAAAGCTGTCTTTGACAATAAAATTATAAAATAAATAATATTGGCCAGCATAGAGTGAAAGTTTAAAGCTCCACGGTTTATATGGAATACATTTATTATTCCTTAATAAATAAATTAGACGATTAGACAACTTTTCGACAAAACGACCCAAAAACAATAAAACAATTATCAACTAATCGATACTTCCTAAATCTGCCAAATATGCTGAGGACTTTAAGCTTTCTTCAGAGTGACGAATTTTCAAATAGGAGAAATAAAAACATGTTGCAATGACTGTGAAGAGAGCAATTAAACCCAAAAGTAACGAAAGGCGTCTCGAAAGAGGAGACTGTGATTCCTCTTCAAAGGATTTCGTAGTCAGCATATCCTGCGTTTCCATATTTTCCTCCACTTTGATGTCTGCAAACATTTCAGCCACATTTACTGACTAACTCACAAAGATGCATTGCATTAATATAAAATACGTTAGGTATCCAATATGCAACTAGATTATTTGGGTTCAATCTTTGTAGCCATCGTGAGATGTAATTAATCATAAAGAAATACTAAAGCAATTCCTTTATTTATTGAGAGGAGTGTACTAAAGCAAATAAATTCAAAAACCATTCCTACCGATAATGCAGGTGAAATTGTCGACTGGCACGTAACCTACTCGACAGACACAAACGTAGAAGCTAAAAGCATTAAGGCAAAAAGATGATGCTTCATCACAAACTCCTTGTACAACACATTCGTCGATATCTGAAAATTATCCTATCTATATTTAAAGGATCTTGAAAATGATATGGTACCATACATATCATTAGTATCCCTAGCCCAAAAATATCGGCGATACAAATACCGATATTCAAAAAGCAGTGCTGCGCAGTACATTAGTAGTGTGATTACATGTAATTCGTTACTGTAATTAATTACTATTTTTGTAATTTTTACTTGTGACAATTACAGAAAAATTTTATGTGCTTTTACTTGTAACAAATTAATATTTTTTGTCATATTTTTACTTCGTAACGTTTTTGGCACAAGGCATTACAAAGTAACCTAAAGAAAATTAAAAATTAGTTGAATTTTGTTTTAAAATACAAGTTATGTAAAATGCTAGATTTTATGCTATTTATTAATAGTTAATATATTCGGTAAGTCTCCAAGACCGCGAATGACGAAAAAAACGCATGTTTTATTTATTTCTTACGAGACATGCATCTCTTTAGAATTTGGAATTTCATTATTTTGTCAATATGTTTCCAACTATCTGCTTCACTTACGTTTTATTTCTTGCTGAATGATACAAAAATGCGATTATCAGACTTAAAACACGCAAATTTGTCGAGCGTGAACAAGATAGTAATCGATATGGTTTTTCCGTTTTATGTCGCTGCTGTTGTCGACCCGCTTCTTTGGTGTGAGATGTTTAATCTACATTTAAAATAATTGTATTTTATTATTTTTGTAAGATCAACTAAAATTAAATTTGACATTGATTTTGAAGTCATTCAGTAAGGTTTTGTTATTCAAATCATGAAATTATGATATTTTTAGTAAATATTCGGAGCGAATCTATGAAACCTGATGTTTACTTAATGCATCACTGGATGGCTGATGAATCTCCTTTTTCCTGCCCTTTTGATTGGGACATAGGTTTTGAATGTGCACAACTAGCAAGGATGGTCTTAATAAGAGGAAATTACTTACAATTTGAATTTCAAATGATTAGACACTGTGAGGTTCCTTATAATATTTGCTGTTAATGTGCAATGATATGAGTTTAATTATATTTAATTCAGATACCAATCTTGAAAAATATGTTGGTTGTTTCGAGACAGATATGTCAAAGCTTAGAATTTTTGATCATAGTATAGACGATTGCATTAGTCGCTGCAAATCTTTTTTTTTCGCTATAAAACAGGTTTGGCTGTTTGTTTGTTTTCACTTTACCATACCTCATACTATTTAATACTTTCTTTTAAAAAGTTTTGAAGATATTTCAATAAAATGAAGAATTAATAAAAATATTAAATATCAAGGGAATGGCTTGCCTTTGTTTCAATGATACTCGGGATTTTAATCCAGTTCAACTACATTTATGCAGTACATTCTGCCAGGGTAAACGGCTCCAATTTTGTGGAGGCGAAAAATATGTTTCTGTCTATAGGACAAGTAACTACCAATTACATTTGCGATAAATTAAAATATACTATGTACACGTAACATAAATACATTATGAAAATCATCGAATTTAATTCAAATTTTATAAATCACTTAATTTATGAATTGGTATTTACTTAGAACTTTGATTTATTTTTTAAGTAATTTTATTTGTGAAAATCTTCAAATTCTGTGAACAAAATTTTCAAACGTGCAGATGAGTCAATCTTTCAGGGTTATGACCCTTCCTGGGAATGCATCTATGATAATGAGAGTTGCCCCGAATGTCCACCGGGCAGAAGAGGACCTAGTTGTGAATTAAGAAGTAAACAGTTTATTTTTTTGATTATTGCTTGTTTATATTTATAAAGCTTCCAATAGGTTCATGATTTTTATTCCTATATTGTTTTAGTTGCTGTAATTTGTTTTAATGAAATATATTATACATTTATATAACTGTCGAGCAGGTTTGCCAAATGGGTCACGACAGTAATGACAGACAGTCGTAATGTGTCGTGTTCGAAACCCAGCCTTCACTACCGCAAGTACCTTTAGGAAGGAGCGCTATATAAATGGTAACAAGAATCTTCTCTGAAGCTATGCATATGGCGCTATATAAGAGGAGAACATTATATTACAATTTAAAGTAAAAAATGTTTACATAAATTATCCTGCTAAATCTATTACAATTATTACATCTTGTAGACTGTCTCATAGATAACGGTGGATGTGGAGAACAAGATTGTCAAACATACATTTTCCAGTGTAGTGAATGTGGCTGTTCAACATGCGATATGTCTATAGCGGTTTGCGCTTGCAAGAGGGGTTTTTATATAAACGAATCTATGAATTGTTATGGTAATAATGATTTAGATTTTGTTCTCCTTAAACGCTAATTATAATTACATTGCTCAGTCGCTGATACATCGAAATATTATGCATCTCCTGCCTTGGTTAAGTCAAGAAAATGTGACCATATTATGAATTAGGCAAAGTCTATGGAAAGTCATAAAACTAAAATTTTATGTTTTAACAAATTCAACAAAGCCAGCCCATTGGCTAGTTAAATTAGATCATTATAATCTGTGTTTTTGATCAATTTTTATACGTTTAGATATTGACGAATGTCAAAAGCATCCATGTGACGTGGGTATGTCTTGCGTTAACCTACCTGGAAAGTATTCATGTCAATTAGGTTATTACATGTCAGATGAAATAATTTACTTTTAGGAGCTATTTGAAAATTTACTGATTTCGACTGACTTGAAATTTCAAAAGTTGACTTACATCATCTAATTGATTTTTTATCATGATAACTACTTCTATTCTTGTTTACTTCTAATTAATTGACCACTTTTAAAATCACTCGATCTTTTTTTCAATTATACTGATTTTTACAGTTGTTATATTATTAAGTGTGTCATGTTTTCCTATTCAGACTTCTGCTTTAACGTCACGTGTGGCAAGAATGAAATTTGTGTGGATCGGATTGAAAATTTCTTCTGTGACTGCGTTTCAGGCTACCACAGATTTTATGAAACATGTGAAGGTGATGTTGCTATCAATTTGATCTCTGTACGGAAATTGGCATCTGGATATTAACAATTTTTACTATTTCATTATAATTCAATTAACTCATAGTTAATTTATATGGCAACTTACGCATAGACCTAACACGAGCTGAGGAAGGACTTGGGATGGCGCAAAAGAAGTAAACATTACATTAAACAGGAAAATCCAGACACAATAATTTAAAATTTAAAATAATAAATGTAAGACACATAGCAACCAGGAGATCTCTTCAAGTGAAGATCTGTTGTTCTAAACATAATATTTAAAGTTAATTTGTATCACACATTTGTTTGAAATTGTTTTTAATTGTTTTACCAAGGAAATTCGAGTATCATGATTAGCCTGATGAATTGGCGTCGAGGAGTTTTTATTGCAGTCTAAATTTAGTAAAAATATAGTATACATAGTAATAAAACCAATAACTAATTACTAGTCTCTAGTGTGTTATTTTTCATAATTATGGAATGAGATGATTAAAATCACCTCTATTAATGTTAAAATGTGAAATTCAAATTTTTATTAAACGATAATTATATTTTTACTGTTAAATTCATTCATTCAAAACATTATGCAATTTTTGCCTTAGATACGTCAAACAAAAAATTAATAGGTGTATTGTACTATTTGTGCAAAAGTCTTGAAACTTAACTTTGCAATTCATAGTCACTGCGTCATCCCAACCACTTGTTATTTAAATTTAAAAATTCTATTCATGTTTATTATTCATTTTACGTACGTGTAGATATCGACGAATGTCAAACACATCCTTGTGCTGGGAATATGTCTTGCGTTAATATACCTGGGTATTACTTATGCGAATGTCCAATAGGTTACCAATTGTCAAATCAAATCTATTGCTACGGTGAGATATTTTAAAATTTGCTGATTTCAATTGCTTAAATTTTTAAAAGGTTAAATTTTCAGAAATTATCTTAAAAATAACCACAAACGTGTAATTTTATTAATATATCTCAAATAAAACATCTGTAATTTATTTAATTAACCATTTTTAATTCACTCCATTTTTTTTATAAAAAACAGTGATTTGTGGGTTAAGGTTACATCACTATTGTATTACTTTTTAATACCGAGCGTGTCGCATTTTCTTAATCATTCAGATATTGACTTGTGCCTCAACGTTACGTGTGGCGAGAATGAAATTTGCTTGGATCTGGTTGCAAATTACTCGTGTGACTGCGATAAAGGCTATCACAGAACTGATGGCAGTGATACATGTGAAGGTAATATTGCTATCAATGTAACTGTTGGGTGGAAATCAACTTCTGATATATAAACTAAAATTAAATTGAACTTAATCTTTTTTGAAGTTTCATTTTGGTAATAATATAGTTTACAGCAAAACAATTATTAAAGCATTATTTCATGCCACAACCAATGTTAATGCAAGAAATTGATGAAGATGATAATGAAGCTGTGGTACTACATCCACAGAAGCGATGTGTCAATCACTCACTATATTTAGTTGCAAATATGGATGCTTTGGAAACAATTTGGAAAGATTGACAATTCGCATCAGAAGTCCTATGATCGAGCAATGGGTAAAGTGCAGACGTTATGGAATTTAGTAAGAATTAAGTAGTGGCCCAAAAGCAAATGATGCTATGGAGAAAATTGCAGGTAAATCCTTTATCCAGCCAACTTGCACAAGAGGTGCAGTAAATAGCATGCTGGAAAGTGAGATATGAAAATCTGATTAGAGAAAGTGAATGATTGTCAAATAGCCTTTGGAATTGCATACATTTTCCAGTGTAGTGACTGTAGCTGTTCAACATGCGATATGTCTATAGCGCTGTGCGTGTGCAAGAGGGGTTTTTATATAAACGAATCTATGAATTGTTATAGTAATAATTATTTAGATTTTTTTCTCCTTAAACGCTAAATATAATTACATTGCTCTGTCGCGGTTAAATCGAAACATTAGTGTTATTTTTCATAATTATGCAATGAAATGATTAAAATCACCTGCATTAATGTAAAAAATGTGAAATTCAATTAAAGAACATTACGATATTTTCAAGGTAACAATGATTTAACCAAAATAATTTTTTTTATTAAACGATAATTATATTTTCACTGGTAAATTCATTCGTTCAAAACATTATGCAATTCTTGCCTTAGATAAGACAAAAAAATTAATGGGTGTATTGTACTATTTGTGCAAAAGTCTTGAAACTTAACATTGCAATTCATAGTCACTGCGTCATCCCAACCACTTGTTATTTAAATTTAAGTATTCTATTCTTGTTTATTATTCATTTTACGTACGTGTAGATATCGACGAATGTCAAACACATCCTTGTGCTGGGAATACGTCTTGCATTAATATACCTGGAAATTACTCATGCGAATGTCCAATAGGTTACCAATTGTCAAGTCTAATCTATTGCTACGGTGAGATATTTTAAAATTTGCTGATTTCAATTGACTTAAAATTGTAAAAGTTTAAATTATCAGAAATTATCTTAAAAATAACCACAAACATGTAATTTTATTAATATATCTCAAATAAAACATCTGTAATTTATTTAATTAACCATTTTTAATTCACTCCATTTTTTTTATAAAAAACAGTGATTTGTGGGTTAAGGTTACATCACTATTGTATTACTTTTTAATACCGAGCGTGTCGCATTTTCTTAATCATTCAGATATTGACTTGTGTCTCAAAGTTACGTGTGGCGAGAATGAAATTTGCGTGGATCTGATTGCAAATTACTCCTGTGATTGCGATAAAGGCTACCACAGAACTGATGGCATTGACACATGTGAAGGTGATGTTGTTATCAATGTGACTATTGGGCGGAAATCAACTTCTGATATATAAACTAAAATTAAATTGAACTTAATCTTTTTTGAAGTTTCATTTTGGTAATAATATAGTTTACAGCAAAACAATTCTTAAAACATTATTTCATGCCACAACCAATGTTAATGCAAGAAATTGATGAAGATGATAATGAAGCTGTGGTACTACATCCACAGAAGCGATGTGTCAATCACTCACTATATTTAGTTGCAAATATGCATGCTTCGGAAACAATTTGGAAAGATTGACAATTCGCATCAGAAGTCCTATGATCGAGCAATGGGTAAAGTGCAGGCGTTATGGAATTTAGTAAAAATTAAGTAGTGGCCTAAAAGCAAATGATGCTATGGAGAAAATTGCAGGTAAATCCTTTATCCAGCCAACTTGCACAAGAGGTGCAGTAAATAGTGTGCTGGAAATAAAGGTGTGGAAATCTGATTAGAGAAAGTGAATGCATGTCAGTCAGCTTTGGGAATTGAAGCAATGACAATCTGACATGAACTATATGGCTGCATTTTTTTTAGTTATGGAACCAGAAGTGACAGCCATAACCAAGATTGAAAATAGAAAACAATTTCATTCCAAATATTATCATTTTATAAATTTTTAATTTCTAATTGATGTGAAATAAATATTTATAACATTAAATCATTTTGTCCACTGGTATTTGATGAAATAAATATGCCAAAAATTTGACAGAAAAAAGTTAGAAAATGGTTATGAAATGCGTAACTATTTTTTTTTAGTTTAGTTGACAACTTTTTTAAAGTGGTTGTAACAAATAGTTTAGCAAAAATATTTTAGTTTGTAGTTTAGTTAAACAAGTTAAATAAATCAAAAATGTTTATTTTGTGCTCATCACTGTATAAATTATTGTAATAATATTGTATTTCAGCATTGAAAGGTAACAAGTTTTTAATAGAACGTTTAGTTAATTACACTTGTCATTTGAGCAGACATCGATGAATGCACCAACATTCCCTGTGGAAACAAATCTTTTTGCGAAAACACGATAGCAAGTTTCACGTGCAAATGCTTCTTAGGCTATTACGAAACAGTGGAACATAATTGCGCAGGTGAGATATCGATATAAATAGTATAATACTATAATACTGTATTATATTGTGATATTACGGATTTTGTTAATTTGAATTTTGTAGACGTGGATGAATGTAATGAGGTTTGGAGTTGCGACCAAGTGTCCACTGATTGCAACAACTTGGAAGGAGACTACGAATGCACCTGCAAAGAAGGTTTTATCAAAGGAGTAGGAAAGTCTCCCAAAAGCAAATGCCAAGGTTAATTTTGCAATGTTCTCTTCACTTTTTTAATGATTAAAAAAGATAAACTTGAATTAACAAGAAAAAAACGAAAATATCAAGAAAATTTAAATGCTCCCTAACAATTCATGCTAAAATCAAACTAATAAAGACTGGAGTGATAATCAGAAAAGGAAAATTCTCGCTGATGGACACGCCAATAGGAAGTCTGAATTAAATGGTTGAAATTCAAGTAAATTACAGAAATAGTCCAGAGCTGATAAGGAACTCTTTAAGTAGATTTTTGAAAACACATTTATTGATTACAAACACAAAACGTTTTTTTTCACGAATAATTTGGCAATAATACATTTAATTCACATCCTCGAATCAAAAGACTTTGATGAATGTCTGCCATCAAGATGCCCCGATGGGATTCGGTGCGTCAACTCTATTGGTTCATATGACTGCCTCTGTCCAAATGGAACTATTAAAAGAAAATATGCCAATTTGATACAATGCCAAGGTATATAATTATAAATAATAATTTTAAAGAGTTGAAATAATAATTTTATTTACTGAGTACCATATCATTTTCAAGCTGCTTTAAATAAATATACAGTAGATAGGATACTTTTCAGATATCGACGAATGTGTTGTAGAAGGAGTTTGTGATGAAGCATCATCTTTTTGCCTTAACGCTTTTAGCTTCTACGTTTGTGTCTGTCGAGCAGGTTACGTGCCAGTCGACAATTTCACCTGCATTATCGGTAGGAATGGTTTTTTTAATTTATTTGCTTTAGACTAAAGCCTTTAGTACACTCCTATCAATAAATAAAAGAATTGTACGTTTTATGCAAAATTCTCAAACATCAAATAACAGATTTTATAAAAAAAAATTAAATTTTTCGATGGGCAAAAGATAATATTAAATAATAGAAAAAAGAAACATAAATTTATATTACATAACCTTTTGTACAAAAAAATAAATTTTTTTTATTATTGATTATTGACTTTTATTTTCCATCTTTTTTGGACACCAAAACATTTTTGGGATTTTTTACTAAGTTTGACAATAATACTTCCTGTATATATTGGGCAACATGACCTTATGGTTAATTACATAGATTGAACCAATTCCAAAAATCAAATTACATATTGGATACCTAAAGTATTTTATATTACTGAAATGCAACATTGTAAGTTAATCAGCATTTGTGTCTGCAGACATCAAAGAGGAGGAAGATATGGAAACGCAGGATATGCTGACTACGAAATCCTTTGAAGAGGAATCACAGTCTCCTCTTTCGAGACGCCTTTCGTTACTTTTGGGTTTAATTGCTCTCTTCACAGTCATTGCAACATGTTTTTATTTCTCCTATTTGAACATTCGTCACTCTGAAGAAAGCTTAAAGTCTTCAGCATATTTGGCAGATTTAGGAAGTATCGATTAGTTGATAATTGTTTTATTGTTTTTGGGTCGTTTTGTCGAAAAGTTGTCTAATCGTCTAATTTATTTATTAAGGAATAATAAATGTATTCCATATAAACCGTGGAGCTTTAAACTTTCACTCTATGCTGGCCAATATTATTTATTTTATAATTTTATTGTCAAAGACAGCTTTATGTTTAATTTCGGCATTTGAAAGACAAGATTATTTAATTGATAACGACAGACTTAGACGGATAAGTTGGTGATCCTATTAATAAAATATATTTATATATGATTTGAGGAATCGCATAAAACAGTTACAGTTCCAGGAGTAACAAAATAAATGCTCTATAAAGAAACTAACTTCAAAATTTATTAGAGTTTTTTAAATGCATTTAAAATTTATTAGAGTTAAAATGTAATTTATTTTCCATGTAATTACATTTGCTATGACTTTACAATTTGATTGACTTTATTATAAGTTTTTATCACAACAATAATTATAGAGATGTTTGCTGTTTGTTTGCGGAAAATTTCTGTCGTTATTTGTTGAAATTCTTAGCAATAATATTGAAATAATAAATATAAAAAAAAAATTCACGGAATTATCTCATTTAAATTACACAATGAGCAAAATTGGTCTTTGTTTGTTTGATTTTCAATAATATGTAGGGATAAATTAATTTAGGGACAAGTTATATATATAAAGTTACATTAAACTGTATAGTTACACTAGTTAGTAAGTTTCCAAGACTTCAAATGACCCAGTAAATCATGTTTTATTTTTTTCTTACGTGACATGCATCTTTTTTTTAAATCATTATTTTGTCAGCATTTTTATAACTAACATCCTCAGTTATGTGCTATTTAGCAAGAGATGCCAGAGAAGGGGTACAATCACGTACATCATGTGGACCGGTTTTAGCCGGCATCCTTGAAAATGTTACTGGGAATAGCTCTGAATTAGAGTAATTGAGTGTAATGTACTGTAACATTATGAGTTGAGTTTTTGAGTCTAAAATTTTTGAAGACGTCAAAGAGAAGGAAGAGATGAAAACGCAGGATTGCTAACTACGAAATCTTTTGAAGAGCAATCAAAGCTTTCTTTTCAACCCACCCTGATATCATTTTGATTGTATTGTCTTCTTAGCAGTCTTTTCAGCATGTTTATACGTTAACTGTTTGAAGTTTAGGCTCTGTAATCAAAGTTTTACATTTTCAGCAGATTCGTCCTTGTCGGATTTTCATTGTATCAAGTAATTGGTATTTGCTTCACATTTTTTGTTAAATAATTTTTAAAAACATCTGAAGCAATTATTAAATGAATTTTAAACAGGAAAAAGCATTTGCTATGATATCAAAATAAAACTTAATCAAAACTATCAATTATTTGATTTAGGTTTTAAAGCCAAGTTTTCACAGATTTATATTTGTCGTAAACAGAATTATTATATAATTATGAAACAGAAAAATAATGAATATACTTATGTAAATAATTAATTATAACTATTAAAAATATTGAAATAACCCGGGGGTCCGCAAATAAGTAAGTTAACTAATAAGTTTATTAGAGCAGGTATTCAGTTAACGGAACTGAATAATAAAAGTTAAGCGTTTAAGGATTGAGGTACTTAAGGATGCAAATGGATATTTGGGCTTCCAAGTCGTCTTGATTCTCGTTGTTTGTCAGGTGATTATCGAGAATGCTTTTCTGTAGCCAAAATAGATCCCACGTGCCCGAAAAAGATGCCAAATATAATTAAGTATAAATTTAATTATATTAGCAATATAAACTTAATTAATTTCCAAAAATCTAAGTTTACAACATTACACCCTCCTTAAATCTGTTCGTCCCGAACAGACTGTTGCTCCCCGTGGTACTTCGCCAGTCGGCGAATGTTTGCCACCTTCATTTTTACTCTCGGGACACAATCTCTAACATGGTGCCCATGTACCACCATTGTTTCAAGGCGAGCCCGTCCTCCTCTCGCATCTCTACTAAAACGCTTGCTGAAAAAGATCAGCAAACAAACAACAATGCTAAAGGCTCGCCCCAAGTCTCCGACGACTACCGAAGGCCAGAAAGCCCGCCCTGGCTGAGACCTCCACAAATGAACTCCTCAGACATCGATTCAACCTTATCAACCACGTACTCATGACCGCCGAGTACCTCACCGCCAACATCTCCACTCTTAGTTACAATGACATCCGCAGCTCCAACCTCCACGACATCTACCACTGTATCGAATTCGGCCACCTCCAACTCAAATCGCTCGCCACTGCCCTCCGAGTCCAGTTGATTCCTCAACGCGAGGAGGCTCCACTCTGGTCTTTACCAAAGGCCCTCCTTCAATTATTTTCTTGGTTTTCTCCACAACCGACACCAACGAGGCAATCGTGCATGGAACTGGCTCATTGGACACTGGCGCGAATTCTTTGGAGTTTGCGAAACTCTCCCTCAGCTCACCGTTGTCCTTATTCTCAACATTGCCCATCTTTATGGGGAACTCCACTATTGGACTGTCCCTTTCAACTACCAAACTGCCCTCACTTATCTCAGCAAAGGTCTCCTCAGCACCGTTTTCCTCACCCAGCTCTTCACTCAGCTCCTTTCCCGATTCCTCACTGCATGGAAGCAACACTTTGCTTTCTCCCAAAGTTCTTCCATCCACAATTTTATCGGTCTCATTCTCAACCGAAACCAGTGGGGCAATCGGGTGCACTGCTGATGCTTCAGCTGGCATGATGCTTTTGGTGCTTGTTGGAGTCTCCTTCGGTTGGTAGCTAGTGGCAGCCTTGTCGGAGGAAACCTCAGTTACCTTTTTCGTGACACCAGTTTCAAAGCTTTTCAATACATCGGATAATTCATCCCTTAAGATTTTGAAAAACGGATTAATAAACAAATAGAGCTCTGGATCTTGCCCTTGTTCTATTATCCACAATTGCAGGCGATCCTGCAATTCTTCCCTGGACCCTTTCGAATCCATTTGCCTGAACTTAAGCTCACGTCTCATTTCACCAACAGTTAAATCTTCTAAGACCTTGCTCATGACCTACTTTTTGGGATCCCCCTCCTGACACCAATGAAATAACCCGGGGGTCCGCAAATAAGTAAGTTAACTAATAAGTTTATTAGAGCAGGTATTCAGTTAACGGAACTGAATAATAAAAGTTAAGCGTTTAAGGATTGAGGTACTTAAGGATGCAAATGGATATTTGGGCTTCCAAGTCGTCTTGATTCTCGTTGTTTGTCAGGTGATTATCGAGAATGCTTTTCTGTAGCCAAAATAGATCCCACGTGCCCGAAAAAGATGCCAAATATAATTAAGTATAAATTTAATTATATTAGCAATATAAACTTAATTAATTTCTAAAAATCTAAGTTTACAACAATATCTAGACTGTACTTTATATATTCCTTACTTATGGTCTCCCAGTTGTCATTTGCATTGAAGACGCAATAAAGCATATCTTATTTATTTCATTTAAGATCTTGTCATTTTCTATCGATTAACATAGTAAAACTCGTTATCATTAAATATGTCAAATAAAAGGCTAAGAAGTGAAAATATCTTAAACTTGTTTCAACTGGAAAAGAAGCAAAAGCAATATATATATGTATATATACGTATATATATACGTAACGAGAGTCCATATGAAGTTAAAACAAAAGATGAAAATAAACCAGGACGTAATTTAAGGGGAGGTTTTAGGGGGCGGAGTCAGAGGAGGGGGAAGGCCGTTTCCTGACTTTAGATCAGAACCTAAAAAAGGGTCATCTCACGTTTAGCGAGGGTTTGCCGCCCTGAATTTTGGCTAGAAGCGTAAAAGGCCAAACTGTGCAAGGGTTTGTCCCTCTTAGAATATGCTGAAATGACGTCCTTGTGAAAGACTATTGATTTTTTATATATGTATAAACATAAATATATGACAATATTATTTGCGATTACGTAATTTTAAAAAGCTAGAAAATAATTGGTTTTGAGTATCACTAGCCAAGAAATCTCGGCAATACTCATTTCGATACTGACGGCCAAAAGTATCGGCGATAGTATCGCTTCGATACCAATACTGCAATGTTAACAGCCCATAACATAATTGGATTTGTAATGACTTTTAAATGTAATAGACTTTAATGTACGTTGTCACGATGATCATCACCATTTGCTGTGGTGGCAAATTTCTGTCATTGTTTGTTGAAATCTAACTAAAAACTTTTTATAAACCTCAAATTATGGCAATGTATGTCTATATATAAATTAAGCAGTTAAATTTTAGAATGAGCAGAATTATCTCTAATTTGTTTGATTTGCAATATAATTTTAAAATTATTATTAAATTCAATGTAGAGAAAAAATATTTAATTAATTGATCAAATACAAGATTGCTAGATTAAAATTAATGGTTAATATATTCGGTAAGTCTCCAAGACCGCGAATGACGTAAAAATGCTTGTTTTACTTATTTCTTAAGAGACATGCATCTTTTTAGAATGTGGAATTTCATTATTTTGTCAATATGTTTGCAACTATCAGCTTCAAGTATGTATTACTACTTCTTGATAAATGGTAAACAAGAACGATTACAAAACATACGAGAAGTAAATATGTCGAGCGTGAACAAAGTAGTAATCGACTTTGTCCTTCCGTTTTATGTGCGTATCGTTGGAGACGGGCTTCGTTGGAGTGAGACGTTTGATCTACATTTAAAATAATTATATTTCATTATTTTCGTAAAATCAACTTAAAAATTAAACTAAAATTCAATTTTACATTGATTTTGAAGGTATTCAGTAACTTTTCGTTATTCAAATCATGAAATTATGATATTTTTAGAGAATATTCCGAGCGAAACCATGATACCTAAGGGTTACTTAATGCATCACAGGATGGTTGATGAACCTCCTAGATTTTCCTGCCCTTTTAATTGGAAGACAGGTTTTGAATGTGCACAAGTTGGAGTTTTGGTTTTAATAGAAGGAAATAACTTACAATTTGTATTTCAAATAGCTGGACACTGTGAGGTTTTTTATAATATTTACTGTTAATGTGAGATGATATGAGTTTAATTATATTTCCTGGCGCAAGTTGTAGTTGCCATTTGTCACTCCACTGGGCCACTTTGTCAAGAGCAAAGTATAGTTGGGTTTGAGAGAAACCGTTTGTACTGTACGTTTGACATCATCAGCAAAAAGCTTGCAAACAACATTTGAGGTCTTGAGCATGTCAGGTAGGTCGTTTATGTAGAGTAAGAACAGAGTTGGTCCTAGTATGCTACCCTGGGGAACACCACTGGTGACAACAGCCTCCTCTGATACAGAGCCGTTGACTTTCACCTTTTGAGTCTTTGAATCTAAAAAATTTTCAAGCCATCCTTTAATGCCGTCTCCAAAACCATAAGCCGAGATTTTATTAATAAGTTTGACAAATGTCAAGTTTTCTCTGTAACGAGACGCAAACAGACAGGAGGATCCCATGAATATTACATCGACGGATATGTCATACTGCATGTCTACAAGATCAGAGATCTAGGGATTATAATGGATCCATACCTGAAGTTTGATTCATACATTGAAGCCATCGGCAAAAGAGCCGCTACAATCTCCTGGATGATCCGAACCTTTTTCTTCCAAAGATCAGGATATTTTAAAGCTTGCCTTCTGTACACATGTAAGACCAATATTTGAATATGTCCCCCAGTCTGGAACCCACACCACAAATATTTAATTGACAAAATAGAAAATGTTCAAATTCACTAAGATTCACTAAGTCAATTCCATCTGTGTCATCTTATTCGTATCTGGAGAGACTAAGGTTGCTCAAGCTTCCAACCTTGGAAAGGCGGCGACTTCTGGCTGATTTAACACTTGGCTTCAAAATATTACATGTTTTACGAACACCTTCTAATACACTCCCTCCTTGCACAAAACTATACGGGAACAAGAGGACATTGTCTCAAACTTAAGAAAAGTAATTATTCTATAGACAGTGTTAAATTCTTCTTTTGCAATAGAATTGTAAAGCCATGGAACACATTGCCAGGTGATGTCCTTGAATCAAACACGGTCTCCCAAGTCAATGCAATTATAAGTGACTTAGACTTTAGTCAATACTTAAATTACATTTAATCTATTTGCTGCCCTTGTGTACACACCAGTCGATGTCTTTTGTTTTTTCGCAATTGTGTAAGTGGTCCAATTGGGCCCTTCAATTGCATCTAATAAATAAATAAAAAATATTTAATTCAGATACCAATCTCGAAAAATATGTTGGTTGTTTCGAGACAGATATGTCAAAGCTTAAGGTTTTTCTCCATAATGTGTACGATTGCATTAGAAACTGCAAATCATTTTTTTTCGCTATTAAACAGGTTTGGCTGTTATTTTCACTTTAACTTATCTCATACTTTTTAATATTTTCTTTTAAAAAGTTTTGAAGATATTTCAATAAAATGAAGAATTAATAAAAATATTAAATATCAAGGGAATGGCTTGCCTTTGTTTCAACGATACTCGGGATTTTAATCCAGTTCAACTACATTTATGCAGTACATTCTGCCAGGGTAAACAGCTCCAATTTTGTGGAGGCGAAAAATATGTTTCTGTCTATAGGACAAGTAACTACCAATTATATTTGCGATAAATTAAAATATACTATGTACACGTAACATAAATACATTATGAAAATCATCGAATTTAATTCAAATTTTATAAATCACTTAATTTATGAATTGGTATTTATTTAGAACTTTGATTTTTTTACATTATTTTATTTGTAAAAATCTTCAAATTCTGTGAACAAAATTTTCAAAGACATAGATGAGTCAATCTTTGAGGGTTATATGCCTTCCTGGGAATGCATCTATGATAATGAGAGTTGCCCCGAATGTCCACCGGGCAGGAAAGGACCTACCTGTGAAATAAGAAGTAACCAGTTTATTTTTTGATTATTGCTTGTTTATATTTATAAAGCTTCCAATAGGTTCATGATTTTTATTCGTATTTTATTTTTAGTTGCTGTAATTTGTTTTAATGAAATATATTATACATTTATATAACTGGCGAGCAGGTTTGCCAAATGGGTCACAACAGTAATGACAGACAGTCGTAATGTGTCGTGTTCGAAACCCAGCCTTCACTGCCGCAAGCGCCTTTAGGAAGGAGCGCTATATAAATGGTAACAAGAATCGTCTCTGAAGCTATGCATATGGCGCTATATAAGAGGAGAACATTATATTACAATTTAAAGTAAAAAATGTTTACATAAATTATCCTGCTAAATCTATTATAATTATTATCTCTGTTTATGTCTTGTAGATTGTCTCATAGATAACGGTGGATGTGGAGAAAAAGAATGTCATACATTCGTTTTCAAGTGTAAAGAATGTGGTTGTCCAAACTGCTCAATGTCCATAGCTGTTTGCGTTTGCAAGAGGGGTTTTTTTATAAACGAATCTATGAATTGTTATGGTAATGATTTTTGCCATTAAAAAGTTGACTTACATCATCTAAACGCTAAATATAATTATATTGCTCAATCACTATTAAATCAAAACATTATGCATTTCCTGTCTTTGGTGAGTCAAGAAATTATGGCCATTTATGAATAAGGTCTATGGAAAGTCATAAAATATATAATATTAATTAGGTCACAATGTCATCCTAGCCATTGGCTAGTTAAATTAGATCATTATAATCTGTGTTTTTGATCAATTTATATATGTTTAGATATTGACGAATGTCAAAAGCATCCATGTGACGTGGGTATGTCTTGCGTTAACCTACCTGGAAATTATTCATGTCAATCAGGTTATTACATGTCAGATGAAATAATTTACTTTTAGGAGCTACTTGAAAATTTGCTGATTTCGACTGACTTGAAATTTCTAAAGTTGACTTACATCATCTATAACATGATAATTACTTGTATTCTTGTTTACTTCTACTTAATTGACCACTTTTAAAATCACTCGATCTTTTTTTTTCAATTATACCGATTTTTGCAGTTGTTATATTATTAAGTGTGTCATGTTTTCCTATTCAGACTTCTGCTTTAACGTCACGTGTGGCAAGAATGAAATTTGCGTGGATCTAAAATCAAACTACTCCTGCGACTGCGATTTAGGCTACCACAAAACTGATGGCACATGTGAAGGTGATGTTGCTATCAATGTGATCTCTGTGCGGAAATTGACATCTGAAATTAAAGAATTTTTACTATTTTAAAATAATTAAACAAATAACCATAGTTAATTTATAAGACAACATTCTCACAGAGAAAAGTTGAGTCTTCAGGTGACGTTTGATGACCTGAGAAAGGACTTGGGAAGGCAAAAGAAGCAAGCATTACATTAAACAAGAAAATCCAGACAAGATAATTTAAAATTTATATTAGTAAATTTAAGACCCATAGCAACAAGGAGATGTTTTACCAGGAAAATTCAAATTTCAAACTTAGCCTGATGAATTAGCGTCAAGGATTTTTAGTGCAGTTTAAATTTAGTAAAAATGTAGTGTACATAGTTTAACACTGTTGAATATTTTTTAAACATTATATAATTTTTGCCATAGAAAAGATAAAAAATGTATTGGACAAAATTTAAAGTATTGTACTAAGAAAAGGTCTTAAAACTTAGCTTTGCCGGTCAGTCACGGCATCATACCAACCATTGCTAAAGATTGAACCCATTCCAATAATCAATTTGCATATTGGATACCTAACGTATTTTATATTACTGCAATGCAACTTTGTGAGTTATTCAGCATTTGTGTCTGAAATGTTTGCAGAAATCAAAGAGGAGGAAGATATGGAAACGCAGGATAATCTGACTACGAAATCCTTTGAAGAGGAATCACAGTCTCCTTTTTCGAATGACCTTTATTTCCTTTTGAGTTTATTGGCTTTCTTCATTACAACATGTTTTTATTTCTCCTATTTGAAAATTCGTCACACTGAAGAAAGCTCAAAGACTTCAGGAAATTTGTCAGCAGATTTAGGAAGTATCGAATAGTTGATAATTACTTTATTGTTTTTGTGTCATTTTGTTGAAAAGTTGTCTATTTCTAATTTATTTTTTAAAGAATAATAAATGTATTCCATATAAACTGTGAAGCTTTAAACTTTCACACTATGCTGGCCAATAATATTTATTTTATAATTTTATTGTCAAAGATAGCTTTATGTTTAATTTTGGCATTTGAAAGACAAGATTATTTTATTGATAACGACAGCCTTAGGCGGATAAGTTGGTGATCTTATTAATAAAATATAAATTCTATTTATTTTAATTTTCTACTTTTGAACAGGGAAAAGCGTTTGCTATGCTAACAAAATAAAACTTAATCAAAACTATCAATTATTTGATTTAGATTTTAATGCCAAGTTTTCACAGATTTATATTTGTCGTATTTGGCGTGCAGGATAGCCGGATGGGTTACTTGCCTGCATACCGCGGTAATGGCAACAGTCGTAATGTGTCGTGTTCGAAACCCAGCCTGCACTGCCGCCAGCGCGCCCTTGGGAGGGAGCGCTACATAAATGGTTACAAGAAGCGCCTCTGACGCTATGCATATGGCGCTGTATAAATGAAGTTACAATTACAAACAGAATTATTCGAAACAGAAAAGTAATAAATATACTTATGTAAATGATGAAATATAACTAATAAAAATATCTAAACTGTATTGAAATAACCCGGGAGTCCGCAAGTAAATAAGTTAACTAATAAGTTTATTAGAGCAAATATTCAGTTAACGGATCTGAATAACAGAAGTTTAAGTGTTTAAGGAATGAGGCTGTTGCGTACGTAACTGCAATATAGAACTAACAAAGACGTTTGTGGCCTGGCGGAGTTGTGGGCCGAAGTTCTGTGTCCGACGTTCCTAGTGTTGTGCGCCTGGAGCTTGTGTGTGATGATGCAAGAAGGACGAAGTTCAGTGTCCAACAAGGCACTTAAGGATGTAAAAACGCTTGATGAAAAAGATCAACCAAACAAATAGCAGCACTAAAGGCTCGCCCCAAGTCTCCGACGACTTCCGAAGGTCAAAAATCCCGCCCTGGCTGAGAACTCCACAAATGAACTTCTCAGACATTGATCCAACCTTTTCAACTACGTACTCATTATCGCCGAGCACCTCACCGCCAACATCTCCACTCTCCGCTGCAATGATATCCGCAGCCACAACTTCCATGATATCCACCGCTGAATCGAATTTGGCCACCTCCAGTTGGAACCCAAATCGCTCGCCACTGTTCTCCGGGTCTAGTTCCTCCACTGATTCCTCAACGCAACGAGGCTCCACTCTGGTCTCTACCAAAGTCCCTCCTTCAATTATTTCCTCGATTCCCTTTTTAACCGACTCCAATCGTGCACGGAACTGGCTCATCGGACACTGGCGCGACTTCTTAAGAGTTTGCGAAACTCTCCCTAAGCTCACCGTTGTCCTTATTCTCAACATTGCCCATCTTTATGGGGAGCTCCACTATTGGACTGTCCCTGTCAACCACCAAACTGTCCTCACTTATCTCAGCAAAGGTCTCCTCAGCACCGTTCTCCTCACCCAGCTCTTCCCTCAGCTCCTTCCTCAATTCCTCACTTTATGGAAGAAGCACTTTGCTTCCCAAAGTTCTTCCATCTACAATTTCTTCGGTCTCTTTCTCGACCGAAACCAGTGCGGCAATCGGGTACACTGCTGATGCTTCAGCTGGCATGATGTTTTTGGTGCTTGTTGGAGTCTCCTCCGGTTGGTAGCTAGTGGCAGCCTTGTCGGAGGAAACCTCAGTTACCTTTTTCGTGACACCAGTTTCAATAACAGCTTTTCAATACTTCGGATAATTCATCCCTTGAAATTTGGAAAAACGGATTAATAAACAAATAGAGCTCTGGATCACTTTTGCCCTTGTTCTATTATCCACAACTGCGGGCGATCCTGCAATTCTTCCCTGGACCCTTTCGAAACCATTTGCCTGAACTTAAGCTCACGTCTCATTTCACCAACAGTTTAATTTTCTAAGACCTTGCTCATGACTTACTTTTTGGGATCCCACTCCTGACACCAATGAAATAACCCGGGAGTCCGCAAATAAGTAAGTTAATAAGTTTACTAGAGCAAGTATGCAGTTAACGGAACTGAATAACAGAAGTTTAAGTGTTTAAGGAATGACGCACTTAAGGATGCAAATGGATATTTGGGCTTCCAAGTTGTCTGGATTCTCGCTGTTTGTCAGGTGATTATCGAGAATGCCTTCTACAGCATTAATTGAGATTCCTCGTGCCCGAAAAAGATACCAAATATAATGAAATATAAATTTAATTATTTTAGCAATATAAACTTAATTAATTTTCCAAAAACTAAGTTTACAACAGTATTTTATATATTCCTTACTTATGGACTCCAGGTTGTTATAGGCATTGATGACGCAACAACGCATGTCTTATTTATTTCATTTAAGATTTCTCCAAACATGCATTTTTTTAGATTTTGGAATTTCATTATTTTGTCAATATTTTTACCGCTATCAGTCTCATTTGTATATTATTTCTTAAGAGATGGTTCAGAAAGAGCGCAAGTAACAAATTTACTAGGCTTCAATAAATCCAACATTAGAAAAATAGTTATCGATTTTAAGTTTCCATATTATGTGGACATCATTGAAGACTTGCGTCGTTGGAGTGAGATGCATACTCTCCATATTTTATTATTACTCAACTAATCTTTATTCTTTTATATTCTATATTCAAATTAATAAATAATTTTTTTTAGCCGATCTTCCAAACGAATCTGTCGTTCCTACGGCTCAAGTCATGTATCACTGGCTTGTTGAAGAGCAACCTCAAATTGCTTGTTCTTTTAATAGGACCACAGGGCTTGAATGTGGATATGTTGCAAGAATTGCTGTGATAGAGGGAGATGGCTTAGAATACGCTTTTAAAGTTAGAGGCCACCGTAAGACTAACAAAAAATGATGCATGTTTTTATAAATGATGTAAATTTAATTAACCTTATTTCAGATACCAATTTTGAAAATTATGTTGGCTGTTATGAGACAAGCCTTTCAAATCTTGATTCTTTTGAGAACAATATATATCGTTGCATGAGTCATTGCAGATCTTTTTTCTTCGGTATAACAGAGGTTAGCTCTTATTACCAATAACTGATGTTTCAAATTTTCTTCCAAAAACGACAGAAAGTATTGTATTAAAATATAGAATTAATAAAAGTATTACAATTCCAGGGAAAAGAATGCTTTTGTGTCAATAATACTCAAGATTTTAACCCTGTTGACCTAAATTTATGCAGTAGAATGTGCCAAGATAAACAGCTGCAATTTTGTGGAGGCGAAGACTATGTTTCTGTCTACAGGAGATGTAATTACCATTTACATTTGGGATGACATAAAAATGCTGTGATGATATTGAATGACATAAATTCAGTTTGAAAATATATAAATATTACTCATATTTTAAAACATCAAGAAAATTTATGAATTGGTTTTGATTTAATACTATTGAAAGTATAATTACGTAAACTTTCATAAATAAATAAGGTCTAATTTTGAAAAATATTTTAAAGTTTCGGACGAAGAAGACTTTTCAAGTTACAATCCTTCTTGGGAATGTATCTATCAAAATGAGAGTTGTCCCGAGTGTCCTTCAGGCAGGAAAGGACCCAGCTGTGAAACAAGAGGTGGCATTTGTAATTAATCTATAGCCTTAAAAATGACTAATATTGAATTATTGGAAAAATTTAGTTTTAATTGCCGAATTTTGATCTAATGAATTCAAGAAAACGTTAATAATAGAATAGCTTAGTATTACGTAACAAATTACATAGATTTATATACGATTTCCTCTTTTAGATTGTCTCTTAAACAACGGTGACTGTGGAGAAAAGGAATGTCAAACATCCATTTTGAAGTGTACTGAATGTGCTTGTCCAACATGCAACCTATCGATAGCGGTTTGCGTTTGCAAGAAGGGTTTTTATATAGACGAATCTATGAATTGTTTTGGTAATAATGGTTTAACAAAAAATAATTATTGCTTATTACACAATAAAAATAATTAAACTGATAAATCACTGTTCAATCAAAACATTATATAGTGGTATGACATGAAACTGTGATCATTTTATGAAATAGGCACTATTTGTGTAAAACCATTAACATAACTTTGAAATTCAAAAACACTGCCATACCAGCCATTGGCTATTTAAATTGGAGCATTCTAATCTCATATTTTTATCATATCTCATAGATATTGATGAATGTCAAAAATATCCTTGCCTTGGGAATATGTCTTGCGTTAATCTACAAGGAAATTACTCATGCGACTGTCCGATAGGTTACTACGTATCTGATGAGTACTATTGCTATGGTGAGAAATGAAAATTTTCTAACGTCAATTGAAATAATTTGAAATTGTAAAAGTTGACCTTGTAGAATATTATTTGATAAAGCTTACAAAACCAAGAAAATGTAATTATTAATACCCAAAAAAAATCTTACACTTGCAATTAATGTTAATAATTATTAGCATTATGAGTAATTGTATTTTTAATTATTTAATTAAACACTTTTAAATTCACTCAATCATTGTATAAAAAGCATTGATTTATATCATTGTTGCATCACTTTACATGACTAAGTGTGTCGAGTTTTTCTAATTATTTAGATCTTGACGATTGCCTCAACGTTACGTGTGAAGAGAATGAAATTTGCGTGGATCTGATTGCAAATTACTCCTGTGACTGCGATAAAGGCTACCACAGAACTGACGACAGTGTCAAATGTGAAGGTGATGTTGCTATCAATGTTGTTCGGACAACTTCTGATATTTAAACTTAAATTAATCTTGACCTTTTTGAGGTTTGATAATTTTAATAATATATACCAAAATAGCGACAATATTTGTAAAAATATAGCAATATTTATTATAACATTAGTTAAATGGTTAAAATATATTATTGTAATAGTATTGTTATTTGGGCATCTATTTGCTGCCATAGAACGTTAGAGCCTTTTCAAGGAAATTTTAATTACCTTTTTTATTTGGGCAGATATCGATGAATGCACCAACATTCCATGTGGAAACAATTCATTTTGCTTAAACTCGTTCGGAAGTTTTACGTGCACATGTGTCGCAGGCTTTTACGAAACAGTGGAACATACTTGCGCCGGTGATATATTTATACCAAATATTTTACAAAGATAAAAATTAGTTATGCTGATTTTTTCATTTTGTAAACATATTAAAAGTAGTCTCTTAGCCAATGATCTATTAATTCTCAAATATTAACATCGCAGTTTTTGATATTTTAAATTTTTGTAGACGTGGATGAATGCAATGAGGTTTTGAGTTGCGACCAAGTGTCCACGGATTGCAACAACTTAGAAGGAGACTACGAATGCACCTGCAAAAAAGGTTTCACCAAAGGAGTAGCAAAGTCTCCCAAAGGCAAATGCCACGGTTATTTTGCGATGTTCTCTTCACTTTTTTAACGATTAAAAAAAAAAGATAAACTTGAATTAACAAAAAGACGAAAATATAAAAGAAATGTAAATGCTCGTTAGCAATTCATACTAAAATCAAACTAACGTTGACTGGCGTGATGATGGACACGCCAATAGGAAGTATGAAGTTAATGGTTGAAATACAAATAAATTACAGAAATAGCCCTGAGCTGATGAAGAACTCTTTAAGTAGCTGTTTGAAAACATTGATTAATGGAAAACAAGATTATATAAAGTTATTTTTCATGAATGGTTTATCAATAATACATTTAATTCACATTCTCGCATCAAAAGACTTTGATGAATGTCTGCCATCAAGATGTCCCGATGGAATTTCGTGCGTCAATTCCATTGGTTCATATGACTGCCTCTGCCCAAATGGAACTATTAAAAGAAAATATGCCAATTTGATAGAATGCCAAGGTATATAATTATAAATAATAATTTTAAAGAGTTGAAATAATAATTTTATTTAAATAAGTACCATAACTTTTTGAAGATGCTTTAAACAAATATGCAGTAGACAGAATAATTTTCAGATATCGACGAATGTATTGAAGAAGGAGTTTGTGATGAAGCATCATCTTTTTGCCTTAATACCTTTAGCTTCTACGTTTGTGTTTGTCGATTAGGTTACGTGCCAGTCGACAATTTCACCTGCATTATCGGTAGGAATGGTTTTGAAATTTTGAATATAGTTAATGCCAGGTCCTGATTGCTGCACGTATTGGATAATTCATTTATTTGGCGCCTTAAGCATAGCGTCATAGGAACCATGGTTGTATATTGACTTATTCATACTGCAATGCAACATTTTTTCTCTAATTTAGCTGACGTCAAAGAGAAGGAGACTGATGTGGAGACGCCTGACGTTTTGACTACGAAATCTTTTGAAGAGGAATTTGATCCCTACCTCTCGTACTTTTTGGCTTTATTTATTTTTGCCATTGCAATCGTAGTATGCCTTTATAAAACCTATTTACAGTTTAATCAATCTGAACAAAGTTTTACAGTTTCTTCAGGCTCATACCTCTCTTTTAAAAGTGTTGATTAGTTGATATTTACTTGTTCTTTCTGCACTGGTCTTGTTCCTCTAGAACTAAAATCTACCAAATCGTTCCGATATATAAATCTGGAAATTACAGTCATTTCAATATTTGTAGGCCAATTTCCATCTTACCCTATTTTTTCAAACTTATTGAAAAATTGTACGTAATATGCTTTGTGAATATTTTGACAAATTTAATCTTTTTAGTAATTTACAATTTGGCTTTAGAAAAAATCATTCTACCTACACGCCTCTTTAATTACTTTAGTCTGATATTTCTAATGCAGTAGATTTTGAGGATATTCTCGATTAATTGCTTATTTGACAGGTTTATTATTGTTTTTCCAATTAATTAATATTTCTGGGTCAGCTTGCAGCGGATGTTTGAGCTTCCTTAAGGCTGATCCATGAATTCTTTATTAATCCGCGTGTTGGTATTTTCTTTTGATTTGTTTCCTTCATTTTGATGAATAATAAATTTGTTCAGAAAAAATTAATGGTTAATATATTCGGTAAGTCTCCAAGACCGCAAATGACGTAGAAACGCTTGTTTTATTTATTTATTTCTTACGAGACATGCATCTTCTTAGAATGTGGAATTTCATTATTTTGTCAATATGTTTGCAACTATCAGCTTCACTTATGCATTATTTCTTGATGAATGGTAGAAAAACGCGATCACCAGACTTACGAAGAGCAAATTTGTCGAGCGTTAACAAAATAGTATTCGATTTTATGTTTCCGTTTTATGTGCATGTGGTTGGAGACACGCTTCTTTGGTGTGAGATGTTTAATCTACATTTAAAATAATTATATTTCATTATTTTCGTAAAATCAACTTATACACAAAATTAAACTAAAATTCAATTTGACTTTGATTTTGAAGATTTTTTAGTAAGTTTTCGATAATCAAATCGTGAAATTATGATATTTTTAGATAATATTCCGAGCGAATCTATGACACCTAGGGGTTACTTAATGCATCACTGGATGGTTGATGAAGCTCCTCGTTATTCCTGCCCTTTTAATTGGGAGACAGGTTTTTTATGTGAACAAGTAGCAAGGATGGTTTTAATAGAAGGAGAGAGCATGCAATTTGAATTTAAAATGATTGGACACTGTGAGGTTTCTCATAATATTTGCTGTTAATTTGAGATGATATGAGTTTAATTATATTTAATTCAGATACCAATCTTGAAAAATATGTTGGTTGTTTCGAGACAGATATGTCAAAACTTAGGTTTTCTCGTCAAACTATATACCATTGCATTAATCGCTGCAAATCTTTTTTTTTTGCTATTAAAGAGGTTTGGCTGTTATTTTCACTTAACCTTATCCCATACTTTTTAATATTTTCTTTTAAAAAGTGTTAAGGATATTGCAATAAAATGTAGAATTAACTAAAATATTACAAATTCAGGGAATGGCTTGCCTTTGTTTCAACGATACTCGGGATTTTAATCCAGTTCAGCTACATTTATGCAGTACATTCTGCCGGGGTAAACAGCTCCAATTTTGTGGAGGAGAAAAATATTTTCTGTCTATAGGAGACGTAACTACTAATTACATTTGCGATAAAATAAAATATACTATGTACACCTAAAGTTAATCCTAAGAAAATCATTGAATATAATTCAATTTTAGGAATCATGTATTTTATGAATTTATATTTATTTAGAACTTTGATTTATTCTTTGCGTCATTATATTTGTGAAAATCTTCAAATTCTGTGTGAAAAATTTTCAAAGGTGCAGAAGAGTCAATCTTCATGTTTATGACCCTTCCTGGGAATGCATCCACGATAATGAGAGTTGCCCCGAATGTCCACCGGGCAGGAGAGGGCCTAGTTGTGAATTAAGAAGTAACCAGTTTATTTTTTGATTATTGCTTGTTTATATTTATAAAGCTTTCAATAGGTTCATGATTTATATTTATATTTTATTTTTAATTGATGTAATTAGTAATATATTTAATAAATTATATTATACATGTAAAGTATAAAAATGTTTACATTAATTTTGCTATTAAATCTGTTATAATTATTATCTGTGTTTATATCTTGTAGATTGTCTCATAGATAACGGTGGATGTGGAGAACAAGATTGTCAAACATTCTTTTTCAATTGTAAAGAATGTGGTTGTCGAAACTGCTCAATGTCCATAGCTGTTTGCGTTTGCAAGAGGGGTTTTTTTATAAACGAATCTATGAATTGTTATGGTAATGATTTTTTGCCATTAAACGCTAAATGTAATTATATTGCTCAAACACTATTAAATCAAAACATTACGCATTTCCTGCCCTTGGTAAGTCAAGAAAATACGGTCATTTATGAATAAGGTCATAAAATATATAATATTAATTAGGTCACAATGTCATCCTAGCCCAGGGATGGGCAAACTACGGCCCGACGGCCGTTTCAAGCCGGCCCGCGGAGCACTAGATAATTTAGTCAGTTATAAAGCTTGTTAACGAGCAAAGGGACTTCAGCACAGTCAGTTCATTGCATTTCTGGAGGAAACCGACGCAGACCACCACTTGCTTTACCAGTCTCGTGTCCGCTGGTTGAGTTTGGGCAAAGTCTTTAAACGAGTGTGGGATCTTAAAGAAGTGATTGATACATTTTTGGAGTTAAAGGGGAAGTCTGATGATTTTCCAGAGCTGAGCGACAAGAATTGGCTGTGTGACTTTGCGTTTGCTGTTGACATTTTTTCTCACATGAATGAGCTTAATGTCAAGCTACAGGAAAAAGACCTTTATGTGCACGACATGTAATGTAAATGCCTTCAAAGCCAAGTTGACTTTATTTTCTAAGCAAATTTCAAAGAAAATCTTCTCTCATTTTCCCACACTAGCCACACAGGAAAAGACCATCCAAAATGTGAATAAATATAGCAAATCACTGAATGACCGGCATGAAAAATTCTGCCGTCGGTTTTCAGATTTTGAAAAAATTGAAAAGTCACTTCAGCTGGTGGCCTGTCCCTTGTCACAAGACCCAGAAACAGCCCCACAAGAAGTGCAATTGGAACTAATCGATCTTCAATCTGATGCAATCTTAAAGGAGAACTTCCGCTCTCTTCCATTAAAAGAGTTCTATGCCTCACTTAAAGATGACTGTTTTCCAAACCTCCGGGGGATGGCACAGAAGATTTTGGCCTTGTTTGGCTCGACCTACGTGTGTGAACAGACGTTTAGCGTCATAAAGATCAATAAATCCTGTCACAGATTCCAGTTAACTGACCAACGCCTCAGATCTATTCTGCGAATTGCTTCAACAAAGCTAACGCCTGACTTTGATTCCTTAACAAAAAAGGGAGACCAACAACACTGTTCCCACTAAAATTGAAGATACTATTTTATTAAAGATTGCATAAAAGTTTTGTAAAATAACTCTTTTTATGCTTTTCTACCTTAAATTAATCTAAACATTTAATGTTACAAATGTAAATTTAATTTATATTAATTCACACATACTACTCTTGGTCCGGCCCCCGGGTCCAATATATGAACCCATTGCGGCCCTCGAGTCAAAAGGTTTGCCTACCCCTGTCCTAGCCATTGGCTAGTTAAATTAGATCATTATAATCTCTGTCTTTGATCAATTTTTATACGTTTAGATATTGACGAATGTCAAAAGCACCCATGTGACGTGGGTATGCCTTGCGTTAACCTACCTGGACATTATTCATGTCAATTAGGTTAGTACATGTCAGATGAAATAATTTAATTTTGGAGCTACTTGAAAATTTGCTGATTTCGACTGACTTGAAATTTCAAAAGTTGACTTACGTCTAATTGATTTAAACATGATAACTACTTCTATTTTTGTTTACTTCTACTTAATTGACCATTTTTTAAATCACTCGATCTTTTTTTTCAATTATACCGATTTTTACAGTTGTTATATTATTAATGTTATTAATTATTAATTAATGTAATTATGTTTTCCTATTCACTTAGATAGAAAACCCTGTTTTAACGTCACGTGTGGCAAGAATGAAATTTGCGTGGATCTGAAATCAAACTACTCCTGCGACTGCGATTTAGGCTACCACAAAACTGATGGCACATGTGAAGGTGATGTTGCTATCAATGTGATCTCTGTGCGGAAATTGACATCTGAAATTAAAGAATTTTCACTATTTTAAAATAATTAAACAAATAACCATAGTTAATTTACAAGACAACATTCTCACAGAGAAAAGTTGAGTCTTCATGTGACGTTTGATGACCTGAGAAAGGACTTGGGAAGGCAAAAGAAGCAAGCATTACATTAAACAAGGAAATCCAGACAAGATAATTTAAAATTTATAATAGTAAATTTAAGACCCATAGCAACAAGGAGATGTTTTACCAGGAAAATTCAAATTTCAAACTTAGCCTGATGAATTAGCGTCAAGGATTTTTAGTGCAGTTTAAATTTAGTAAAAATGTAGTATACATAGTTTAACACTGTTGAATTTTTTCTAAACATTATACAATTTTTGCCATAGAAAAGATAAAAAATGTATTGGAATAAATTTAAAGTATTGTACTAAGAAAAGGTCTTAAAACTTAGCTTTGTCGGTCAGTCACGCCATCATACCAACCACTGCTAAAGATTGAACCCATTCCAATAATTAATTTGCATATTGGATACCTAACGTATTTTATATTACTGCAATGCAACTTTGTGAGTTATTCAGCATTTGTGTCTGAAATGTTTGCAGAAATCAAAGAGAAGGAAGATATGGAAACGCAGGATAATCTGACTACGAAATCCTTTGAAGAGGAATCACAGTCTCCTTTTTCAAATGACCTTTATTTCTTTTTGAGTTTATTGGCTTTCTTCATTACAACATGTTTTTATTTCTCCTATTTGAAAATTCGTCACACTGAAAAAAGCTCAAAGACTTCAGCAAATTAGTCAGAGGTTTTAGAAAGTATCGAATAGTTGATAATTACTTTATTGTTTTTGTGTCATTTTGTCGAAAAGTTGTCTATTTCTAATTTATTTTTTAAAGAATAATAAATGTATTCCATATAAACTGTGAAACTTTAAACTTTCACACAATGCTGGCCAATAATATTTATTTTATAATTTTATTGTCAAAGATAGCTTTATGTTTAATTTTGGCATTTGAAAGACAAGATTATTTTATTGTTAACGACAGACTTAGGCGGATAAGTTGGTGATTTTATTAATAAAATATACATTTTATTAATTTGAGGAATTGAATGAAACAATTGTGGATCCAGGAGTATTGTGGGTTGCTTGCCTCGACCTGCCAAAAAATGCTATATAAACTAACTTCAAAATGTATTAGAGATTAAGTGTATTTTATTCCATGTAATTATATTTGTTATTATTTTTCCATTTGATTGACTCTATTATAAGTTTTTATCACAACGCTAATTATATAGATGTTTGCTGCTTTGCTGGCAGCAAATTTTTGTCGTTATTCGTTTAAATTCTTAGAAATAATATTGAATTAAAAAAATATATGAAAAAATTCACGGAATTACCTCATTTAAATTTTACAATGAGCAAAATTGGTCTAATCAATGTTTTACATTTCCAGTAGATAGGTCCTCGTCTGTTTTTCATAGTATCGAGTAGTTGGTATTTGCTTCAAATTTCTTGTAAAATAATTTTGAAAAACATCTGAAGAAATTATTCCACTTTTAAACAGGGAAAAGCGTTTGCTATGCTAACAAAATAAAACTTAATCAAAACTATCAATTATTTAATTTAGATTTTAATGCCCAGTTTTCACAGATTTATATTTGTCGTATTTGGCGTGCAGGATAGCCGAATGGGTTACTTGCCTGCATACCGCGGTAATGGCAACAGTCGTAATGTGTCGTGTTCAAAACCCAGCCTGCACTGCCGCCAGCGCCCTTGGGAGGGAGCGCTACATAAATGGTTACAAGAAGCGCCTCTGACGCTATGCATATGGCGCTGTATAAATGAAGTTACAATTACAAACAGAATTATTCGAAACAGAAAAGTAATAAATATACTTATGTATATGATAACTAATAAAAATATCTAAACTGTATTGAAATGACCCTGGAGTCCGCAAATAAACAAGTTAACTAATAAGTTTATTAGAGCAAGTATTCAGTTAACGGAACAGAATAACAGAAGTTTAAGTGTTTAAGGAATGAGGCACTTAAGGATGCAAAAACGCTTGATGAAAAAGATCAACAAAACAAATAGCAGCACTAAAGGCTCGCCCCGAGTCTCCGACGACTTCCGAAGGTCAAAAATCCCGCCCTGGCTGAGAACTCCACAAATGAACTTCTCAGACATTGATCCAACCTTTTCAACTACGTACTCATTATCGCCGAGCACCTCACCGCCAACATCTCCACTCTCCGCTGCAATGATATCCGCAGCCACAACTTCCATGATATCCACCGCTGAATCGAATTTGGCCACCTCCAGTTGGAACCCAAATCGCTCGCCACTGTTCTCCGGGTCCAGTTCCTCCACTGATTCCTCAACGCAATGAGGCAAACTTATTGAAAAATTGTACGTAATAGGCTTTGTGAATATTTTGACAAATTTAATCTTTTTAGTAATTTACAATTTGGCTTTAGAAAAAATTATTCTACCTATATGCCTCTTTAATTACTTTAGTCTGATATTTCTAATGCAGTAGATTTTGAGGATATTCTCGATTAATTGCTTATTTGACAGGTTTATTATTGTTTTTCCAATTAATTGATATTTCTGGGTCAGCTTGCAGCGGATGTTTGCGCTTCCTTAAGGCTGATCCATGAATTCTTTATTAATCCGCGTGTTGGTTTTTTTCGTTTGATTTGTTTCCTTCATTTTGATGAATAATAAATTTGTTCAGAAAAAATTAATGGTTAATATATTCGGTCTCCAAGACCGCAAATGACGTAGAAACGCTTGTTTTATTTATTTATTTCTTACGAGACATGCATCTTCTTAGAATGTGGAATTTCGTTATTTTGTCAATATGTTTGCAACTATCAGCTTCACTTATGCATTATTTCTTGATGAATGGTAGAAAAACGCGATCACCAGACTTACGAAGAGCAAATTTGTCGAGCGTTAACAAAATAGTATTCGATTTTATGTTTCCGTTTTATGTGCATATGGTTGGAGACACGCTTCTTTGGTGTGAGATGTTTAATCTACATTTAAAATAATTATATTTCATTATTTTCGTAAGATCAACTTATACACAAAATTAAACTAAAAATTCAATTTGACTTTGATTTTGAAGATTTTTTAGTAAGTTTTCGATAATCAAATCGTGAAATTATGATATTTTTAGATAATATTCCGAGCGAATCTATGACACCTAGGGGTTACTTAATGCATCACTGGATGGTTGATGAACCACCTCGTTATTCCTGCCCTTTTAATTGGGAGACAGGTTTTTTATGTGAACAAGTAGCAAGGCTGGTTTTAATAGAAGGAGAGAGCATGCAATTTGAATTTAAAATGATTGGACACTGTGAGGTTTCTCATAATATTTGCTGTTAATTTGAGATGATATGATTTTAATTATATTTAATTCAGATACCAATCTTGAAAAATATGTTGGTTGTTTCGAGACAGATATGTCAAAGCTTAGGTTTTCTCGTGAAACTATGTACGATTGCATTAATCGCTGCAAATCTTTTTTTTTTGCTATTAAAGAGGTTTGGCTGTTATTTTCACTTAACCTTATTCCATACTTTTTAATATTTTCTTTTAAAAAGTGTTGAGGATATTGCAATAAAATGTAGAATTAACTAAAATATTACAAATTCAGGGAATGGCTTGCCTTTGTTTCAACGATACTCGGGATTTTAATCCAGTTCAGCTACATTTATGCAGTACATTCTGCCGGGGTAAACAGCTCCAATTTTGTGGAGGAGAAAAATATGTTTCTGTCTATAGGAGACGTAACTACTAATTACATTTGCGATAAAATAAAATATACTATGTACACCTAAAGTTAATCCATTAAGAAAATCATTGAATATAATTCAATTTTAGGAATCATGTATTTTATGAATTTATATTTATTTAGAACTTTGATTTATTCTTTGCGTCATTATATTTGTGAAAATCTTCAAATTCTGTGTGAAAAATTTTCAAAGGTGCAGAAGAGTCAATCTTTCATGTTTATGACCCTTCCTGGGAATGCATCCACGATAATGAGAGTTGCCCCGAATGTCCACCGGGCAGGAGAGGGCCTAGTTGTGAATTAAGAAGTAACCAGTTTATTTTTTGATTATTGCTTGTTTATATTTATAAAGCTTTCAATAGGTTCATGATTTATATTTATATTTTATTTTTAATTGATGTAATTAGTAATATATTTAATAAATTATATTATACATGTAAAGTATAAAAATGTTTACATTAATTTTGCTATTAAATCTGTTATAATTATTATCTGTGTTTATATCTTGTAGATTGTCTCATAGATAACGGTGGATGTGGAGAACAAGATTGTCAAACATTCTTTTTCAATTGTAAAGAATGTGGTTGTCGAAACTGCTCAATGTCTATAGCTGTTTGCGTTTGCAAGAGGGGTTTTTTTATAAACGAATCTATGAATTGTTATGGTAATGATTTTTTGCCATTAGACGCTAAATGTAATTATATTGCTCAAACACTATTAAATCAAAACATTACGCATTTCCTGCCTTTGGTAAGTCAAGAAATTACGGTCATTTATGAATAAGGTCATAAAATATATAATATTAATTAGGTCACAATGTCATCCTAGCCCAGGGATGGGCAAACTACGGCCCGGCGGCCGTTTCAAGCCGGCCCGCGGAGCACTAGATAATTTAGTCAGTTATAAAGCTTGTTAACGAGCAAAGGGACTTCAGCACAGTCAGTTCATTGCATTTCTGGAGGAAACCGACGCAGACCACCACTTGCTTTACCAGTCTCGTGTCCGCTGGTTGAGTTTGGGCAAAGTCTTTAAACGAGTGTGGGATCTTAAAGAAGTGATTGATACATTTTTGGAGTTAAAGGGGAAGTCTGATGATTTTCCAGAGCTGAGCGACAAGAATTGGCTGTGTGACTTTGCGTTTGCTGTTGACATTTTTTCTCATATGAATGAGCTTAACGTTGAGTCCAGAAAATAAGGTCATTTATGAATAAGGTCATAAAATATATAATATTAAATAGGTCACAATGTTATCCTAGCCATTGGCTAGTTAAATTAGATCATTATAATCTGTGTTTTTGATCAATTTATATATGTTTAGATATTGACGAATGTCAAAAGCATCCATGTGACGTGGGTATGTCTTGCGTTAACCTACCTGGAAATTATTCATGTCAATTAGGTTAGTACATGTCAGATGAAATAATTTATTTTTGGAGCTATTTGAAAATTTGCTGATTTCGACTGACTTGAAATTTCAAAAGTTGACTTACATCATCTAATTGATTTTATAACATGATAATTATTTGTATTCTTGTTTACTTCTACTTAATTGACCATTTTTAAAATCACTCGATCTTTTTTATCAATTATACTGATTTTTACGGTTGTTATATTATTAATGTTATTAATTACATAATTATGTTTTCCGATTCACTTAGATAACGACGCCTGCTTTAACGTCACGTGTGGCAAGAATGAAATTTGCGTGGATCTGATATCAAACTACTCCTGTGACTGCGATTTAGGCTACCACAGAACTTATGGCACATGTGAAGGTGATGTTGCTATCAATGTGATCTCTGTGCGGAAATTGGCATCTGGATATTAACAATTTTTACTATTTTATTATAATCCAAATAACCATAGTTAATTTATATGGCATAGCGTCGTTGTCCAGAAGTGAGTCATCAGGTGACGTTTGGTGAGCCGATCAATTTTTCACCAATGATGATACTTAAACCAGCTGCGTTGAAGTTCCCATTGGGAGTGAATGGGAGGTCGTGTTATAAAATGTGGTGAACGAGTTCTTGAAACTCCTTCATGAATGGTGACGCTACAGGTGAGAGATATATAGATGAGATGATGAAGGAAGTCTTGCGGTTGCTGAACTTGATGACTTCAAATTCATCATAAGCAGGAAATTGGTGGACTTCAATTAATGACAATGAATGAGAATGATGCCGCCTCCAAGATATTGATTGACGATGACAAAACTATGTGCTGCTACATTATGCATTAACGCATCCATTGGCATCAGACTGTATAAAGGTGTGTCAAAGCTGTTCAACGCTCCATTGTGCATTCTATCATTTACGCCAGCGGCCTTTTAAATCATGGGACCAGTTTCAAATTGGCTTGGTGTCTTAAGACGTGGCTTAAGAGGTACAGCTTAATTAATTAAATTAACTCTGGACAAACTTGTCGAGGGCACCAAATTTCAAGGCTTTGTGGATTGTCAAGTTTTCTGTTCAGTGGGAAAGAAGAACATTTTTGGCGAAAATATTTTTTGTTTGAGCTATATATATATATATATATATATATTACCATCGGATAAATCTTGACTTGACTTGAATAAACTTATTCCTCAAGGACAACAACAGAATCACTTGGTGCCTTTCGTAATATTGTAATCGAGAGAATTGACCTAACACGAGCTGAGGAGAGACTTGGGATGGCGCAAGAGAAGCAAGCCTTACATTAAACAAGAAAATCCAGACACAATAATTTAAAATAATAAATATAAGATACATAGAAACCAGGAGATCTCTTCAAGTGAAGATCTGTTGTTCTAAACATAATATTTTAATTGTTTTACCAAGAAAATTCGAGTATCGTGATTGGTCTGATGAATTGGCGTCGATGAGATTTTTTGCAGTTTAAATTTGATAAAAATGCAGTACACATAGTAATAAAACCAATAACTAATTATAAAATATAGTATTATTGTTGAAATTGTTATATTGATTAGTGCATAATTATGCAATGAAATAATTAAAATCACCTACATTAATATAAAAACGTGTAATTCAATTGAAGAGAATTGCAATATTTTTTCAAGGTTTTTTAACAATGATTTAACATAAATAATTTTGTTCATTAAACGCCAAATATATTTTCACTGTTGAATCAAAACATTATGTAATTAATTACAAAAGTATTAAAGCTTGCAATTCGGAGTCACTGCGTCATCCCAACCACTTGCTATTTAAATTTAAGTATTCTAATCTCATTTATTATTCATTTTACGTACGTATAGATATCGACGAATGTCCAACACATTCTTGTGCTGGGAACATGTCTTGCGTTAATCTACCTGGAAATTACTCATGCGAATGTCCATTAGGTTATGGCAAGGCAGATGAAATTTTTTGCTATGGTGAGTTATTTCAAATTTGCTAATTAAAATTGACTCGAAATAGTAAAACCTGATTTTATCTAAAATAGGACGTTATCTTAAGTACAACTAAAAACCTGTAATTTTCTTATACCAACTTGAAATCGAATGCTAGGTCCTTAAGTCATTTCACAATATCAGTAGTTGAAACCACTTTTAATATCACTCGATCTTTTTAACAAAAACAGCAACCAACTCTATCGCTCTTTCATATTTACTTAGACATTGACTTCTGCCTCTACGTTACGTGTGGCAAGAATGAAATTTGCGTGGATCTGATAGCAAATTACTCCTGTGACTGCACTAAGGGCTACCACAGAACTGACGGCAGTGTGGCATGTGAAGGTGACGTTGCAGTCAATGTGATTAATGTCTGAATTTTAAACTAAAATTAAACTTAACTTAACCATGTTTGCAGTTGAATTAGTAGTAATGCAGTTAATACAATACTATCGACGCAATAGTCATATAAATATAGCATTATTGATGATATTACTACATTTAATTTTATTGTATCATTTACAATGTGTTTATGACCCATTTATCGTAAGTATGCAAAGGTAACGCTGTGTACTAATATTATTGTAAAAGTCTTTCATTTTGTCAAAAAGTATTTCAGCAGTTTACGGGCTTAGACCATTCTCATATTTTACAAGGATAATTTAGTTATGGTAATAATGACTTAGGTAAAGTCAACATTTATATATTAAACACTAGCAAGTCACTGCTCAATCAAAACATAATGCCTTCAGCAAGTCAATCCATCTCATTGAAATAGGCACCATATGCTTAAAGTCATAGAAATAGCTGTTGTAAATCATATTCATAGGGTAATATCAACAATTGGATAATTAAAGTAGACCATTATAATCTTTGTTTTGATCAGTTTATATACGTGTAGATATCGACGAATGTGAAACATATCCTTGTGCTGGGAATATGTCTTGCGTTAATATACCTGGAGATTACTTTTGCGAATGTCTAATTGGTTACCAGTTGTCAAATCTAATCTATTGCTACGGTTAGTTGTTTTAAAGTTTGCTGATTTTAATTGACTTAAAATTGTAAAAGTTGACATTATCAGAAATTATCTTAAAGATAACGTCTAATTTTCTTAACATAGAATTAAATAAAACATCTGTAATAAATGTAATTTATTTAATTAACCGCTTTTGAATTCAGTCATTTATTTTTAACAAAAACGCTGATTTGTGATTCATTACATTACTTTTTAATGCTAACAGTGTCGCATTTTTCTAATCATTTAGACATTGACGATTGCCTCAACGTTACTTGTGACGAGAATGAAATTTGCGTGGATCTGATAGCAAATTACTCCTGTGAGTGCGATAAAGGCTACCATAGAACTGATGGCAGTGTCAAATGTCAAGGTGATGTTGCTATCAATATGACTATTGTGCGGACAGCAACTTCTTAAAGCCTTCTTAAAGATTGTTGATATTAATAAATTGAATTTTGTGAGGCATACTTTTCATAAGTATGTAGCGATAGTGTTAAAATCACTTATTATTGTAATGATATTGTATTTCGGCATATGTTCGATGACATAGAACTTTAACACTTTTTTTCAAAGAACTTTTTGTTAATAACACTTGCTATTTGAGCAGATATCGATGAATGCACCAAAAGTCCATGTGAAAGCAATTCTGTTTGCGAAAACACGATAGGAAGCTTTACGTGCACATGCACCTTTGGCTATTACGAAACAGTGGAACATATTTGCGCAGGTGAGATATCGATATAAATAGTATAATACTATAATACTATATTATTTGTGATATCACGGATTTTGTTAATTTGAATTTTGTAGACGTGGATGAATGCAATGAGGTTTGGAGTTGCGACCAAGTGTCCACTGATTGCAACAACTTGGAAGGAGACTACGAATGCATCTGCAAAGAAGGTTTCACCAAAGGATTAGCAAAGTCTCCCAAAGGCAAATGCCACGGTTATTTTGCGATGTTCTCTCCTATTTTAATGATTCTAAAAAAGAACTTCAATTAGCAAAAAGTTAACAAAAATATCAAGTAAATGTAGATGCTCGTTTCCAATGTATGCTTAAATAAAAGAAGAAAAACAGAAAGGAAGAACTCCAGCTGATGGACACACCAATAGGAAGTATGAAGTTAATGGTTGAAATACAAATAAATTACAGAAGTAGTCCAGAGCTGACGAGGAACCCTTTATGTAGATGTTTGAAAAAATAATGAATTATTGAAAACATGATTTTCAAAGTATTTCTTCACAAATACTTTAAAAATAATACTTTTGATTAACAAATCAAAAGACATTGACGAATGCCTGCCATCAAGATGCCCCGATGGAATTTCATGCGTCAACTCTATTGGTTCATATGACTGCCTCTGTCCAAATGGAACTATTAAAAGAAAATATGCCAATTTGATAGAATGCCAAGGTATATAATTAAAAATACTAATTTTAAAGATTTGAAATAATTTTATTTAACTGAGTACATACCATTTTGAAAATGCTTTAAATAAATATACAGTAGATAGGATAATTTTCAGATATCGACGAATGTGTTGTAGAAGGAGTTTGTGATGGAGCATCATCTTTTTGCCTTAATGCTTTTAGCTTCTACGTTTGTGTTTGTCGAGTAGGTTACGTGCCAGTCGACAATTTCACCTGCATTATCGGTAGGAATGGTTTTTGAATTTATTTGCTTTAGTACACTCCTCTCAATAAATAAAGGAATTGTACGTTTTATGCAAAATTCTCAAACATCAAATAACAGACTTTATAAAAAAAAATTAATTTTTTCGATGGGCAAAAGATAATATGAAATAATAGAAAAAAAGAAACTTAAATTTATATTAGATAACTTTTTGTACAAAAAAATTATTTTTTTTTTATTATTGATTATTGACTTTTATTTTCCATCTTTTTTGGACACCAAAACATTTTTGGGATTTTTTACTAAGTTTGAAAATAATACTTCCTGTATATATTGGGCTAGAGTGACCTCATGGTTAATTACGTCTCATGATGGCTACAAAGATTGAACTTCGTTGCTGGAGCGCCGTCCCAATATTCTAGTTGCCTAACATATTTTATATGCAACATTGTGAGTTAATCAGCATTTGTGTCTCAAATATTTTCAGATATCAAAGAGGAGGAAGATATGGAAACGCAGGATATGCTGACTACAAAATCCTTTGAAGGGGAATCACAGTCTCCTCTTTCGAGATACCTTTCTTTCCTTTTGGGTTTAATCATCTTTTTCATTGTCAATGCAGCATGTGTTTATTTGTCCTATTTGAAGATTCGTCGTTCTGAAGAAAGCTCAATGCATTCATCAGAATCATCAGATTTAGGAAGTATCGACTAGTTGATATTTAATTTACTTTTTATGTCATTTTGTCAAAAAGGTGTGTATTTCTTCTTTATTTTTTATTAATTTTTTAATTGATAATAAATGTATTTTTCATAAACAGTGAATTTTCACACTATGATGTCGAGTAATACTTATTTTATAATTTTATTGTCATAGACAGGAAATACTTTATGTTTAATTTTAACCATTGGAAAACAAGATTATTTAATCAATAATGGCAGACTTAAACGGGTGAGTTAGTGGTCCTGTATATTTTATTAATTTGAGGAATTGCTTGAAGCAATAATGGTTCCAGGAGTGTTGCGGGCTGCTTGCAATAAAAAAGCTAAATAAAGAAACCAACTTCAAAATTTATTAGATTTTAATTGTATTTTATTGAATGTAATTAGATTTGTTATGATTTTGACATTTGATTGACATTATTATAAGTTTTTATCGCAACAAGAAGTGTTGAGAAGTTTGTTGCAATTTGCGGCAATTTTCAATCGTTATTCGTTGAAATTTTTAGTTAACAATGTTATTGAAATAAAAAACATATGAAAGAAGCCACGGAATTATCTCATTTAAAATCTATAATGAGCAAAATTAATATTTATATAATAGTTTATTTAATTTAAAATTTTATTTATGTTACTTTGTAACGTCTTGCGCCAAAAAGGTAACGAATTAAAAGTATGACCAAAACTATTAATTTGTTACAAGTAAAAGAACGAATTTTTTTTTGTAATTGTTACAAGTAAAAATTACCAAAAAAGTAATTAATAACAGTAACGAATTACTGCTAATGATGACCAGTGGGGGAATCTAGAACACTTTTGGCCAGGGGGACACGCTGTAACCAGTGAGTGCTTTCAGGAAGGGGAAGGGAACAATTTTATACTAAAATGTTCGTCTTAACTAGTAAATTTTTTGAAGTTTTATTTGTCATTTGATAGTTTTTACTACATGGATATATATATATTTTTTCATAACAGGTCAAGTGAAACAATAAAAACGAAAAAAATCTTTATCTACTTTTTTTATATAATAATTGATTCTCTATGTATGGCTAAAAATAGCGGTAGAATTGGTTCTTTGTGGATTTGTTACATGTCCACATGACGTGATGATAAGGTGAGGGTAATTTATATTAAATACCAACTTGAAAAGTTCATGCAAAGTGAGCAAGTAGCCGGAATCCTAATAATATTTTAGACGATAAATCTTCAAACCACTAATTTCGAATTAAATTTGGAACCAGTTATCGGTTAATGTATTCAATTTTTTTTAAATACATTGACGGGGCTATTTTGTCTTGGGCTATTTGTCGGGGCTGTTTTGAAGGGGCAATTTCGTCCTGGGCTATTTTGACGCGGGGCTATTTTGACGGGTCATCGTTATTAATATTGAAATAACCCGGAGGTCCAAAAATAAGTAAGTTAACTAATAAGTTTATTAGAGTAAGTATTCAGTTAACGGAATTGAATAATAGAAGTTAAGTGTTTAAAGGTTGAGGTACTTAAGGATGCAGATGGATATTTGGGCTTCCAAGTTGTCTTGATTCTCGCTGTTTGTCAGGTGATTATCGAGAATGCTTTCTACAGCATTAATTGAGATTCCTCGTGTCAGAAAAAAGATACCAAATATAATAAAATATAAATTTAATTGTTTTAGTAATATAAACTTAATTAATTTTCAAAAAATCTAAGTTTACAACTATATTTATTATTATAGACGCGCAGACTCTGCGCGAGTGCTGCTAGTATGAAAATAATTTATTAGTACGTTTTCTATGCCAATATTTTTATTTCGACGAATTTAGAAACAACCTAAGTTTTTTAAGAAGTAAAGTAAAAAAAAGCAGTCAGTAAATGAGGGAGCATACATTTGATATTGTCTGGAAATATGACAAATTGAAATCAATTGTCGAACTGAGCAACGGCTACAAGCAACAGCTTGAAATTTAATTGATTAATTGACTGGCGTTGAAAAAACGTTGAGAAGCAACCATATAGACATTAGTCTCTTTTGTTGCTCCCTTTCTTCGCATTGCCTTAGAATTTGGTCATTTTAAAACTAAGCTTTTGGTTTGCTTAGAAGAATAGTCGAGATGAGCAAAAGTGCTTTATATCTTCTTATTCATTATGCGTTATTCTCTCTGTTGTTGGCCACAGTGATTCGTGGCAGATCAATGTTTCTTGAAAAGGAAATGGTGAGTTACGATGTAATGAGTTGGTCAAATAGATGAAATAAACATGTTTGTTCTGAATTTGTAGGATGATGAACTTCAACCTACTAATACTGAAGTTGATGAAACGGAATCTGATTTGCATGAGATCGATATTCTAGGTGAAAATTTAACGTTAAGCAAATGGTTGATAATATTATCAAATGTGATAGTATTGAAATTCGATTTACTCTTTATTAAAGTTGTTAATTAATTTTTAAAACTATTTAATATCATCATATTTTACCTTAGATTTCTTAAGAACTATTATTACTTTGTAAGAAACTTTTAAATATCCCCAGTTGTTAAACTTCCTACTGACACAGGGGCCACTGATGATGATGATGATGATGATGATGACGAGAAAGATTTCTGATTTTTATTAAGGCTGTAGATAGAATAATTACTTTCATCGTAGTTAACGCATTCTATTACCCTATTTAATGAATTAATTTCCTAAAACACTTCAATTTTTAGTAAAAAAAATTTTATATATACGTTTAATTTAAGACTTAGAAAAATATATATAGTTATTACATTTAGTTATTACTCGGAGTTACCTGGGTGGAAGTAGAATGTTTTTGTGAGAATTTATATATTTATGTGCAAAAACCGTCTCAAGTAAATAAAGGAAAGTTAATGATGAAGTGTATTAAATATATTATTCATATTTTACATTAATTAATAATTTACAATTGGAATTGTCAAGCATTTAACTAGAGAATAAAAATTCAATTCCTTAAACAGGTTGTCAGGATATTTTAGATGATTGTTCCAGTCTCAAACCAAAAGACTGTTATCACGATTATTACGCCTTGGGGTGCTGCCAAACTTGCCGTCTCTTCATTCAGAATCTTGTAGATACTAACTGTCTCTATGGAGATAAAATTGTTGGATCGGAAATCGTTGGAAATGTTGGAAAAAAAGTGTGTCGCAATTTTTCAATGTTTCTTGAAAAGGAAAAGGTGAGTTACGATCTAATGAGTTGGTCAAATAGCTGAAATAAACATGTCTGTTCTGAATTTGTAGGATGATGAACTTCAACCTACTAATACTGAAGTTGATGAAAAGGAATCTTATTGGCCTGAGATCGACATTCTAGGTGAAAATTTAACGTTAAGCAAATGGGTGATAATATTATCAAATGTGATAGTATTGAAATTCGATTTTCTCTTTATTAAAGTTGTTAATTAATTTTTAAAACTAGTTAATATCATCATATTTAACCTTAGATTTCTTAAGAACTATTATTACTTTGTAAGAAATTTCTAAATATCCCCAGCTGTTAAACTCCTTACTGACACAGGGGCCACTGATGATGATGATGATGATGATGACGAGAAAGATTTCTGATTTTTATTAGGGCTGTAGATAGAATAATTACTTTCATCGTAGTTAACGCATTCTATTACCCTATTTAATGAATTAATTTCCTAAAACACTTCAATTTTTAATAAAAAAATTTTTATATATACGTGTAATTTAAGACTTAGAAAAATATATATAGTTATTAAGTTGATGTTCGGAAATGGTTGGAAATGTTGGAAAACAAGTGTGCCACAATTCTTCAAACCTTTGTTGCAAAACATGTTCCAAATATGTTTCTTTGAACAAAGCTACAAGTAGCGTATCCACACCTGCCCAAAAAGGTAGATCTCAAAACAGCTGTAATAAAATGAAAGGTTCCTTTTAAAATCATCATGAAAATTATTAATAAGCTTTAAATATCAGTTAACAGCAACAAAAAGAGAAATTCAAGATTTAGGAAGAGATCAACCGAAAAAGAGGAAAAGGCAGAAAAGAGATTGATGACTATAGAATTATTTACGGTCATGGAATACTCAATTTTTGAAAAGTGAGTTAGCTGTTACATTGATAAACATTGTGGAACATGCATTTATTTAAATAGCATTTGTGATCTTTATAACCATCAAAATCACATGATATTTTAAGATTCTTTGCTGAAAGTAATGCCGCGTCCGACGCTGAAAAGAGGAAGGGTGCGAGGACATTCATCTATTACTTCTTTACCCATATTATGGAAGATGTAAGAATTTTTAATTTATAATTAATTAAGGTGTCACAACTCACTCATCTGAGCCAATATTACAATTACCCTCTGAGTATTGCTGCTAATCCTTAACGTCTTCGTTATTAATATTCATAATAGGCACAAACCACATTTAAATTACCTCAAGTAATGTAGCCTATAATATTTTTAACAAAATAAATAATGTTTGATTTGATAACATAATAAATTAAGAATTGATTGGAATAAAAAGGTCAAAAAGATGTATGAAAGCATAAAGAGTAATCGTTTCAAGTTCACCATCAAATGGGTTGGGGCATTCATAGCAGAAGTAAGTGATGATGATGATGATAATCATAATAATAATAAAAAAGTTGAAATGATATAAAATTCTTATTAACATTATATTTTTTTTTAAAATCACGGGCACTTAATCTTTGTAATTTTTACTATTTTTGAAGATTTTTTTAATAACATAATATTAAGAAATTATATCAACAATTTAATTTTGTTATTAATGGATTTCAGACTCCAGAAGATTTGCCAATTTTTGAACCCGGTAAACCACCTAACGCTGATTATGCTTTGGAAAGTCTTCAAAATTGGATTGTCTATCAAAGAGCGAATAAAGATGGAGAAATTAAAATTCCAAATTATGATATGGTCGTAGCATTTACAAGGTTAATATAATGCAGTCTAGTGAAAATGAATCTCCATTCCCATTTAGTTTAATGCTAAATAACCCGTTAAAAGATTATCGGATATTAGATAGTCATTATTGGTGTCACTATGATGTTATATCATTTCATTGCAGTTTACATATATTATAGTTAACTTGTATTATTGTAAGTTAGTAAAATATACTTACTCATTTACTTTAGGAATGTATAAGACCTTATTAATCCTTTTATCTTTACTTGCTTATATTTGCAGGCACAATATGGAAGATGCCGTTGGTGTCAAGGCAATGACATTTGGTGGAGTTTGTGGTCATCGTAACAACGCTATTGTCAGATATAATATGTTCTCCACTCTGGCAATAGCAACGGCGCATGAGATAGGACACTTGTGAGTTTTGCATTTATTGATTTATTAATATTTTATAATTTATTGACATTACTCAATAACAAAAAAAACCTATTCAACTTACAACGTAAAGACTAGTAAGCAACAGTAACAATAACAATACATTGTCTTTTTATCAAAAGGCTAGGTGTTTCCCATGTTAACTTATGCTTCGGTGAAGAAAGATGGCAAAGTGAATATTATCCTAAGCCCTCCAAATATTCCAGATTATTTTCAAGCTGTTCAGAATCATACCTCAATGCAATTATTTCTATGCTGGACGAGTAAGTGATTTCGAAAAAAATGTTTGTCTTAGAATTGAAAATGTTGAGATACTTGCAACAATGATTAACAAGTTTTTGTATGTGATACTCATCACTCGCTTTGTGAATAAGTTGTTAAAAGAATTGTCAATATTAATTAATTAAACAAACTGCCTTAGCCTTGAGTATGCATGGTTTGTGGTTAAATAAACTCATTAATGTTTGAGAGAGACGTTCATATCGTTTTGTCTTTGTTATCACGACAGAGATGATGAAAACTGCTTGACGGACGGCGGAGGTTTAAGCGAGCATCGAGAGAAGGAGATATTTTTAAATTTGCATCTGGGGCAGATTTATGATCTTGATGAGCAGTGCAAGATTGAATTCGGACCGGAATCATTCTACATCGGCGTATGAAAGCATATTTTAAGACAGTTTTATTTAAGTTTTGTGTGTGATTATGTTGTCTAAGATATTTAATAATGCATTGTTATTAGATAATCGAAAGAAATTTGATTCCTTGTTTTATAAGAACTACGTTTTCAAATGGTTAACAATGAAGGGACCTGAAAACGACAACTTGGTGTGCCAGAAAATCAGCTGCCTCAATGGTAATTACACATTCAAGGCGATGGATGGAACCCCTTGCTCAAATGGAGCTTGGTGTCTTGAAGGAGAATGTGTCCTCGATAGCAGGGCTCCGAAAGTTTCCCGTAAGCGATGTCATTGTAAATTTGTCTATAAGTTAAGAGCTGTGTTAATTTATTTATTAAGTAATTAATTAAATTTAATCCTAAAAAAACTGACGTCACAGAAAACTGAATAAATGGTGATAAACAATATCAGTTGGGTTCTGATAATGCATCCCCAGCTGGCCAAAACAACGTTTTAAAAACGTGAAAATGTTGCTAAATCAATAAATTGGTCAAAATGGCACATCGTACGTCGTTCTTATTAAAAATGTTGTTTTGAGTTTGTTATAATTTATAATATTCAGTCTTATGATTGTTTCTGTCCTATCAGATCAATAAAAATTAAATACTCTCATTCTATCAAATATCAAAAGTAATACATAATTAATAATTAATTAATTAATTAATTAATAGTTTACTTAATAATTTATAATATAATTTAATAACTTAATATATATAATAACTATAAATATAATAAATATAATAACTTAATATATAATTTACTTCATAATAAATGAATTGCATGTCAGTACAATTATTAAATTAAACATATTATCATGTGACACTAATGTTCAAAACAATAAAAGTGTAAAAAAACAAAATGTTAAACAAAGAGGGAAATAATGAGTTAATGTAAAAATCGTAAAAAATTACTTGATAACATTTGTTCATTCCTTATGCAAACATAATATAAGTATAATGAAGGATATCCGCTTGAGGGACATAGGATAAATGGTGACCCGGATAAATATCTTCGGATGGTTCATTTGAACGTTGATTATTCTGACTTGATACTATTTTGTGACATTTAATGACATAAGATGGTACATTTGTGGCACCCCGTCATAACAGCCCGGCGACAAAATAGCCTTGACGAAACATCCCCGTAAGAATAGCCCGATGACAAAATAGTCCAGGACAAAATAGCCCCGTCAAAACGTCTCAAAGAATAAGCCATGCATGTCTAAGCTCATACCTTTACACGGTGAAGCTGCGAATGGCTCATTATGCCACCCATGATTTGTGTGCCCCCGCATGGCCTAGCGGCTGCGACTCTCACGGTGGCATCACGGGATTCAAACCCCGCTGTGGGAGCACCGGCCTAATCATCTAGATATGCAACGGACGTTAATAAAACACTTTTCCATGTAAAGTGAGGAAGTAGCCGGAATCCTAATAATATTTTATACGATAAATCTTTCACTTAATGAAATTCACTGATACCAATTAAACTGAAAACGGTCGCAAAAGCATTCAAACTACTAACTTCGAATTAAATTTGGAACCAGTTATCGACTAATGTATTCAACTCACAAATTTTTTTTAAATACATTGACAAGGCTGTTTTGACGGGGTTATTTTGTCGCCTGGCTGTTATGACGGGCCACAGACATTTATAAAGACAATAACAATCGTCAGGATCGACTTGCATCGAAAATCATCGGTTTCGAAAAAAAAACTTTATTTACAATTTCTTCTTACATTCTTTGCCATTAGCATTGACAAATCTCTAGTTACAGAATTGGTCCTTACGTCAGATACATCTTTGTTTTAATAACAAATTATTTGTTATTGTTGTTAGGAGATATTTTCAGCTTTCACTCTGAAAATAGTAAATTAAGTTTTATTGCTTGATGTACTCAAAAGTAACTCCTACCAATCAAAACAAAGTAGAACTAGTCTTTGTCAGTCTTTGATATTGTCCCTAGAAGATCTTTTGATCTTGTCCATTTAAAAAGGAATAATCTATGAATGAATATCCTTCATCTCAGTTATGCAAAGGGCTATAATCAAATAAATAATTAAATATAAAGAATGAATATCCTTGGCGTTGTTATTAATACATTAGTGTTACTAATTACGAATCTGAATCTGAATCTACAAAAAACCTCTTCTGGGTGTATGCTGGTTCATGACGTAAGCTTTTAATTTATATTGTAAATTTTCCGTTTTATAATTTGGAACGTTTTTTAAATTATATTACAAATATATACAAATGAGACAATAGAGCTGCGTGAGTCCCAACTATGGAACAACAGAGATAGAGCCACTACATCTAGACCTTCTGAGACATTACAACAACGCTCCAAATTAGCACTGATTGATTAGCAAAACAACTAGGCGAAACCTCATTTTCCTGATGCTTCTTGAGTCAGAGGAAAAACATTTGTAACCAATTTATTTTTGGCTAAAATCGAATTTGACGAATGCTCGTCCTGGCACTTTGATCCTTCTTCTATTTTTTAAAACAATCCGCACATTTTTATCTCTATCGGTTGATTTTTAATCGCCTTTACAAAAAAGCCCTAAAAGGGGGCTAGAACAGAGGCAGTTATCACCTTCGCGTTTACCACGCCACTTTTGCAGTTTCATCCACCACCAGACAAGTTGATCTCTCACCAACTATGTCATATGAAAAATATTCCCAGAATGCGCTCTCTTTTTCTATCACTAAATGATTTCGACAATCTCATTTGAAATACGACGATGTTTTAGAAAAAATTTACCAGTAGTTGACTGAAATAATCATACATAAAAAAGTTTGAGTTAAATCGAATTGGCTTCAGAAATAATTTTTCTTTATAATTCCATTTTACTAAATAAATTCTACTTCTCATTCTATTTCCGGGTGCTGAACTATATAACGAAGCAGACTTTATAACGAATAACGAATTGGATCCTGTAACGAACTTAAGAATTCGTTATAAGATCTCTTTTGTTATTTTGTTCACAACAGATAGGATTAAAAAAAAAAAATTTGTTTTAATAAATAAAACTAGTAAATTTATTTTTTTCGCCAGAGTTTTAAAATTTATTTTTTGTTCACCAGTATGATATTGTTTGTAAAGCAGGTAGACTATAATCATTTTCAATCAAATTTCAAACGCATTATGAAAAGGATGTTGTATCATTCGTTTAAATATTTAGTAGGTATTTTGTGAAATAATTATTTTTGCAATCATTGTTTTAATAACTTTGTTTAGAATAAATTTCAAAACTTTAAATATCAATGTAAGATTTTACAAATGTTTTTATACATGTTAAAAAAATGATAATATTAATTAGGTGAAAATTCAATTAGCAACTGTTTTGGAGTAAAATACTTGTCTTCCGCCAGCAGACACTTATATAATGGTAAAAACCTAGTCTTTAATGTATCTGAAGTTAGCAGACACTTAAATTTAATTTCTAATGCGAAATTTCAAATTATAATATTTGAAAACTACGTTTCAAATGCTTTTCAAAAATGTTTATAAATCAATTGACGGAAGATTTTCAAATTTTTGAAGTTATTAGAAATTTGAGGAATTCGTTCAAAAGTTTTTTTACTCAGTAACTACGACTTTACGATTGATGAAATGTGCATAAAAATGTTCGTTAAGATTTCTACTTTCCAAATATGTATAACTTATTAACAAACGAAATTGTGGAACAACATAAGCGCTTAAAATATTGCGAGTCATCTTAAGCGAAAGTCCTTCCATTAATGGAATGTCCTACAAGTCTTCTTACTCAGTAACCACGTCTTTACGATTGACGAAATGTGCATCAAAATGTTTGTTAAAATATCTACTTTCCAAATATGTATACTTTATTAGCTGATAAATTTGTGGAACAACATAAGTGCTTAAAATATCGCGAGTCATCTTAAGCGGAAGTCCTTCCATTAATGGAATGTCCTACAAGTCTTGTTACTCAGTAACCACGTCTTTACGACTGACGAAATGTGCATCAAAATGTTTGTTAAGATATCTACTTTCCAAATATGTATACCTTATTAGTAGATATCTTAACGAACATTTTGATGCACTACTAATAAGGTATACATATACTTTGCTTTTGAATTTCCAAACTCTTTTCGTGCTGCCCGACAATGAGAATTAATAAATTTTAGCTCCACCGATTTTACAATAACTTTCAAACTGGTGAACGAAGTACAAATTTTAAAACTCTGGCGAACAAATTAAATATATTATTTTTCATCCATCGGTTCAAATTTGTATTTTTTATAAAAATATTTAAATATGTGGTAGACGAATTCTTAAACTCGTTATGTGATCTAATTTGTTATTTGTTATATAATCTGGTTTGTTATGTGGTCTAGGATTCTTTCAACCTACTTCCATTTTAAATTAAAAAATAATTCTTACTTCTGCTCCCAATTTCATTTTTTTAGGCAATTTCCATTCCTATTCCTAATTCCATTCCCAAGTTTTAATTTCCATTATCGAGAAAAAATAATTTTAAATACCATTAATGGAAATATCACTGCTTGGGGGGATTATGCCACTGGATATTGATGAGTTTAATCATGCCCTATCAGCTGGGACTGAAAGCATTGAGCAACTTACAATTGATAATGATGACGATTTGGCACCTGCCCAACATATTAAATTTCAAGGATGGCTCTGGACTGTAAGAAGAAGATTACTGATTACTCATTGTATTAATATTGTATTCAAATTATCTGAATCCGTTAAAAATATTTGATATGTGAAATATTAAAAACAAATTTCCTAGACAGAAAACAATAAATTATTTGTTCGAATAAAATTACAAAGTCTAAAAATTTTGTTGTTTTCAATTTTACTCCTTATGGGTCCTGAAGGGTCATACCCCTAAAAACATTTGCTGTAAAATACTGGCATACCATCTTCTTCCGGTTGAGCGGCTCTTTTCATATGTATGGATAGTATTTATACACAGGAAGTCTTGCATGACTGATGGTAATTTTCGTCAACAGTTTCCTTTAAAGGCAAGCCATGAATTTTGATAAAATTTTAAATTCCATAGCAAGGCATGGAACGATGGCACATATTTTGAGTGTCACTTTCATTCTATTTGTATTTTTAATAAGAGTATTTCAAAATACGTATTTTGTATTTTAATATCTCGAGCTCCTCAAAGAAGTATTTTGTATTTTAATGTTTTAAGTACTTTCGAAAAGTTTAGTATTTAGTATTTCAAATACTCAGTGTCAGGTATTTTGTCCACCTCCGCACTTCGCACACGTGGTACTCCTTACCATCCGCCTATACCGATGAAAAATAATCCACCATTCACAATTCTCCCGCAGAACTATTAATATACCTATCAACGCAAGATAGCGAGAAATAGACGAACAATATTCTTGGAAGAGAATGAGAATGAGAATGAGGTATCTAAACCTACGAAACCCTTGACATGCTCCTGCAACCAAGTGAAAGTTCGGATGCACTCATTCACCGCATCGATTGGCAACAGCTGGAAGCTTACTCATGCAATTGAGATTGTGGCGTCCTAATTGATAGCGTCCATTAAAAATAAGAAGCTGCCGGAAGCATTACTGATGTCTTTGAAAACGGCTATTATTATTTTTATTATTATTACTAAAATAATTAAAATGATAATAATTGCTATTGTAACATTTTTTTTAATGTGGTCGTCATCATTATCATAGTCAAGCAAGATCAGTTAGAGTGACTAATGAGCCTATTTCTCAACATAATATCCATCCTTTGATTGATATTTTAGAACATTCTCTAAATGTCATGTAAACGGAGTCAAACCGACCACCAACCTTTCAGCATTGATCTTTCAACATTTTTGTTCAAGAACCTTTTGAATTTGTAAATTTCCAAAAAAATTTTTTTGTTCGAACATGTAATTTATTGTTGTACTTTGTTTTGAACATTTGACATTTGGGTATACTTGAGTTTAAATAATTTTAAAAAATTATTCAAGAAAACAATCATTCTCCAAGGAATGCTTCTAAAAGGTGTAAAGATAGATAACCCAAAAAATTGGAGCAAATGGAAAATGTACCGTGGCAAAATGCACCATCCTTAAAATTCGCAGGAGTGAAGGTGAAGAAGTTGTTGTCAACTGTACGAATGAGTGAAGTCAAGAACCTATGTGCATGTGGCGAAACATTGCTTTAACAAAACATTGATTTAACAAAAATCACAAGTTTGAATGACGTACTTCTTTGTGCGTGTGCTTCTAAAAGCATGCCTGAAACAGTTCTGTGGTGGAAGTAACAAAGGTCTCGAATGGAAGAAGTCAAAAATCGACTGAGAACATTCCACGCAAAATTCTTGCTGATCACTTTGTCGGGTTTTCACGTGTGGCACCTGGTTAACTCATAAGTTTTCAATCTATAAACGAAGTTGTCTCAGTTCAAGTTGATTCGTTTTAATGTAAAATTTAACTAGATTTGTGTTGAGTCTCTCCAGATGCATTGAAAAGGTGTATTAGAAAAGTCGATGCACCATACTGAAATATTCAAGTTGCAATAGTCAAAGAAGAAGAAAAAACAAGTCCATGTGCAAAGTCAGAAGTGTTATTGGCAAAGAAGAACGGACAAATATATATGTGATTGGTCTGATTGCAAGCTTAATTCATTTGAGTGCAAGGACGTTTACTTTTGTTGGTGGTGAAAACACCTGCAAATGTCTAATTGAAATCGATTTTTATAGATTTTAGAAAACACACAAAAATTCTAATTTTCATGAAAGTTTATTACAATTCAAAATTCAATCAATGAACAATGATTTTTTTTTGTCCATAGTTAATTAGACAAACGAAAACGGAGCTTTATGGAGCAGATTGTATAATCAGATGTGAAGCTCCACTTAAGTATAACGATACAATTAAAGCTTTTCAAAAAGATAAAGACTTCTCTCCAGACACATATAATATGAGAACTAGTCAAGTGATAAACATAACATCATAAACCAGAAATAATTCTGAAGTTCAAGTATATTGATTGCATAATAAATAAACAATTATTTCAATTCCATCAAGCTACTAGAAATACACATGGCGGAGCAGGCTTGAGCTCTAGATATATAGTCTAAATAAACAAAAAGTATATTTGAATATACAATTCTCAATATATGATACATAGGAGCAATTGTTATAAGCAGGATGGGCTCCATATTTGTAAAGTAATATTATTCAATAAATAGATAATAACAATAAGTAAATAAAGGAAACAAATAATAAAAGATACGTTCTACTCACATGCGCATCTACCGGACTTTAAAAGTGGAGATTTATGGAAAGGGCAGTAACAAGCCTTCAAAGGAAAATGGCGGCGTATTTTCGCCCCCTCAGCTAATTTAGAGGTGCATTTCGAAAGTGAAAGGTCGCAAAAAAGAAATTCATCATTTCCATTGCTACAGCAATCCGTATCGCGCATGCAATGTATGTCCGCAGGACTTCTTTCATACGTGACTTCGTAGTCATGCATTAGTCCATAAACATTCGAGACGTTGAATGGCTCCATGTTTTGGTGCACTGTCAGAAAATAAAATCAACTTGAGAAACTCAAAGGGATTATGATAATGATAATGAAGTTAGATCACAAGATTAATTATAATAGCACATTTTGAGACTTACTGTCACTCAGGATATAATCTTTGTTTTCTTTATCATTCATTGGAATTGGTCGATTCGTATCATAGTTTATGCTGCTATATAATTTCAACGTTTTCTTTTTCCACTTCTCATAAATATGGTCCACCCCACAGTGATGGAAAAAAAACAGAGGGTCGTTGGGCGAGCACAAAGTATCGGCCATGTGGCCTCCACAAACAGAATGAACCAAACCATGCTTCATTTCAAGTTCGTCATTCTATGGAGAAGTTAAATCGTTAAACGATGTTAAATTCATTATTTTACCAATCAGATGATCCGACATGAAATAATCGGCATTCCCTTTAACGTTTCTTATCAGGCGTTTATTTATTTTGGCACATTCTTCTCCTGAAATACTCCAATTTGCAGCAAATCCTTTTGTGACCACACCATTGCCATTACCAGCCAAATATTCCGTGAAAATGACCGAATCTCCCGCTTCCAAAACTGCTCTCCTATCCAGACGTGTATCCCAGTATGGGATAGCGCATTTTCTACAATACTCCTGAATTTTCAGTTCAGCACTAAAAAAAATAAATAATTGTTACAATGCAAAATATTAATATGAATTTTCGTTTTTGTCTAGTATACTTACTACTTGACGTAGTGCCTGTGCCAAGGTAGGAATGATTGGCTATAATGGGCTTTCGGAGCCATGTCAGCATTGTGCGATCTTACGATAAGATCGTAAGCTGATAATGTGTATTGATCTAATGTAGTATACTTCATGTTGTTTATTGCTTGATGCAAAAAATTTCTCTCGTCTCTTTTGAGGCACCTATATTCTTTTCTTGTCCTTCTTTGTGGTTCTTTTGGCATCTGTGGTATCTCTGGGGTCTCTGGTGACGCTTTTGAGAACGCAACTCGAGGCACAGCCTTAATTGTATTGATAAAATTCTCATCGTTCGTTGTTGTATTGTAAGTGATATGGTAGCCTCCAATTATTTTGCTCCTTTCTTTCTTCCAGTTTTCTATAGCTTCTTCGGGACTTAAAGCCACGACCACGGTCACCAAAAATGAAAAGTAAATTCCTTTAACTGGACGCATTTCTAAATATTTCCAAGTGACCAAACCCACAACTTTTATAGACAAAGTCTCTCGACTTCTTGTTTGGCGAATTAATTATGAATAGTTTATCGCTTTAACAACAGTATAAGATGTAATCTCCAAGCACCTAGAAACTATTTTGACTCGCAAGTTCAAATTTTAAGAAGCGTAACCTTCGTTACTTCAAATTTCTGATTGTTTTCTTTTAAACTGAAAAGCTGAAGGAGGCTGCGCTTCTGCCTGTCAATCAAAATAAAATGCCAGCCTATCAAATTAAATAAACTTGCTACGGCATATGTTACCACTTCTAGGTGATTCATACACTCTTCGTGGAAAGATATCATCTAATTTATCATTATCCGAAAGACATCATTGAGAAAAATACAAAATAAGGAAAATACGGCTAAATAAGCTTTACAAATGACTTAGAGTGCCTCACTTAAAATTGTCACTCATAACAAACAGTACAGACACATCAACGTTACTGCATCGATCAACCAAATCTTGCCAAAAAAGGAGTTATGTTTATAATGCTTTAACATGATAAATTGCGAACATTAAAAGTGGACATAATATTAATTATTTTCAAAAAAACAGGTTTTTTGGATCAATGGATGGATGGACGGATGGAGAGTGGGTCGGCACGGATGGAATTGGGGATTTATTTATTTATTATTTATTTATTTGATTATAGTCCGTTGCATAACTCAGATGATTTGGACTTTAATTAGTGTTAGTAAGTTAGAAAAAATGAAAAGTATTAGAATAATAAAATGCATTAATTAATTATAGTAAAACTGTAAGGGCTTAGAGTAAACCGCTTCTGTGTTTGGAAATCCACCGATAAATGATGTCCACACTTGCTGGATTGCTAGGCATGGACGTCATGTTGGATAGATTCGTATACATTCTGATTTCTATCCTCAGGGCAGACTGGGTCGGACATTCCATGAGGAAATGCTGCACACTTTCGTCTTCCTGAGGGCACGTAGCACATCTTCCGTCTGGGTGCCGTTTCAAGAGAAACAAGTGTTGATTCAGAGCACACTTTCCAACTCGGAGTCTGGAGATGAGCACCTCCTTCCTTCTTGAGACACATTGGAACTTGGTCTTTGTCGACACTTGCTTCTCTATTTTCTTATAGGCTTCGGGGGTCCTCGTCCCATCTGGTTTGCCACTGTTGGTCGATGTTGCTGGCCACGGACCTTTTGACATCCTTGATAGACGCCGGAATCCGGTGGTCTATCTGATCCCTTGCAGTGGCTGCCTTTGCCAAAGCATCGGCCTTCTCATTGCCAGGGATTCCAACATGGGCAGGGACCCAAAACTGAACATTTTTAATATCAGGAGCATAGTTGTTGCCACCCTTTAGTGCCTGTAGGGCACTAAGCGAGTCACTTAGGACGACAATCCTGATATGAGTCCTTGACATGTAGCAAACATCGCTTGATGGCTGCCAGTTCGATGGAACTAATGCAGCTGTGACTCGACGTCCTGAGACTGATGTTTACTTCCTTTCTTGGGATTTAAATACCAATTCCGGCCTTGATGTCCTCGGTCTTGGAGGCGTCCGTGTAGCAGAGGAGGCTGTCCTGAAGATCCTCTATTTTCTCTCGTGCCACCAACATCCGCAGAGGGTTGTCGGCTTCGAAGGATAGGTTTGAGGAGTCGATCGTCGGTTTACTCAGTCTCCAAGGAGGGCATCTGAGAGGTTTTTCCCTGATGTCTCCCAGGAGGTCTGCTGGAATGACGGACTCGACTTTCTTGTGCGGGGCTCCTCGCCTCTTATCCTCATCCTGCAGTGGAACCTCGCTTCAACTTCGGACCTTGGTTCTGAAATAAAATATTTATTTTTCACAGGCTCATTATTTGTAGAGAACGACCTGAGGGCGTGGTTTACCATGAGCTTCTTACGACGGAGGTCGAGGGGAAGCTCAACGCACTCCACCCGCAGAGACGAGGCACTTATGCCCTTCATGGCACCACAGCAGATCTTCAGAGCCTGGTACTGAAGACTGTCGTAGATGTCTCTTATCTGCTTGCACCCCAGGTCGATTACCTCGCATAATCCAGGACGGAGCGGATGATGGCTCTGTAGACTGTGAGTAGAGTGGATTTGCTCGCTCCCCACGAACTGCCCGAGATGGCTTTCATTGCATTGAGTCTCTTGGAGCACCTTGTCTTGACAGACTCTGCATGGGCCGACCAGTTTAGTCTTGCGTCCAGGATGATTCCTAAAAAGGTGGCTGTTTGAGACAGGGGGATTTCCTCCATTCCGATCTTCAGTCTGATGCTCGCATTCCTCGTCCGATTTTGGTGTTCTGAAAAAAGAACTGCTTGGGATTTAGATACGGGGATCTTAAAACCATTAGCAGGAGTTTGCAAAGAGTGAATGTCAGAGAGATGGGTCGATAGGAAGAAGGAAGTGCAGGAGGCTTCCTTTTCTTAGGGATTGGGACGACCGTGGCTTTCTTCCAGAAGGAGGGAACCATTCCTGTTAGCCAGGACTGGTTGAAGAGGGCCACGATCCCTTTGAGACTGGTGTTGGGGAGCCTTCTGATCATCTCGTAATGGATGCCGTCAGGTCCCGGGAGCGAGTTCCCGCATTTCTTTAGAGCATCGAGGACATCGGAAATGCTGATGGGATCAAAAATGGGAGAATCCTCCGGCACGAAGAGTTCTGGGGACAGCAGGAAAGCAGTCTTGGCTTGTGCGAAGAGCGGGGAGAGGTTTGCGTTGCTGCTGGCTTGCGCAAAAGATCGGGCTAGCGTGCCTGCTTTCTCTGAGTTTCTGAGTGGACCACCAGAGTCAAAGGCGATCGGGGGGATTCGTGGACCTGAGCAATTGCCATTCATCCCTTTGATGGATCTCCAGAGAGCAGCGACACCCGTTGATCCATCGAAGCTGGCGCAGTGCAACCGCCAGTATTCTCTTTTGGCGTTCTTGATGGTCCACTGAGCTTGACCCTTTGCCCGCTTATATTCCTCAAAACTCGACTCCGATCGAAGTCGCCGGAAGACAGCTCTCTTTCTGTTTCTGTCTTTGACTGCCTCCTTGCAGTCGCTGTTCCAGTACAGGGACGAGAGGCCTCTTGCTCTGCCCCTTGTAGATTGAAGAGCTGTCTGTGGCTGCACTAACGATGGAGTCGGTGATGAACTTCGTGTTTTCCTCCAGGTCACTCAAGGGTAGCTCCTGGTGGATGAGAGAGGAGCACTTGGCCTGTAAAGAGTTCCAGTTGAGTGTCCTCAGGTTGATTCTCGCTGGTCGCAAGTCCTCAAGGAGAGCGTTGTCGTTGATCATCATTTGGATGATGAGGTGATCACTGCCGAGGCTTGTGTTGAGAACCTTCCAAGTGGTCTTGGCCGCCCAATGCGGAGAGGCCAGCGAGACGTCGATGGGTGACGGACTGCCGTGAGGGTCTATGTGGGTGACCTCACCTGAATATAAAATAACTAAGTTCAGGTTTAGTGCTAATTCTTCCCTTTCGTATCTAGCTCCGAAAATGGGAGAATGGGCGTTTAAGTCCCCGCATACGATGGCGTCTTGGTGGTTCAGGACGGTCTCAAGCACGTCTCTTGATAAAGGTTTCCCAGGAGGCGCGTAGAAGATGACGATCTTGAGCCGCCTTGAGTTCGTGATGATCGTGGTCGAGTGGCACTGAGGATCCTGACAGACCACCGCGGTGCTGTACGACAACCTTTCCCTTACGCACGTAAGGATGCCGCCACGACAGACTTCGTCCGGCCGGTCGAACCGCTCCACTTGATAACCTCTAAGTCTGAAAGAATGCTTGCTTTTCAGAAAGTTTCTTGGAGCAAGATTACATCAGGCAAAGTTTTTAAGGAATTCAAAAAGAAAATAAATTCACCGGATTTAGGACGGATGCCTTGGCAGTTTCATTGGATAATGTTTATGGCATTATCCATGTTGAACTATTTGGGCCATCATAGAGTCTTTGATTGCAGCTATGGCTGCACCAGGGACAGTTTCCTCGTGCATGCACTCGAGGGCAAGGAGGAAGACGTGGTTGAGGACGTCCAACATCTGGTTTTGGTTTCCTCCTTAGAACCTCTTGTTCATTACCTCTGCAATTTTTAAAATTAACTTGGCGAGTAATGCCGAGACGCCCGACTGAGCGACTGCGGCCTCACCGTTAGATTTAGAAATTATATGAGCAGCGGGTTTCAGGAGCTGCTGCGTGCTGGCTACAACTTTCTTAGGCTTAGACTTACTTTTCTTCTTCTTTGCCTTGCTCTTCGGTTTCTGAGGATTGGCCTGCTTGACAATTAAGTCTAACCTTAAAACTAAGGTAGCCGATCCTGACCTTCTCGGGGACCTTACCCCTAAAACTAAGGATGACCACAGAAGTGGCCACCTTCTTTCCTCCGACATTCTTAGTAACTCTGGATGCGCTCTCGCATCTCATGAATGATCTTCACATCTCGCCTACCTAAAACATCGCTCACCTCTTTCTGAACCCGAACTGGGTTCAGCTTCCTGGTCTCGATATTGAAGAAGACTGTCGTCATCTTCTCCTTCGAGACATCCTGGGTTGAAGACGCAGAAGAGGCGACTCTCTTGCGCTTCCTACTCTCTACGGTTCTGAAACCGTCGTCCATAGCATCGATGTTGCTGACGTCCATGCCGTATCGTCCAAAAAGTTTGAATTTGGAGACAAAAAGAGAAGGTAATGAATGGTGAAGCCGATGTATGTTGATGATGGTGATAATGATGAGCATGCAAATGGAACACGAGAAATACATTATCATTATCATTATCATCCTTTTAAGAGGATGTCTGAGACCGCAGAAGCAGCATCATTCTGGATCTGGCACTTGAGAAGCCAGAGGAAGTCTTAAGAGGCCATTTCATGTAAGCCGGAGAAAGCCGTAGGTCTTTTCGGGAGAAATGGGCCGACCGCGGACGAGTCCAAAAAATTTCATTTCCATTTTGTTGAAAAGCATGTTTATTGTCGCTTACTTTCACATTAGGATTTCTGAAATGAAACTTAGTAAGATTCTAAATTCCTTCTTACTCCAAACTGTTTATTTATTTGCATAACTAAGATGATTTAGACACGGATTGTGAGATCGGCGTACACGTAAGGATCTGGAGAGCACCAAACAAATTCTATCAAAAAGTTGTATTCATACCTGCTTTGTTAATTTTCATTTTATTAAAGTTAATTGAATATGGTTTTCCATGCAAGAAATTATGGTAACCCGTCAAAATAGCCCAGCAACAAAACAACCTCGTCAAAAGAGCTTAATGTAATTTAGAAAAAAATAATTTATGGCTTGAATGCATTATACGAAACTGATTTCAAATTTAATTCGAATGCTTTTATAACATAAAAAAGTTTAATTGGTATCAGGGAATTTCATGAAATAAATTTTAGATAAAATGTTATTATGATTCCAGCTAATTCCTCACTTTCTGTTATCCCTATCAATGGACTTTACAGGTTGGCATTTGATATAACTTATCGATTGACAAACGATCTTCACAAAGAGAATCCGACACTTAGAGAATTTACCAGACACTCAAGTCACGTCTAATTTCTTGTGTTCATTCCCTGAATATAGCTTATCAAAGGTTAAGTGCGTGAAACTAAGTGTCTTCGTACTCAGTCCAAATCATCTTACTTATGCAACAGACTCTAATCAAATAAATAAATAGTCTATCGAACTAATGTTCAACACAGAACCTCATGATTTTTTATGCGGAATCTCACAATTTAACTAATTTTATGTGACTAATTTACATTTAATTTAGTTTAATAATACCGGGACTCTTTTGTCGCCGGGCTATTTGGACGGGGTGCCTTTGGACACCAAAACTTCGATAATCCACACTGGACACACAATTTTACTCTACCTTCAAGATGTTACATAAAAGAAATTTTGTGAGCACAAACTCAAAACAAAAAAAAAAGAACCAACTTTGAATGAGGCTAGTTCTGCAAAGGTGATTAGTTATTAACACATGAAAACAATCCGCCATTGACACGTCCAACAAGACACCAAAAATGCACCTTCTAACTATGCTGATCTAGAATGAATTCAAGAATATTGGCTTCTCTGTTGTTGATCCACCCCAAACATCGTGTGATATCATTATTTTTTAAGTTTCTACATTTTCAATAAATTAACTTGACATCAAACCTTGTGGCAAATTGTTTTTGTCCTCTGAGCGTCTAACGTTTTAATTTGTTTTCTTAATGCCTTTAATTATTTTTGAATAATAATAATACTTTTTTAAATTACTTTGTTTTACCCAAGACAAATAAATTTGAACATTAAACAACCAATTTATGCAGTCTGGACAAGAGATAAGTAAATAATGCACTTGTATTTAAAACAAGTACGCAAGGTACTTGTACTCGGATCCGAGTGTCAAACATATAGAAGAGTATCTGGCCACCTGTTGATTTTTCGTTTGCATGAGTAGCTGCAAGCCAAAATAATCCAAGTTATCTACTAATAATCTTACTTGAATTACAATAATAAATAATTATAAATAAATATATAATCTCTGGTTTTTGGTTGGAACTCTCTACAGCCTTATGGTGATGTACTGTCTGAAGAAGGACGACCCACTTTTTTGAAAGCATATGACACTAAAGTTATGTCGCCATAAAATATATCTACTTTTTCTTTATATATTAATTGATTCTTCATATATGGCGAAAGATAAGTTATGGTGCTGGAACACTGTTATTTGCGATATCAAGTCATGTTTATAGATGTGTCTCAATTCAATTAAGCATAACTAAAAGATTAAACTGAGAGGGAAATAATGAGTTAATGTAGAAATCGTAAAATATTACTTGATAACATTTGTTCATTCTTCAAACATACAATAAATATAATACAGGCTATCCACTATAGGGGCATAGGATAACTATCTTCGGATGGTTCATTTGAACGATTGATTATTCTGACTTGATACCATTTTGTGACATTTAATGGCATAACATATGAAATTTATAATATCAATAACAATCGTCAGAGTCGACTTGCATCGAAAATCATCTGTTTCGGGAAAAAAACTTGTTTACAATTTCTTCTTACATTCTTTGCCATTAGCATTGACAAATCCAGACATATCTAGTTACTGAATTAGTCCTTACGTCAGATACCTCTGTTTTAATAACAAAGTCTTTGTTATTGTTGTTAGGAGATATTTTCAACTTTCACCATGAAAATGGTAAATTAAGTTTTATTGCTTGATGTAATTAAAAATAGGACCTAGAAGATAACTGGAGTAATTTTTTAATTATTATTGTTGTAGCAAATTAAATCGCCAGGGCAGTGATGAGCAAAAGTTAACTATTATACAAAGTAACTAACTATAAGTTAAAACCATTTTTTTAAAGCAAAGTTTAACCAAGTCAAAAAATTGTTACTAACTAAAAAGTTTAATTATTAAAATTTATAAAGTACATTTCCTTACTTAGTTTTTTCCGATTAATTGGTTTAGACAACCAACATTTCCAAACAAAAAACTGGAGGTCCAGATTGGGACTATATTTAAAAAATGCCACGATAGTGGAAAAAATCCAACACTGGCAACACTTTTTGTTATAATAATAGAATTAACAACAATAATAATAACTTGTTCAGTTCTACATGCGTCGATGCTATCAAGGAAGAATGGGCTAAAGAGAATATCCAGAGCAATGATTTAATGATCGAAGGTATGAGTATTAGTGAAACCAATTAATTGGAGCCCAAATTTCAGAATTATCCGACTTTACCTGCCAGAACAGCGAATAATAGGTATTGTTTCTTTGTTATTGGTTATAGGAGATTTTTTGTACTTTGTCATTGTACAATGCTTTAAAATGCATTAAGCCTTAAGACCCGACTTTCCTTGCGCAACGCGCGGCGGGAGAGAGTATTGTTGAGTTGCAATTTCAGATTGCAAATGGGTCCTACCAATCAGAACAAAGTAGAACAAGTGTCTTTGTTAGTCTTTGTTATTGTTCATAGAAGATCTTTTGAACTTGTCCTTATAAAAACGAATAATCTATGAATGAATATCCTTAGCGTTGTTACTGATGCATTAGAAAATGGTAATTTAAGTTTTGTTGCTTGATGTACTTAAAAGTATCCATAATAGCTAAATAACATTAAAGATACATTTTATAAATAGAACGTGTTAGGATAACGTTAATGTTTAACATTTTTATTTAATGAGTTTCAAAAATAACTTTTTCAGGTATATGGAGCAGCAGTATTTTTATTCTTGATTGCTTGTATTCACCAATCAACTTCGACCAAAGTAGAAGAAGGTAATACTTAAGTCTCATATTGTTACTGTTTTAATTGCTAATAAAGTCTCTATTTGAATATGCAATTTGCATTTAATTATTAAAACTATCTAATTATTCCTAATATTTGAGGGGTTTTAAAGCGATTTTATACAAAAGAGTTATGATGCTATGGCTTATTATCTTGACAGTAGTCCATGCATGTATAATCGAAAGGCTTACATTAATTGCAGTAAAACCGAGATGGATTTTCAACAAGAATAGCAACGACTCAAATTCATTACCCGATCTCATACTAATAGATCTAAAACTTGAAAGCGGTAAAATAACCTTGAATCTAATCAAACAATCGTTGCGGTCAACCAGTCCATCCTTGCTAATATCTGGTTTAGAAGGCCAACGAATAGTTTGGGATCACTCTGAAAATGGAGTTAGTTTATTGTTTTCAAAAACAAAATTATTTCACTCGTGTGATTTTTTTAATATTTTATTTTGGATAAATCAACACATATTTATGTAAAAAATCAAACAAATTCTCAAATAAGAATATTTATGAAGCTCTTAGGCAGTGTTGTAAAAATTACCTCATTTCGGTAACTAGTTACAAGTAAAAGTAATAGCTCAAAAAGCTACTTAAGTATAAGTAAGAGTATTGTCTCAAAAATTTACTCAAGTAAAAGTTAAAAGTTACAGCGTCTAAAAGTTACTTTTAAGTAAAAATTACAAGTAACTTTGATGCCGCCATTATTGTGATCATACATCATTCCGTATTATTTAAAAGGAATTGTTTCTCTTATCGTTAAAACAATTACTGGTATTAACTGCTAGTACTAACAGTCATTAAGTAATAACATTTGAACTAATGCATTCTTTTGGTGTTTTTATTATTTATTACATTACAATCACAAATTTTTGTTAATTTTTAACATAACTAAGTCCTCGAATAGTTTGTCACTCATTATGGTCCTTCAGCTGTTCTTTGTCATACCAGCAGAGCTGAATAAACGTTCAACAGCTGCACTAGCTGGCAGAGGAGTGTTCAACTGGATAAATAAATTCTTCAGGGTATCGCTTCCAGTAATAATGTTCATGTCATCTGATCGGTCTCGAAGATACTGCATCAGAATATCAGTTGACCTTGTGCAATTGAAGAAACTGTCTTCAATACTGTCAGCATCAGATGAACGAGAGCTCAAAGCTCGTCCATCTTTGCTGCATTAGAAGATTCTATTTTGGCTACCAGTTTCTCATCAAGCTAAACAATCGTTGGCAACAGATATCCCATATTCCTTAACTTCTGTTGGATGCATGCGTTCCACGTGCTTCTTCAAGTTAGATGAAGAACCTTCATATGCTGAACGTGTAGTTTTTGTTTCTGTTGGCAGAGTAGGCATGCATACTTCTATGATTTTCCTTTGATTGAAATCTGAACATTTTGTTCAAATACGGCCACGGACTATCTTCACCCTTGTTCCTCTTATCTTCGCTAACGACACTAAAAATGGCTTTAAATGAATCCATACTACGATATATTAAATCTTATATTATTATATGTATATAATATTATATATTAAAAAAGCTTCGGTATGACTAATCCAGAATTTCCGATTTAAAACAAAAACGACCGGCGATAACCACAATAACAAAAGAGCGATGATCGGGAAGGGGAAGGTTCTCGAACGAACCAAAGAATAACAATCTAGAATTTAAATTTTTTTAAAAATAAATTAAACTAATTTAAAATGTTATTTATGTTACTTTGTAACGTCTTGCACCAAAAAGGTAACGAATTAAAAGTATGACCAAAAATAGTAATTTGTTACAAGTAAGAGTACAAAATTTTTTTTGTAATTGTTACAAGTAAAAATTACCAAAAAATGTAATTAATTACAGTAACGAATTACATGTAATTCGATACTGCACAACACTGCTCTTAGGTACCTACAATGATTACTCGTTTGATGCATCTGCAACTGTATCCGTAATGGCAATGGATGGGATCTTGAAAACTTTATATGTGAGTCATCAGTTATTAGATTATCGCTTTTTATGATAAATAAGATTACATCAATAAAAATGTTTGCAATATTTTAATTCATTGATGTATTCAAATAAATATTTTATTGGATATTTAACAAATATTGACTATAAAACAATACCAATAATTACGAATATGGATTTTTGTAATGGATCTTGTAGTGTGGATTTTAAGTAAATTCAGCTTAAATTAAAGTTTATCAGATATTGTCAATTTATTCATTATTAATAAATCAATCAATGTAACAACAGATGATCACACTTACTTATGACAATGGATCAGTTTTCTTGGTTCCCAGCGGTGTCTTTCCTGAAGATCTAAAATTGGGCAATGACAAGGACAGTATAAACAATACCAAAAGCAGAATTATCAGTATTAATGGCGTTATGCACTATCTCTACGAAGACCGGTTGAGTATGTCAGAAGAGAATATTCATTTGGAAAGAGGTAGATCTATAATAAAATGAAAGGTTCCTCTTAACATCATCATGAGAATTATTAATAAGCTTTAAATATTAGTTAACAGCAACAAAAAGAGAAATTCAAGATTTAGGAAGAGATCAACTGAAAAAGAGAAAAAGGCAGAAAAGAGATTGATGACTATAGAATTATTTACGGTCATGGATTACTCAATTTTTGAAAAGTGAGTTAGCTGTTATAGTGATAAACATTGTGGAACATGCATTTTTTTTTAAATAGCATTTGTGATCTTTATAACCATCAAAATCACATGATATTTTAAGATTCTTTGCTGAAAGTAATGCCGCGTCCGACGCTGAAAAGAGGAAGGGTGCGAGGACATTCATCTATTACTTCTTTACCCATATTATGGAAGATGTAAGAATTTTTAATTTATAATCAATTAAGGTCTCACGACTCAATCATCTGAGCCAATATTACAATTATCCTCTGAGTATTCCTGCTAATCCTTAACATCTTCGTTATTAATATTTATAAACCCATTAGTAGGCACAAACCACATTTGAATTACCTCAAGTAATGTAGTCAATAATCTTTTTAACGAAATAAATAATGTTTGATTTTTTAACATAATAAATTAAGAATTGATTGGAATAAAAAGGTCAAAAAGATGTATGAAAGCATAAAGAGTGAGCGTTTCAAGTTTACCATCAAATGGGTTGGGGCATTCATAGCAGAAGTAAGTGATGATGATAATCATAATAATAATAAAGTTGAGATAATATAAAATTATTATTAATATTATATTCCTTTAAAAATCACGGGCACTTAATCATTGTAATTTCTACTATTTTTGAAGATTTTTTTAATAACATAATATAAAATTATATCAACAATTTAATTTTGTTATTAATGGATTTCAGACTCCAGAAGATTTGCCAATTTTTGACCACGGTAATCCACCTAACGCTGTTAATGCTTTGGATAGTCTTCAAAATTGGATTGTCTATCAAACAGCGAATAAAGATGGAAAAATTAAAATTCCAAATCATGATATGGTCGTAGCATTTACAAGGTTAATATTATTAAAAATAAAATGAATCTCCATTCTCACTTAGTTTAATGCTAAATAACCCCTTAAAAGAATATCGTAATATAAGATTGGTGTCACTATGATATTATATCATTTCATTGCAGTTTACATATATTATAGTTAACTTTTATTATTGTAAGTTAGTACAATATACTTACTCATTTACTCTAGGACTTTATAAAACCTTATCCCTCCTTTTATCTTTACATTCTTATATTTTTAGTCTCATTATGGAAGATACCACTGATGGTATGGCAATGACAAATGGTGGAGTTTGTGGTCCTTTTAACAACGCTATTGTCAAATATAATATGTTCTCCAGCCTGGCAAAAGTAACGGCGCATGAGATAGGACACTTGTGAGTTTTGCATTTATTGATTTATTATTATTTTATAATTTATTGCCATTAATCAATAACAAAAATAACCTATTAGACTTACAACGTAAAGACTAGTAAGCAACATCAACAATAACAGCACATTGTCTTTTGATCAAAAGGCTAGGTGCTTACCACGATGGTTACTTTAACTCATGCTTCGGTGAAGATGGCTATTTGATGGCAAGTGGACTTTATTCTTTGCACACCAAACATTCCAGTTTTTTTTCAAGCTGTTCAGAACAAGACTTCAATTACACTATTGGTATAATGGACGAGTAAGTGATTTCAAAAACAAAATATTTGTCTTAGAATTGAAAATTTTGAGATACTTGCAACAATGATTAACAACGTTTTGTATGCGATACTCATCACTCGCTTTGTGAAAAAAATGTTAAAAGAACTATCAATGCTAATTAATTAAACAAGTTGTCTTAGCCTTGAGTATGCGTTGTTTGTGGTTATATAAACTCATTAATGTTTGAGAGGGAAGTTCATATTGTGTTGGCTTTGTTATCACGACAGAGATGATGAAAACTGCTTGACGGACGGCGGAGGTTTAAGCGAGCATCGAGAGAAGGAGATATTTTTAAATTTGCATCTGGGACAGATTTATGATCTTAATGAGCAGTGCAAGATTGAATTCGGACCGGAATCACTCTACATCGGCGTATGAAAGAATATTTTAAGATAGCTTTATTTATGTTTTGTGTGTGATTATATTGTATAAGATATTTAATAATGCAATATTGTTATTGGATAATCGAAAGAAATTTGATTCCTTGTTTGATTATAACTACGTTTTCACATGGTTAAAAATTAAGGGACCTGAAAACGACAAGTTGGTGTGCCAGAAAATCAGCTGCCTCAATGGTAATCACACATTCAAGGCGATGGATGGAACCCCTTGCTCAAATGGAGCTTGGTGTCTTGAAGGAGAATGTGTCCTCGATAGCAGGGCTCCGAAAGTTCCCGTAAGCGATGTCATTGTAAATTTTGCCATTAGATAAAAGCTGTATTAATTTATTTATTAAATAATTAATTAAATTTAATCATAACAAAAACTGACGTCACAGACAACTGTATAAATGGTGATAAACAATATCGATTGGATTCTGAGACTAACCAAACCACGAAAATCAAATGCAAAACGAATATCAAGAAGAGACCGGGGAATTGTCGTTTGGATCAATTCAGAACTGATTGCTGCTTATCTTGTGCGCAAGATAGGACCTTGCGTAAAGGTTAAAATGCATTTCGAAATTAATTATAATAATGTTGGTGTTGATGACGACGATGATGATGGTGCTGACAACGATGATGACATTGGTGATTATAGAGACGGCTACGATTAGATTTTGTATAATAATTATTTTCATCGTGTCATTACATTTAGTTATTACTCGGGTGAAAGTAGAATGTTTTTGTGAGAATTTATATATTTATGTGCAAAAACCGTCTCAAGTAAATAAAGGAAAGTTAATGATGAAGTGTATTAAATATATTATTCATACTTTACATTAATTAATAATTTAACATTGCATTTAACTAGAGAATAAAAATTCATTTCCTTAACAGGTTGTCAGGATACTTTGGATGATTGTTCCAGTCTCGAACCAAAGGACTGTTATCACAATTATTACGCCTCGGCTTGCTGCAAAACTTGCCGTCTCTTAGCTCAGAATCTTTCAGACACTAACTGTCTCTATGGAGATAGAATTGTTGGGTGTTCGGACATGGTTCCTGAAGTGTGTCATATTTCTTCAAAACTTTGTTGCAAAACATGTTCCGATTATGTTTCTTCGAACAAAACAGCTACAAGTACCGTATCCACAGCTGGCCAAAACAACTTCGGTCGTATGATTTAAACATCTCGTTATAACTCATGCCACATATTGACTTTATTTTTATGCAGATTTTTGTAGTCAAGGAGATTACCAAGACAATTTGGAAGTCCTGACCGTCTGGGGAGATCGTTGGCTTGCAAATTGCACTCAATTGGTTGATCATGATCCAAGTCTCTGCTATGATTCAATAGTTCGGAAATACTGTTGTGCTTCTTGTAGCAACGTTGAGTTAGTCAAAAGTGAGTTACACAGATATTCCAATTCATTAATATGTATATTTAATGTGAATTCCTCAAATTGTATTTTAGATTATTGCAAACATGATACACAAAAGGCTCTAACACACAAACACAAGAAATTTACATGCAGGAAATTAGTGGCATACAATCCTCGTCTGTGTGAAAAAGTCATACAAAAACATTGCTGTGAATCCTGTAGATTTACTGTTAGACCACCAAAGTCCGAATAGTTCATCTAGGACACGCGGTTCAGTTAAAGCTAATCATTAAAATTATTCCAACAAGTTGCTTTGACTTGATTTTTTGCTTCAACTATCCTCAGTTCCTTTCGACTACAATATTTTCTTTAGGGTGTTAATAATTTACATAAGTAGTGACAATCCCATATCCCTGTTTAAAATAAAACTTTTACATATTCTGACAATCTCAGACTGAGATTGATTTGCTTCGAATTTTAAGTGTTATTGTATTGAAGACTAGTTGTTCCATTTGCTTAAGTTCTATTAACTTTATATTCTAACTATATTAACTTGCATAAAATGGATTTAAGTCCAGCATGCTCAAGAAACTGAATAAGAAGCCAAATCAAAGAACAGGAAAAAGAAATAAAGCTGATAGAGAACGAAGAAGTAAAGAAATTGAACATCAAAGACAAGAACGTGTTGAAAAACAGAACAGAATCTTTTGAATCGCATGAAGACATTGTAGAGGGAAAGCGAAAAAAAGTAGAGTTGACAGAGATCGAAGAAATAAATGTGATGAGCATGAGAGTGAAACAAGAACGTGTTCAAAAACTATTAAAAGAATGTATTGAAGAAGTTGTGGAGAGGAAAGCGAAAAGAAATAAAGCTGACGGAGATCGAAGTAACAAAGATGAACAGGCACAAGCCAGAAGAATTATCGAAATGTTGAATGTTGAACAACGGACGGCGGTTAACATGGTACTTGATTCAATATATGGAATATTTCAAGGTCAGAGTAAATGCTTTTCTCTAGATGGCCCAACATATTCAGGATAGACTTTCGTTAACTTTTACATATTGTAAGAGGAAAAAAACATTAAGCTACCCCAGTAGCAGCAATTCTATCACCAGGTGGAGAACTGCTCACTCGGTATTTAAAATGTTCCGCTTATCTTAAATGCCACATCAAGGTGCAATGTCAAACCCAATACGCCAGAAACAAAAGTTTTACTTGACTCAAAATAAATAATATGGGATGAAACTCCAATGACAAATGTACATGCTTTATCAAGGATTTTACAGTTCCGAACTTTTTGATGGTAAAATCATCTTATATGGTGATGATTTTAGTCAGGTTTTGCCTGTTATGTTAAGAGGCTCAGAATCTCTGACATTTACCAGCTGTTTGACGAGACATCATATTTGGTTATGAAACTCATTCGAAACATGCAAGCTCTTGAAACCGTTAGAGAATTTGTAGACTGGCCTCAAGATATAGGGGTTGCAAAAATGGAGATACAATCACATTGCCTCAACGATGTTGTCCAGAAACGCAAAATCCAGTTGATTAATTGTATGGGGATAGACTTCACAAACTCCGCATCAACTAAAAGGAAGAGCAATTCTCAGTGTTACTAATGAAGAATCAGAATTGAACTTAATCGTGTGTTGGAACGCATGCCAGGAGAAGAAGTTCATGAAAGTATCGATAGTACAGTGAGTGATCAAGCTGAAGATCAACTTGCATATCTAGAGAAATTTGAGAATCTCAGATTAAAGATTGGCGTTGTTATCATACTACTCAGAAACATATCACCCTCTTAGGGTCAATGCAATGGAAATCGGTTCACAGTCACAGGATTGTAGCCCAATGTAATTGAAGCAAGAGCAATAGAATCAGCTAACGTGGAAACTGTTATAATACCGCGGATACCACATATGCCCTCTGATACTAACATGCCGTTCAAATTCAAACGTAAAGAGTTTCCTCTCCGTTTAACCATTTCAATGACTATCAATAAGTCTCAGGTTCAAACTTTCGAAAAATTTTCTATCTACCTATCAAAACCTGTTTTCAGCCATGTATGTAGATCCGTTCAGGGTAGGATCGTCTAAAAAAATCTAGACATTAATAATTTGTTTTCACGGAAATTGTTGACAAGGATGTTCAAGGTGTAAGCAATAAAATAATGTTTTGAGAGATGTAAACTAAAATGCAAACCACATTAACTTTGACATGTTTTTTATTATAAGAAAGTAATATCTCTCAGATGTCTATAACCTCATTCATCACCTTCGCTCATCTTCCACAATTCAACTTCACCAATCATCCATCGTCAAACGATGCTTTTCCTATGCCTCGCCCGCCGTCTGGAACAGCCTGCCTCCCATCATTCGGTCCCAGTCAACACTCGAGCTCTTCAAGCGTCAGCTGAAGACCTATCTCTTCAGTACATACACAAGGCGCCATAGAAATGAACTATTATTAATATTTATTATTATTCTAGGCATGCAGGTGCTCTGCGCGGGTGCTGCTAGTATGAAAATAATTTAATATTTTTTATTTCGACGAATTTAGAAACAACCTAAGTTTTTTAAGACGTAAAATAAAAAAAAGCAGTCAGTAGATGAGGTAGCATAAATTTAATGTTGCCTGGCAATATTTTAATATAATAACATAATAATATATATAATAAATATTTTACCAAAATGACTAAGAATGAACTCGAGTCGGATGAATCGTCCGTAAAAATGACAAAATTGAAATCAATTGAGCAACGGCTACAAGCAACAGCTTGAAATTTAATTGATTAATTGGCTGGCGTTGAAAACGAGGAGCAGACACGTAGACATGGATGGATGTCGAATGAATTGATGAATGGATGTTGAGTGAATTGATGAATGGATGTCGAATGAATTGACGTTAAGTAAATGGTTGATAATATTATCAAATGTGATAGTATTGAAATTCAATTTACTCTTTATTAAAGTTGTTAATTAATCTTTAAAGCTATTTAATATCATCATATTTAACCTTAGATTCCTTAAGAACCATTATTACTTTGTAAGAAATTTCTAAATATTTCCAGCTGCTAAACTCGCTACAGATTACAGGGTTACTAGCCCAAGTGAAGTCAGTAAATTTTTTAGAATTTTAAAATTTAAAGAGTCAAACTAAAAAAAATGGCTGACTGTTTCGCCTATTCTAGCGAGTTTATTAAATTTTACATCGGTTGAATCCAATACAGATACATTTTTTATGATGTCGATTATGCCATATGATTTAGCAATAAAATTAAAGAAATTATTTACATTAAAAATGGAAATAGTATAATTTCAAATGACATTTAATTTGCATTTGAAATTTTATTTTCCAAGTTTTTCGCCACCTACGGTAAACCCTACATGAACTCGTCTTACATTCTGAGTATGGAGAAGTTTATCGACCGAGAAAATCCTTCGTTGGGAAGTCTTATTGTGAGTTATCTCATAATATTTATGGTGTACAATAATATTATTTATGCAATTAATGTTATAATTTATCGCAGCCTTGCGTGGATTGCGTATTTTACCATGTTTATTTTTTTAATTTCAACCCAAAAGAATGACTATTAACTCAAATTGTAGTCAGTTGATTTATTGCTAAAGAATGATACAGAGGAACTTTAAATAATTTTATTGCTAGATATTTTTTAGATTGGGATGGTGGATACACAGGCTTTAGCGTGCAGGTTGGCCGAATGGGCTGCGTTCCTGCATTACGGCACCAGTCGCAATGTGTCGTATTCGAAACCCAGCCTGCACTGCCGCATGCACCCTTAGGAAGGAGCGCTATATAAATGGTTACAAGAAGTGCCTCCGACACTATATAAATGAAATTACGATAACAATTACAATCACAAATTACATCTACTATGGGCTTAATAGCTGCTGATATCTAGGGGCAGATATTAATTATTGAATTTATTTTCAGAACGTAACATTTGCGGAGGCGTTTATCAAATCGTTAAGCAATGGTTCTGAGTGGGTTATTATGGAAGAAAAGTATCTTCGAAATTGCATTGTTATACCAACTGACAAATTTTCATCGAAAAAAGACAAACGGAACATTCCCGTGTACATAAACGACAAGTATTTTACATTAGATGAGTATCCAAAGATCTTTGCATCTGCAATTGCTTATAAGCACGAAGGTAATGACATGCTTGAAAATCTACACAGGATTCAATTCTTGCCTGAAGGTGATTTTTATTTTGGTGAAAATGATGATGACAATGACGACGACTAAATCAAAAATACTACTTATACATTTATTTTATTTTTTTATTTGATTAAAATCAGTTGCATAGCTAATGTGACTTGGACTTAGCAAAAATACTTCAATTATTAAATGTTTAAATATAAGTCAAGATAAATATTTAAATAGTAAAAATAATAAATATTATTTTTAAATATATATATTTAAATAATATATGTAATCATTTCACCTATACTTTATTGTTGTTAGTTTGTTTTAAAATCTTCGAATTAATGCTTCGCAAAAGGTTAATTTTTTCAACAATTTCCAGGATATAAAAGGGAGTTTGAAATTACTTTTGCAATGGTTACGCACCACTCTATTCACGAAGCGTTAGTTGTAATTCTTATTACTTCATAAGGAATTAGTTGTATTTCTTATCACTTACATCACTTGCAATTTCAATGACTCAATTTAACTTATATTTGAAAATAATCAGAAAGTGCTTCAATGAATGCTTCGCAAAATGCGCCTCTAACGCTATTCTTGCAAAATACAGACAAAATTACAAAAACCTAAAATAAACAATTTTGTCTTAAATTTGACAAATTTTAAAGGTTTGTGGAATTGGAAGATGACTGTCTGTCGGATGCTGAGAAATCTGAAAACGCAGCAAAGAAGCTGAGATCTGTCTTGGAGGTTCTGGCAAATGAGGTATGCAGCTGTGGTATCTGGAAAACTAATAAAAATATAGAAATCACAATATGCAATGTATTAAATAATCATTTTAATTATGTAATTATATATTGCAATACTTGTTTGCTTAATCATATTTTGAAGGAACTACCAAATAAATAAATAAAGGTTCTAACTAATACTTTTATGGTTAAAAGGTTAATGAGGCATTTGGTACACTGCGAGGACAAAGCGGAGATTTCCGCGTTACTACCATGAAGATTGTCATCACAAAAGTGAGATGAGATGATTATTATCTCGATAATAATAATAATAATTAATAATAATAACAATAATAATAATAATAGTTTACATATAATATCAATAAAAATAATAATAGTTAATTTTTAAGGCGCACTTTGCGAGTTATTGGTTATGGTGTCATATATACAATTTTCAGCAAATTCAATCGTAAATATGATTTTCAATAAATAACTAACCATTAGAATGTGAACTAAACTGAATCTTATCAACATACAATCCATTAGAAGGTAGACGAGTTGTTATGTTTGGAGAAGTGGAGATTGGAAAATCAAACCATCCACGGAAACAAAGCCTACATTGAGTGTGTTACAGATGTCGTTGAACTGAACCCCTTCAATCTTCCAGAAGTTGATATGGTGACCATTTTTACCAGGTTTACTACATTTATTGATAGTTTTCAACTTTCTTATTTTGAACTGCTTATAACAACAAGTTCCCTCATTCTGCTGGCCATCACTTAATCCTCATTTCATCCATCCTTAGTTTGTTTTTAATTTATACATGCTTTTCAGAGATACTTTGATCTTCAGAAAGAAATTGGCAAAATTCGCTTCCTTTCCTGAGACCATGTGCCTTATTAAAAATCTGATGATAGTTAACTTTGCTGATTTTGGCTTTACAAAGAAGATCACTACCCAAGCGCTGGCAGTTTCTTTAGACATAAAATTAGACGGAGATAGAATTGAAAATAAAAACTGCCAACCCGAGGAAAATTATATTATGGCAAATAATTTCACTGAAACATTGGGTAACAAGAATCTATTCACGTTTTCTCCCTGCGCTTCACTCGAGGCTGATCTCTGGATATCGTGGCTGGACGGGCTAGTTCCTAGTTTATTCTATTAATATCTATTCTATTAATAGATTTATAATTTATTCTATTAATCTCTATTTCTGATATTTAATATTTGTAAAAACTCTAACTTTGTAAAGTAGCTTTATTAAATATACATATGTAGTATGATATAAGCAATATAATTTATTATTATTATTATTATCATTATTATTACGATATTTGGCTTACTAAAGCCAAATTTCTTGTAATCAAGTAAGATTGAAAAAAGTAGTGACACATTTCTAAACCGTTTCAGAGACTGAAATTAAATTAGCAGTTTATTCAGCATGTTAATATTTTTCCAAACCTTTAGGGGAAAATACAATTGCATCGATAAGAAAAAAGGACGAAGCAACCCCAATAAACCAGAAAAAACTGTGTCTTTGTTGGCTGGTGAAATTCTAAATTTGAACGACCAATGTCGTCTGATTGTTGGTCCGAAGTCGTACTATTGTGGAAACAAGAAAGTGAAAAAATACGACTTAGATTTGCATTCATGATTGTTAAAAATTGCATTTATTATTATTATTGTTATTGTTACTATTATTATTATTATTATTATTGTTATTATTATTATTATTATTATTATTATTATTATTATTATTATTATTATTATTATTATTATTATTATTATTATTATTATTATTATTATATTATTATTATTATTATTATTATTATATTATTATTATTATTATTATTATTATTATTATTATTATTATTATTATTATTATTATTATTATTATTATTATTATTATTATATTATTATTATTATTATTATTATTATATTATTATTATTATTATTATTATTATTATTATTATTATTATTATTATTATTATTATTAATTATTATTATTATTTATAGATATATATAGGATGAGTTCAGTGGGTTATAATATATAATATATAAGTATATATATTTTAAATTATTTTGTTAAATTAAAGATATTTATCAATATTAAATTAAGTTGCATTTTTATGTTTTCATTTCAATTGGTCAACTAAACTCTATTTTCATGACTTTCCGAAATTTTGAAATATTTAATTATTTATAATAATTTTAAACAATAATTGAATAATATATTAATTATAATCATAATTAATTCCTTATTGATCGCCAATCCTTTTTGTTACATGAGTCTGTTTTCTGTTTGTTATTTTTTTTATAAATGGCAATTACTTGTTACTAGCGGAATTCATAGATTTAATTTACATAATGTAAATTAATATAGTTAATGTATTTATAATTAATGTAATGCAATATAATATAATATAATGTAAATAATGTAATATATCATTTTAAACAATTTCGTTTCAAGGCAACAAAAAAGAATGTTGTTTGTAAAAGCATTCGATGTTTTGCAAATGAGAGATGCAAGTCCATTCCGAAGTTTGTGTTAGATGGCACATCTTGTGCCAATGGGAGATGGTGCCGAAGAGGCCAATGTATTCCTGCAGCTAGGGCTCCAAAACTTCTCAACTTACCGGGTAAGATATATAAGGGTTTAGCTTATTATTAATATCATTACTACCAACAATATTTAAGCGTTGTTATTATTAATTATTTAATATGATGTCTACATTGACATGCCAATTGAGGAGATTAATAAATACATGACGTCGGTCTAACACGATATTTACCCATGATATCTCGTAGATTTGAAATCTAAATCTTGCTAATGATTTCCACATTAGAAATAATTAAAAATGATCATCTTGTTTAACGAAGTCAACAATTTTAATTCCTTGCCGTAGCTCTCAAAAGTGGGAAATGCGAAGAATCTACCACAGCAGGGCCAGAAATGAACCTTACTTTGAGTACTGATGCAGGAATTCCATCCGGGAATAGATCTTATCAGGGTTCATCTATTAACTTTGATTAAAGTCGTGATTCTGCACCGTTTTGTGGAGTGGTGAGTTTAAATATTTTGTCACATTAACTTAAAATTTAAGAACAGACATTCATTCGGAAATAAAAAAAAGAACCATTAGGCTGACTATAATTTTATGGTTGTTAACATAATTAAATAAAATATGTAATACTATATTACTTAGAAAAATATAAATAATTTTTATAAAAAAATTAAGTAAAAAATAATAGTTAATAATTAGTAACTAAATAATAAAATTAGACAATGTAGGTAAATTAAAATCAATTTATTAATACACTTTCAAAAAATATTTTTTTAACAAATTAATTTTCATTAATAATATTAATAGTAGTTTAGTAATAAGAATAATTCCAAATAAAATGATTTCTTATATGTAAAAAGATAAATTGATAACTAATACCAGAGTTCCAGTTAAAGGCTAACGGAGAAGGTGGACAAAGAAACATCAGCCTTTGTTTCTTTGAGTGACATTTTGAGTATATTTCATATATAGGACTTGGGTCATAACTTGTGTAACTTGTCTCACCATAAGTGGATAAGAATGTATGCTATTTTGGGGTGCTAAAGGTGATAACCTATTTAGAGAGATGTCATCCACATGCAATCATACACTATGATTTTGTTCATGTGACCTTGCATAAATAATAATCATCTCTGATCATTTTCTGATCAACATCTGTTTTTTTGGGGGGGACATATAACCATTGCGTTATTCTACCGACAATAATGTGGCTTGCTTGTTCTTCAGCTGTTCAAATAAACGTTTGAAAATTTAGAAATGGGTTTTGTTCTACATCATATTTTAGTTAGTTAATTTTTATACAAATTGATTTTAGACCTTCACAGAAACTTTCAGATATTATGATAGGGATCTTCTCATATTTTATTAAAAAGTAACAAAAACGTTTTAAGCATCCTTTTTCTTTAGGTTTTATTATCAACTTTTTGATAACCTTTCATTAACATCAACAGATAGTTGTTGTTCAAATTTATCCAATATTCTTTCAGTTATTCAAATAATATTAATACTTATAATTCTTTAATAACTTTTATTATTATCAAGACATTCTTTGTTAATGTTTTTAATACATAAATATATTTATAAAATTATTAAAATATTATTAATACTTAGAATTTTTGTAAATTATGTTTCTTTTAATGCCAGACATTTCCAGGTTATTAATTTAAATGGTTAATTTATATGGCAACATTGCAACGGGAACCTTGCAAAAGAATATATTTTTCGTTGACAATAACAGCAGCCAAATTTGTAGGTTGTGTTGCATGGTTTCAATTTGCATCAAGAAACAAAATAAATACGATTTTAATAAGTTCCCAAAATTATTCTAAGCATTCTTAAATATTTTTCGTTATTAAATAAGATAGATGTCATTAAAATTATTAAAAGTTAACAATAGTTAAACTGGTAATTTTTTAACTGCTTTGATGTTAAAGACATTTTTATTTATATACACATAGTATTTTTAATAGGTTTTAAATAATATATCTAATAAGTTTTACATATTATTTCTGTTACATATTATATCATAATAATAGTGATAATAATAATAGTTAATAAAAACTATATTTATAACAATAATTACAGTTATAATATTAATTATAATCAACTATTAAGTACTTTGTATATTTCTTTATTTATATTTACTTGTCGGCTGTTAGTTATGCCAAATTTCGCTTAGACTCTACATTATTCATTATTAATCATGCTTCTATAACCATGCGAACATTCAACAACATTTCAAAAGTTAAACAGTCTTAAAAATTCAACGTCTCTGGATTATAATTAGTTAAGACACCTCTGCATTTAAATACATAAATAACGACACCCTCAATAATTAAATTTAAAAAAATCAAATTTGAAAAGACAAGAAATAGCTGAATTTATAGTTAATCAAATTAGTGAAATAACAAAACAAAACTGAAAAAAATTGATATAACCATCTTATGAGCTGTTAATAATTAATGATTTGAATTTCACCATTTCAGTTCCATGTTCAATTAAATAATTGTTTAAAAATAAATTTAAAAAGTGGTAAGCTGTACCTGCTGACTGGTATTTCTGTCAACGAAACCAATTGTACGGGTAATCGTGATCAGTTCCTACGGCTTAACAATAATAACAACATTATTGAAGAAAATAATATTATTAAGAATAATAACAATAGCAATAATAATAACAATAGTAATAATAATAATAATAATAATAATAACTACAACAACGTTAATGATAACAATAACGAATATGTGACAAATTTTTGTATGATCGCTAATAAAAAATGCTCTGTTGTAGATTTTGTAAAACCTTGCGTGGTCCGTCACGTAACATTGACATTATTATATTATATTATTATATGACATATTATTATATTATATTATTATATTGACATATTATTATTAATATTAATATTGTTATTATTATTATTATTATTATTATTATTATTATTATTATTATTATTATTATTATTATTATTATTATTATTATTATTATTATTATTATTATTATTATTATTATTATTATTATTATTATTATTATTATTATTATTATTATTATTATTATAGAATTGGCAAAAGATAATAGTTATTATGTTCATAACATAGAAAATCCAACACTCTTTCTGAACCATAATTCAGTATTTATACTCAATTAAAACTAATGTATTATAACGTTGTTATCTATAATTTTGTATATAATGTTGTTATATAATAATATATAATGTTGTTATTAATTTCATATTAAAAAAATAAATTTATTAATAACTATTAATTGTTATTAATTTTATTGTTATTTACTTGAGTCACAATCAAATAAAAATATCACAATATCACAATAATCGAACTTTTAAACAACTGCATTTCAAATATCTTCGTCTATAAACAAATTTGATCTTAACTAATAGTTATTAATAACTAGTTTGATAACGATTACGATAAATTAACTTTTTTTTAAATTAAAATACATTTATTAGTTGACACTCATTCTACTGAAATAATACAGTCAATTGTACTTTCAGTTATTATCGACAAATATTGCGATATATTAACTAATTATTAATTAATATTGATAATTAACGGCATATTAACTAAGTAATAATTAATATCGATATTTATTAATATATACTAAATAATTAATATTTAATATCGGCAAATATTACTATGTTTTACTAAGAAGAATATTGTACAATGGCACCAACTGTTGACAGAAAATAATAACTACGCATTACCTGTGAGCCAATGAATCACAAACTGGTTCTCAAAAGGTAACACGCCTATACATTGTTATGACGACAGAAACAGTTTTAAAACACGATGACGTAATACATCATCTCACACAATTGATTTGTGAATAGAAAAAATGGTATTGTGAATGTTTAAATATTATCACGAAACGGTAATCAAAATCAAGATATAAATATTTACAATTGCATTTATATTTATAAAAAATTTAAAATGCAATTTTGAGAAAAGAATAAGGTGATGAATGACGTGTTATTATTTAATTAATTAGTTTTTCCAACAGTTATTTTATTCGTGATTATGGGATATCTCCCCAGGCCACAACAACTTATTAATATTATTTATTAAAAAACTATTAAAGAAATAGTTAAATAATTATTTCTTACAATTTCTATCAATACATTTTTTTTCTAAAATTAAGTTACATTTGTTAATAATTATATAAATAATAATATAATAATAATAATAAATACGATTATATTAGTACTTCTCAAAGAATTACTTGGCCTGCCAAAAATTAATACTTTACCAAAGACTTTCTCACAACGCCTCTGCATTAATTTGCATTCTTATGCTTCTTACTTCTTTGACAATAGGAACTGAATATGAGTAATCAGTTTTTAAACATATTAATTTATAAATTATACAAAAACAAAATTTACTGAAACTTTCTCAGGCACTGATGGCATCAATCCTTGCGTAGCACCCTGTGAACTTGAGAGGTCACTAACAAGTAAAACCGTAAAGGATAATTTCAAAAAATCAAATATTTTCTTAAATCAGATGTGTGTATTTTTAATCTGAGCATGAAAGTAGTTTTAAACTTAACATCATCGACATTTTGTTTTCACATTCAGTGACTAAACTTTCAACAAACTTCCTTTGTTGCTCAATAACAACGTAAATACACATCAAAATCGAATTAACATTTAATTGCATTCCGACAGCATGTGCAAATGACATTAAATAATACTAAACTACACTTTCTTTTGACAACGAATCACAACTTCGGGTTAAAACCCAAATTTTGGGTGGATGTCGAGTTTTCAACTCCAACGGAAGGTACGTAAAAGCGTGGGATTTTACATTATCAATGAAAAGGAACAGAAAGTATAAACTTTCAACAAACTTCCTTTGTCGCTCAATAACAACGTAAATACACATCAAAATCGAATTAACATTTAATTGCATTCCGACAGCATGTGCAAATGACATTAAATAATACTAAACTACACTTTCTTTTGACAACGAATCACAACTTCGGGTTAAAACCCAAATTTTGGGTGGATGTCGAGTTTTCAACTCCAACGGAAGGTACGTAAAAGCGTGGGATTTTACATTATCAATGAAAAGGAACAGAAAGTATAAAAGCCGAATCTGTGAAAATTTGGAAGAAAGAAAATGAAGCTACTCTGCCTTCTCTTTTTGGTTTTGGTTCAACAATGCTTTGGTAAGGACTCTCACCTCATTCAGAAGCAATACTATTTTTCTCAGATAAATTTAATTAAATAAATAAAAATTTGACTTAGGTAAACATGGGATTGTGATTAAATATTAAAATGTCATGGCCCTCTGAGAGTATGCTATTTCGTTGAAATAACAATTTATATTTTACGTATTTATTTAAATGAGGACTATGTGATTTTTAAATGTTTAATTTTGTCATAATCATTTTGCAGCTCAAAGCAACGGAGAAATAGAGATTGCACTGTCTGAAACAGGTCTAAATTATGCAGCAAAAGTGGCTGTGGACCTTCTTGCTAAGAACTTGTTGACAGGAAAGATTCCCGACTTTAGCTACTTCAAAAATATAAGGGTATGTTGACGTTTGAAACTTTTAACAACTTAACAATAAAATTTAAATATTTAAAAATAAATTACAAAAACGTAACATTGAAAATAATTTACCATTACCACTTAGTCTACTACAACAGTAAACAACTCTCATCGTCAGGTCACAGAGTTCGCAAAACCAGAACCGCTTGTAAAAGTGAACCAAGGAGTTGGCCTTACTTTGGCACTGAACGGGGTCTCAGTCAAAGCTGAAGCCAATTGGAGCTACGAAAAAAAGGTGATCTTCTTCACAATTCGAGATAGCGGAAGTTTGACAGCAACTACTAAAGCCAGCGTAAGCATGTCTGTTAGTATAGGAAGCAGCAATGGCAAGCCGTCCATCAAAGCCTATTCCTGTGTCACATCGTTGTCTGAATTTGATGCAAAAGTTGGCGGTTCCGTTGCCAGTTTCCTTTACAACCTTCTAATCTCGTGAGTTATCTACTTTTTAAACCTTGACAAGAAAATTTCAAATTGCATATTTAGTAGAATTAAAATCTGAGAACAGATAGTTGTTGATACTAATTATCAGTAACTGGTTTTGCTGCATGATTTAGACCTGCGTCTGACGATGCAATTTTTATTTCCAAATTATATTTTGCTTTAGCTCATTATTTTGTAATTTCTTGGCTTCGTATTTCTTCAGGATGTTCAAGGGATCCATTAAAAATTTAATTGAGAATAAAATTTGTGAAGAGGCACTGAAGGTTATCAACTCTGACGGTGCTAAGGAATTGGAAACCCTAAAGCTGCAGTCACGCATTAACAACTACCTGACCATCGACTATTCTCTCACCAAGGCCCCATTTTTCGGCACTTCATTCTTTTTGAGTTACCACAAAGGAACATTTGTTGGAGATAACTTAACAGATCAGGTTTCTTTAAAATTTGGATTCTAAGAACGTATTTGAATAACTTGTCATGTTAAAGTGTGACCTAAAATGACCACAATTGCTGTTAATATTAAAGAATTCTTTAAAAATTTCTAGTACTCAATTTAAAAAAAAAACGCTTTTCTGAAATACAGACCCCTTCCATGGCAACCCCAACAGACAAAATGATCGGATTCTCCATTTCGGAAAATGTCTTTAACAGTGGTCTCAGGGTTCTTTACAGTGTCGGGGCTATGAAATACAATTATTCCTTCAATGACTGGGATGTAAGTTCAGCTCAATAAACAAGCAGACATTATTTTAAAAAAATCATTTACTTGTTTTATTAATCTGGAAGATTTAATGAATAATTTAGCTCTTCATAGATTCTCCTAAAACTTCATAACTCGACTAAAACATCTCCTTGCTTTATGCAGGGTTTAGCGGAGATATTTCCATTTGTGGAAAGCACCGACGGCGGGCCGTACGAGGTCAAAGTTTACGCCAATGCCCTTCCCGATACTAGGATCACGACAAACGGTATAAGAATAAATCTTCCAGGAGTTGTTGAACTTTTGTCCAAACCATCAGGCCGAGCTCCGAACACTTTGTTGAAAATACAATTCACACTCAGCGCCACGGCAATGGCTTCGATTAGTTCGAACGTCCTTAAAGGTTACATAAGCAATACCAGCCTCAATGTGATTGGATCAACTCCTCCCTTGCCCAATGTTGACAATTCTCTCATCAACACCAGCATCATGTCTTTTGTAAACTTAATTCTTCCCATGATAAACGAGAAACTCGACCAGGGAATGCCCCTACCAACGGTTCAAGGAGTCAGCTTTATTCAGGGTTCGTTGGCGCTCAACGACCGTTATGTCAGTGCTTCGGCCAATGTTCGCTACTTGTCTTGAGAGCCAAGAAATCGAAGACATCTGAAAGCTTTAAATAATAACGATTGTGATAAATTTAGGACTAACAATGAAAGTTTGGAAATATGACTAATACATTAAATTATGAATTTATGATTAATAAAATAATTAATAAATTCATTCTCTATTTTTATAATCTCTAGCTTATATAAGTAGTTGAAGTCTTAAAAAATGTCGAAAGTGTTTTTTTTATGTCAGCGATTGTGCAGGTCTAATCTTATTTATGTAGCAAATTAAACAAGTTGGAAGTGTATCATTGAGAAAGCACCACAATCGATAAGTTAATAATCACTTAATTCATAAAAAACAAAATCATATTTTCAGTCCGATATGAGATTTGAGATGAAACTAAAAAAAAAAATATTTAAGCTAAACAAATACACAATTTTTTTTAAAAAAGACCTCAAACAAACCGAACATGCAATTCAATAAAATGAATGACAAACGTTTGAAAAATTGAATTTATTTCGATGCTTTTGTGTATAACGGCTTTTTTGTTTGATCCAAAAGAACTCAAAAATTCATAAAAAAAAAAGAAACAAAAACGCGGAATCCATGACATTTGCTGTTTAGGCAAAAAGGAAATTAACACTGAAAAAAATCATTATTTATATTTTCACAATAATAACTTAATATATAATAATATAATATTATAATTTGTTGTTCATCCGCTCCCCTCACTTGAATGGATTATCGGGACTGTAATGATATCATTAATAACGTTTTAGTACGACTATTACTTTTTTTCCCGACTATGCTTAATTTTTAGTACGACGATAAAAAGTATTTAGTAACCCTTACTGGCAGAGAGATGTGCAGGTTATGAGATGGTTTAACACATTATTGCCTAACGCAGATCATGCAAAATAACGCCAAGCGAGCCTATCCTATGAAGTACCTGAGAACCTTAAAGTATTTACAAATTGCTAATCTAATGCTTCATTGTTAATTGGAATTCGGAAACTTCATCTGTTAGAATTTAAATCAACATAATTTCATGAGTCACGGAGTGGATATTATGAATGTGGATTGAAAACAAAATTTATGAATGATTAAACCTTGTTATTGTGTTATTGACTGCCTCTGGTTTATTGAAGTTCTAAAGCAACAGGGGATAAATTTTAAAAATTTTAAACTGTTTTTTTTTATTTTTGTTTAACTGGTTGAACGAACCTAAGATTGATTGGAGATGGTACACTGCTTAATTAGTCAGTCAAATTACTCATTCATTAGATTCAATGTAACCACAAATTTTTATTTGTAAGATTATTTTTTTTTTTAAGTCTGTTTAAGTTATAAATAATTATCTTAGACAATCGTCGCTTTTCAAATTTTAAATATGCCAAACAATTTCAAGTGATTCGGAGTGCTAAATGGCTGCACTTTCATGCGCTAGATAAAGTAAGGTCATAAACATATTTTAAGCCACCATTCTTACGGATCATGGTTAGTAGATTGACATGATTTTGAATTACAAATATCCAATGAAAGCTATTCTTACCTGTTAAAAGTGTCACCTGAAATAATAATAAACATGAATAACAGCATTGTTTGTGAGATCCGTGAGCCTTTGAAGGGGTAAACTGCGGAAATGCCGACAGGAAGTGCAGATAAGGTATAAAAGAAGTCGTTCTACTACGCAAGAGACGATAGAAGCAAGATGGTGAAGATTTTAATTTTGTGTCTTTTCGCACTAGTTCACCTAGTCTCCGGTTTGTAAATGATTTATTATATTTTAAGAGTTTGTTTAAGAGATAAAATATTAATACCTAATATAATAAATAATTTAAAAATAAACTTACAACTTTGCAGCCCAGGGAAACGTTGAGATTGCCTTGTCCAGACAAGGCTTAAATTTTGCAGCAAGAGTGGCAGTGGATATTTTGTCCAGGGATCTTAAAACGAAAACCATTCCAAATATTGATGGGCAAGTGTCTCTCTCAAATATTCGAGTGAGTGCATCAATGTAATCAAATAAAAGAAATTAAAACTGTGTAAACTTAAAGTACATATTTTCTCCAAGGTCACTGAGTTTGTTAAGCCTACTGCTCAGGTGAATCTGAACAATGGTGTGGGGATCACCTTGTCTCTTTCGGGTGCTTCCATCCGGGCAGAGGCCAATTGGAGTTATCTTAAGAAAGTGTGGTTCGTTAAAATTCGAGATAGCGGATCTGTTACGGCTTCCTCTGTAGCCAGCATCAGCGTTTCGGTCAGAGTGGGAAGTGATGCCAATGGAAAGCCGACTATCAGTGCTACCGATTGTTCAGCAAGTCTGCCGGATTTGAGCATAAAAATTGGGGGAACCTGGGCCAGTTTCCTCTACAATTTTTTGATATCGTTGGTCTTGGAATTATTTGTTTCATAAAACCAGAAATATTTTTTACTATCATTTGTATTAAGTAATATTACATTCATTACATCAATATTACATACGAAATTCTAAATCATTAATTAAATATCAAATATTATCAATTGTAAAATGTTGCTATAAGCACTTAACTAATTTTTTAATTATTTAACTTATCAGATTGTTTAAGGGCACAATAAGATCAAAGTTGGAATCGATAATTTGTCAGTCTGCCAAAAATGCCATCAATGTTAATGGGGCCAGAGAATTGGAAACTCTAAAATTGCAAGCGAAAATTAACAACCATCTAACAGTTGATTATTCTCTCGCAAGGGCTCCACTTTTCACTTCAACATTTTTAAAAAGTTATCACAAGGGAAAGTTTATGGGCGATGCAGTGGTCGAGCAGGTCAATTGAATAATTTTTGAAATAAAATAAATATAATTATTTTTCATTATTAAAAACTTTTTAACAGCAAAATTCGTAATTGATAGGATATTAGAATACGTTATGGAAATAATAGCATTATTTAACTCTTTATCTATTTGTCCTTTATCATACTTTAATCTAGAAATAGTAATATTAGTCATAATAATATTCTTCCTTTTATAATGCGGCATAAATTTCAATTATGTTAATAATTTGACAAATTAGTATAAATAATATCTTGGATTGTAGGTTACCTCCATGGCAACACCGACCGACAAAATGATCGCCTTCTCAATTTCGGAAAATGTCCTCAATAGTGCCCTTAGAGTGCTTTACAAGGCCGGAGTTGCCAAATACATTTATACGTTCAACACTTGGGATGTAAGCAAACTAACTTTTTAACTTTTTCAAATAATATTGAGCATATTAATTTTTAATTAATCTCATTGCATTATTTTATTAGTTAGAATCCTCATTCATTCCCTAATATTTAATTTTGTCTTTAATCCTTTAATATCAACAAAAAATTAAAATTTAGTTCAATAATACTACTTTTCAGAAAATTGCTGGAAATATACCTTACAATACCAGCCATGGAAGTGGTCCTTTTGAGGTGAAAGTTGAGGCAACTGGAGTTCCCTTGGCACTAATAGCAACCAACTCTATAAAAGTGAATGTCTCAGGTGTGGTCGAAATTACATCAAAGCCTGCTGGACAAGCCCCGAACACTATTTTGAGAATCCAGTTCTGGCTTGCTGCTGAAGCTACGGCTACAATCGTTTCAGATGTCTTGAGAGGTTCAGTTAATAAAATCACACCCGTTTTGATCAGCGTTACCCCTCCTATTCCAAATACTCCAGTTTCGGTTATCACAGATAGCATTGCAGCACTTGTTAACCTTGCTCTTCCATCCATCAATGAAGAACTTCAGAAGGGACTGCCTCTCCCTAATGTCCAAAGCGTTAGCTTCATAGATTCGTCTTTGTCGCTGAACAACAGGTACCTTAGTGCCTCTGCCAACCTCCGCTATACGCCTTAAAGGACTTACAAGTGGAATGAAGCTTTGATACTGAACAAAAACAATAAAATAGAATTTAGTAAATGTATTTTATGTAGTGGGTACAAATATATTTAGATGGGCAACTGTTTTTAATTTTATGTAGTGGGTACAAATATATTTAGATGGACAACTATTATTAAGTCCATGTAAATGATTACACTGAAGTATTCTTTCAGGGTTTGAATTTTTGAATTGCTTACGTCTTTTTAAATAAATATATGCAAAATATTTGATATTCTAGTTTATTCTTATCAATTCTTGTCCTCAACTTTAAATCAACTTTCTAAGATAAACAAAAATTGGATTAAGAATGGGAAAAAGTGGAAATTGTATTGTTTAATCGTTTTAAATTATCAGGAAAATTTTTCTGGCAATATTTAGATTAAAATATTCAGTCGCAGTATTAAACTGCTACAAGTTCTCAAGCCGCACTTAGAATAAAAGAATAAGTTATCAATAATCTCAGGTTTGTCGAAGCAAGAAACCAGTTCGTGACCACTTGAAATTTGTACTGCTTCCGTAATATCACAAAGGACAAATTTTAAAATATTTGTACATATAATAAATCAACTGAAAAATATTCGAAGCCATTTTTTTAATTATGTAAGTTTACAAATTCTACGACGGGAAAATTAAAAATTTTCCAAAAGATCACAAAAGCGATGGCACTGCATTGAACCAAAGTTGTGATTCATTATTTGATCAGAATCACACAATACAAAATTGCTTTCAATGAATTAAAATGAGTGTCTTTAATTTAAATCACATTATTAAGAAATGAAAAGTAGAATGCCATAAAGTCCTAATACATCGTTAAGGATAGTAAATAAACTACGAAATGCAAAAAATATATATATATATAAATTTAATTAGATAAACAATTAAATAATTTGGTAAGAATTGGTATTCAACCTATCAAGTTTTAAATGTGTGCCTTTGTCATCACAAGACTGTTTTAGCAGTTAGCACTAAGGTTAAGCGAGATAGCACGCAGATCTCCTGAGCAGGGGATAACGTTTATTACTTTTCGGGGTCAATGAGAACAAAACTAATCCTTGAAAATCTAAATTTAATTTGCAATTTCAAGTTTCTTCTTCTTCTTCTCTTCTTCTTCTTCTTATTATTATTATTATTATTATTATTATTATTATTATTTTATTTGCGTCATTCAAATGCTCTTCCGACACTGATTTTAAAAACAAATATTGTAAATCAACGTAATAAATGCAATTAACCATATAGTATGATTGTTATATGTACGAATAAGCTCCGGATATTCCACAATGGCATGATATAACAGCGGTTAGTTATCTGATATTGTAGCAAACTCTCGTCAGAGATAAACTTGTCATAGTGATCTGTCAAAATCACCCATATCAAAATTGTTCGAGAAGTCCTCGACAAAACAGCCCCGCTAAAACAGCAGTGTAAGCCATGCCGGCTAAGTGATCACGACCGCCTAATTGGAAACAATTTAATTTTTTTATTTAAATACGTTAACCGAAACTAATTCTGCTTGTAACCTTTACCTAAAAAGTATGTTTAAAGAATATCCAACCATCATTTCATCAATTAAAATGAAATATTGGATAATGTTTGTAGCATCGCAATGCACATCAAAATTCAAAATTTGGTATTGATCAGTTCAATATTTTAAGAATTATGCTAAGATTGGAATCATCACTGGAATCATCTTGATAGTAAAAATAACTCGCTAAATAACAATTCCATTAATATTTTAAAATTGACATTTCAACTGAAAAACTGCATCGTTATTTTGATTTTAGCATAGGCATTATTAAGGAGCAAGGCTAGGCGAGATAGTTCACGAGATAGCGTGACATTGCTATTATTTCTTGAGGTCAATAAGTCTTTTTGAAATTATGTTTAACTTATAAATATTTATTTTCAAACAATGTCTCATCTCCAATTTTAACCAAAAAATTTCAAGTGATTTATAATGCCAAATAACCGCTTGCGATCGAATATCATAAGCGTATTTTATGAAGCCGTTTTTTCGAGTCAATACTCACAGATTACTGCGGTTTTAAATTTTAAAAAGTACAGTTGGTCCATTTAAATTTTGAAAAGTCTATTTTTATGTGCTGAAATTGTCACTTGATGTAACAAAGAAGGATATTGTTTGTGATATTCATGAGGACTTAAAGAGGTAATCTGCGGAATTTCCAGCAAGAAGTGCAGAGAAAGTATAAAAGAAGTCGATGTTCTTTGCAAGAGAAGATAAAAACAAGATGATGAAGATAATAATTTTGTGTCTTTTTGCACTGGTTCACCTCGTCTCCAGTTTGCAAATGTTTCATTTTAGTTTAAGCGTTTATAGTGATTGAAATCTATTTATCAATACCAAATTAAATTACAGAAGTTTTTAATAAAGTTATTATCAGATATTTTAAAAGTAAACTTACAACTTTGCAGCCCAGGAAAACGTTGAGATTGCCTTGTCCAGTCAAGGTTTAAATTTTGCAGCAGGAGTGGCAGTGGATATTTTGTCCAGAGATCTTACAACGAAAACCATTCCGAATATTGATGGAAAGGTGTCTCTCTCAAATATTCGAGTAAGTGCATCCATTTAATCGAATAAAAGAAATTAAAACTGTGTAAACTTAAAGTACATATTTTATCCAAGGTCACTGAGTTTGTTAAGCCTACTGCTCAGGTGAATCTGAACAATGGTGTGGGGATCACCTTGTCCCTTTCGGGTGCTTCCATCCGGGCAGAGGCCAATTGGAGTTATCTTAAGAAAGTGTGGTTCGTTAAAATTCGAGATAGCGGATCTGTTACGGCTTCCTCTGTAGCCAGCATCAGCGTTTCGGTCAGAGTAGGAAGTGATGCCAATGGAAAGCCGACTATCAGTGCTACCGATTGTTCAGCAAGTCTGCCGGATTTGAGCATAAAAATCAGAGGATCATGGGCTAGCTTCCTCTACAATTTTCTGATATCGTTAGTCTTGGAAATAAATGCTATGTAAAACCAGCATTATCATTTAAGATCATTGGTATAACGTAATATTATATTCATTACATTAATATTACTTGCAAAATTTTAAATTATTAATTAAATATCAGCTATTATAAATTGTAAAATGTTGTTATAAGCACTTACTAATTTTCTAATTATTTTATTTATCAGATTGTTTAAGGGCACAATAAGATCAAAGTTGGAATCGATAATTTGTCAGTCTGCCAAAAATGCCATCAATGTTAATGGGGCCAAAGAATTGGAAACTCTAAAATTGCAAGCGAAAATTAACAAACATCTAACAGTTGATTATTCTCTCGCAAGGGCTCCACTTTTCACTTCAACATTTTTAAAAAGTTATCACAAGGGAAAGTTTATCGACGATGCAGTAGTCGAGCAGGTAAATTGAATAAATTTTGAAATAAAAAAAAAATAGTTATTTTGGCATTATTAAAAACTTTTTAACTGCTAAATTCGTAATTGATAAGATTGTCTCTTATCTATTTATCTTTTATCATATTTTAATCTAAAAATAATAATAATAATTTTGTAATTCGGCATAAATTTCAATTATGTTAAATTATTATTTGATAAATTAGTATAAATATTGTCTTGGAATTAGGTTACTTCCATGGCAACACCGACGGACAAAATGATCGCCTTCTCAATTTCGGAAAATGTCTTCAACAGTGCCCTCAGAGTGCTTTACAGAGCCGGAGTTGCCAAATACACTTACACGTTCAACACTTGGGATGTCAGCAAGCTAAAGTTTTAACTTTTTCAAATAATACATAACAATAAATTTATTTTTTAACAGCAATGTCCTTAGGAATTAAATTTAAAAAAAGCGCAAATTTTATTATAGTAGTCAGAATCCCCATTCAAGCCATAACCTCTAACATTGTCTTCAACACTTTAATTTTAATTTTAACATTGCTGCGTTTCAGGAAATTTCTGGAAATATACCTTACGATACCAGCCACGGAAGTGGTCCTTTTGAGGTGAAAGTTGAGGCAACTGGAGTTCCCTTGGCACTGATAGCAACCAACTCTATAAAAGTGAATGTCTCAGGTGTGGTCGAAATTACATCAAAGCCTGCTGGACAAGCCCCGAACACTATTTTGAGAATCCAGTTCTGGCTTGCTGCTGAAACTACGGCTACAATCGTTTCAGATGTCTTGAGAGGTTCAGTTAATAAAATCACACCAGTTTTGATCAGCGTTACCCCTCCTATTCCAAATACTCCAGTTTCGGTTATCACAGATAGCATTGCAGCACTTGTTAACCTTGCTCTTCCATCCATCAATGAAGAACTTCAGAAGGGACTGCCTCTCCCTAATGTCCAAAGCGTTAGCTTCATAGATTCGTCTTTGTCGCTGAACAACAGGTACCTTAGTGCCTCTGCCAATCTCCGCTATACGCCTTAAAGGACTTACAAGTGGAATGAAGCTTTGATACTGAGCAAAGACAAAAAGATAGATTTTATTAGATGACTTCCATATAGTTGAAGCAAACACTAACAAATACATTTAGATGTTATTAATTCCATATAAACGATTAGGCACAAATTTAGTTTTCGAATTTAAATATTTGCATTGCTTAAATCTTTTTAAATAAATGTATGTTAAAAAAGTATTTAAATGTGGAGTTTATTCAAAATATTTGAGGTGATTTAATCTCTAAACATTATACAGCTACAAGTGCTGAAGGATCACCTCAATGAAAAGAATACATTATCAATAATCTCATGTTTGTCGAAACAAGAAAAGCGTGACCACTTCAAAATTGTACAGCTTTCATAACACCACAAAGGAAAAAAATAAAATATATCTTTAGATAATAAATCAAATGAAAATAATTATTATGAAGCCATTGTTTATTATTATCAAATTCCAGATGTGGAGTAAATACTTGTAATTTATTTTATGATAAACATGTTAGCAATTTATTTTTGTAACATTTAAATAATTGATAGAAATAATAACTTTAAAACGAATATTGAATCGAAAGTTGTTGCAAAAGTGATGACATTTATGGAAATCAAAATCAATCTCAAAGGCCTTCCATTTTACCTGTTAAAACTGTAATGACTAACATTTCGTCTAAGAACACTGCCTACCATCGTTTGCCGGAAGGTAGCTACTTTCATGCATTAATCTGACTTTAAATCTAGATTGTTCAGAGAGTAACGATTGCATTATTACATTAAGTAATACATTGGCGATAACATTAACTTTTACACTTCATACAATCGAAACTTCAAGTATGTGGAAAGCAGTTTTCATTTTGGTCTTTCTCCACAACATTGCCTGTAAGTACATCAAACGTGATTGAAACATAGAAGTTATTTTACATGCATGATCAAATGAGAATTAAATAAAATGGTACTTTTTAGATTATGGACAAGCTGATGTAGAGATTTCCTTGTCAGAAAGGGGCTTGTACTACATAGTGGAAAAGTTTGTGAACTTTTTAATAAACAATATTATAAACGAAGGATTGCCTGACTACCTTGGTGAAGTATCATTGACGAATTTCAAAGTATGCTTTATTTTAAATGTCGATCCGTAATTTCTGAATGTAACTAATATTAATAACTTATTTATCAATAGATCTCAGAGTTTACTATACCAAAGATTGCGATAAGACTGAATGAGGGAACAGATATCGCAATATCGCTGTCCAATCTTTCTTTCAAAGTAAAGTGTAACTGGAGCTATGAAAAGGATATATGGGTTTTTACAGTAAAAGACAGTGGAACAATTACATCTTCAACAAACATTGCAATGGGCGCATCCGTTGGTATGTCAAGCCACGACGGAAGGCCGATGATCAGGGTTCACGGATGCTCAACAATAATGCCGGATTTGATACTGAAAGTCGGTGGTTCTTGGACCAGTTTCTTGTACAATCTCCTCATCAAGTAAGTTGTGATAAAAGTCGTGGGCTGCGTACAATAGTTTACCATAATGGGTCATTTGTTTTTTAATTAGTAAATGTTTTATTCAACAGGCTATTTAGTGGTATTATTAAATCAAAGTTGGAGGATGTGTTTTGTCAAAGAGCGTTAGATCTTCTAAACACTAAAGTAGCTCAGAAATTGGACTCTCTGAATCTTCAACAGAAAATAAGCAAAAATTTGAGCGTCGATCTTTCTCTTTTAAAAGCTCCGTATTTTGGCACCAACTTCCTCAAAATTATTCTCAGGGGCCAATTTATCGGGGATGATTCTCCTCGTGAGGTAATTTTGTATATTAAAAGGATGGTAATTAGATGATTGGGGTGAAATAAAAAATTTAACACCTTGAGTAAATAAATACATGTTAAAAAATAAAAAATACCTAAAATGTACCTTAAAATGTACGCGATTATAAGAATTATGAATTCAAATGAAGGAAAACGATAAAACTAACAATTGATAATTAACAATTAATAATAAGTAACTAATAATTACTAAATAATAATTAATAGGGTGATTTCTCTTTAAAATAAATTCGTTAAATAAACAATCCAAGCGGACAAGGTTTAAAAATTTACAAGACACCTAAGTAAACGTGGATGTTAGAAATTAAAAGTAAAGTATAAAAGGATTATTACTCAGATAAAGATCTTTTTAAAATTTATAAAAAAATTGTTAAGTTTATGCAACTACAAATAATTACGTTATGTTAATCAGGAACTTATTTGACTAAATAATTTCTAAAATAATATTTAAAATACAGAACATCCCAATGATTACGTCTACAAACAACATGATTGGTGTAGCTTTCTCCGAGAATATTCTCAATAGCGCCTTCACGGTTCTTTACAAGATTCTAGGAGGCAAATTGATCCATACCCTTCACGATTTAAGTGTGAGCTGTTCTTGAATTTTTTGCATCAAACTCAACGAATTTCTAATTAGATTAGGAAACTGATTTTGAATTTATTAATTTGCAGTTGCTCCTTTTACTATTATAAAAAATAAGTAGCGTCAGGACTCAATAAAAATAAATAAGTAAACATTAACCTACAGTGAATATTAAATTACAATATATTATAATAATGCATTTATTATTTATATATTATAAATTATTAACCCACTTTAAAACCTCTTAGAAAATACTCAGTGGTCGCTCAATTGCTGGCCTGCAAATCAATGGACCTATTGATCTAAATGTTCACGCAGATGATGTTCCTAGGGCATCCATTTCTCCAAAGGGCATCTCAGCAAATTTTTCTGGAACATGCGAAGCAATACTCAAACTTCCTTTCAAAGCACCCGAGAGACTGATCAGCATCGACTTTGCCATCGGTGCCGCAGTCAGGGTAAACATCGACTCTAACATTATCAGGGGTTCAGTTACTGGAATTAGTCCAACTTTTATCATGATCATTTCCCCCATGCCTGGTATTCTAAATTCTGTAATAAATGAAAGCATTTCTGGTTTTTTAAATTTTCTTATGGAGTCACTGAATGATAAACTCGAGCTTGGAATTCCCCTGCCAATAGTTTTCGGAACCAGTCTCGCAAATGTCTCTCTGACTTTGAATGATCGTTATTTGTACATGACATCGAACATGATTTTCAGTGACTAATAGCAGATGATAAGATTGGAATGTTTTGATATTTACCGATGAATATATGACACGTTGGTTGTTTCAATATGAATTTATTTTAATTACGACGAAAAATTATGAATTTAATATTTTATCGACTTTTATCGGTTATTGGGATTATTGGTAAATGTAATTTTAAAAACTTTTAAAAATAATCTTTAATTTCATTTGTTTGTAATATGATTTATACACTATTTTGACGGTAATGCTGTCATTGAGCATTGTACATGTTATTAAACGTTCGATAGATGGCAGACGTTTTTTTGCAAAACTTGCGCCTCGTGAATGTAGAGGTATATGTCGAATAATTTAATTTAAATTACTAATATCTTAATTTATTATTTAAATTATTAATAGTTTAATTTATTAATACTTTAATTTAATAGTTGTATTTAGTTTATTAATTATTTATTTGGAAATTAAACTGGGATATGTTTTACAAAACAAATGTTAACAGTTTCAAAGTGAATAATTGTTAATTTGAAAAGATTTCAATCAAAAGAATTACTTGAACGCATTCCATCATCTCAGTTAAGCAATGGACTTCAATCAAATCAACTTAGAGTTATGCTAAGGACGGGGGTCAAGGATCCAGGGACTCGACATAATAATTTATTATTAATATTATTATTATTATGTATTATATATATTAATTATTTATTATATTTTTTTATTATATTTTATTATATTTTATTATATTTATTATTTATTACATTTTAGGCTTTATTATTAATATTATTATGTATTATATATATATATATGTATTATATAATAATAATTTATTATTAATATTATTATTATTATTATTGCATTGTATATTGCATATATTGTATATATAATATATATATAATATACAATATATAATAATAATTTATTATTAATATTGTTATTATTATTGCATTGTATAAATTATTATTATACATTGTATATTATATATATATAATAATAATATTATAGAAAGGAATTATTTTTCCATTCAGTTGGAATCAACAAGTACGTTGAATTGATTCACTGTCATAGTTAAACGATTGCATGCCTTATCATGCTATGAAAATTGCATTAATTGAATCATCATCATCATCATCACGACTACGAGAATCAATTAAAACATGGCCTGACGTTCAATAACATTGGCCGTGATAAATTAAGCAATTTTTGCTTGGGATGCTGTTTCAGTTGCTTGGTGAAGCGTGGCAGAGCAGTTCTTGGTTAGACTGGCATCCGGCTGTTTGAAGCAATCTTTACCTGATTCGAACATTTTGCTGTTCTGTTCATCAAAGGTAATTAAATAATTTAACTGATATTAAACTAATATTAAATAATTTAACTAATATTTCATAATAATTTAGCTAATATTTCAATGCAATGTTTTTGAGAAAAAGGGCTTAGGAGATGAGGCTATTACTTTATTTTACCGTCAACATCAACATCAGCGTGTTAACGAAAAATATTTTTTAACTAAATTATTTACTAACTGATTTGTAACGTGGAAATAACACTCGATTCTAATGTTTTCTTTTTCAGGAATTTGAAGCAACATGGTTGAAATGTGGAATGTCTTTCTCGGTGTGGGTCTGCTTGTTAGCATCTTTGGTAAGAACTACTAGCCATTATTGTCAAGAAAATGAACATTTAATAATTTATGCCTAATTATTATACTTAATTGAGTAATTAATTTATTTATCGTAGACCAAATAAAACATACCTTTTGTATGGAACATCTCTTTAAAACACTATTATTAATCTCTACAAGTTTCTTTTTCTTTTAGACTCAGTTCTCGGAGATTCCGGAATAGAATTCGTTCTGACTCCGAACGGTACAAACTTTGCAGCATCTTTGCTCAGGGACGAGGTGACATCGGAACTCGTGGGCAGCAGCATTCCTTACTTTAGGAAACAAGATGTCCAGCTTTTCGGATGGACGGCAGATGTTGAGTTGTCCAATCTGCTGGTTTGTTTTTGTTGTTGTTGTTGTTTTTGTTGTTGTTGTTGTTGTTGTTGTTTTTGTTTATATGTAGTGACTAATTGAAGGTTTTGAAGGCATTGCTGAAATGCGGTTTTTCGTAAAGAGGACAGATGTCGAGCTGTTTGATTTTATGGCTTGATAGTTATAGTAAATTGCATTGGTCGAAAATCTGGTTAAAGACATATTAATAATTTTATAAGGTTGTGTTTGAATAGCCGAGGAATTAATTAATAATATTCACTATTACTAATAATTTGCATTACGTGAATAGCATTTATTTATTATGATTAATTAACTCAATTTTAATATTATTCATTAAACTTAATTATAATAACTCAATTAATTAACACATAATAAATATTATTATTATTAATTATTAAAAACCAGATCAGGGACATTGCCATGGCGAACCTCTCCGTCAGTACGCTACCCGGTGTGGGTCTCAAGGTGCAGATCAAGCACATGACCGTCAAAACGCAATGTAGCTGGAAGTATGAGACCGAGATCCTGATCAAGATCAACGACAACGGAACTGTCTCGACACTGGCCGACAATATCGAAGTTGATTTTGTCGTTAGTCTCGTGAATAGGAACGGAAGGCCGGCTCTAAACGTTGCCTCTTGCAGAGCCACCGTTGGGGAGTTTCTGCCCCAGTTTGAGGGTAGCTATGCTTTCCTGTACAACTTCTTCATCCAGTGAGTGAAGTACATTATTTTAAACAATTTAACGAGATCCACGAGAGATTTTTTTTTATTAATTAAGTAATTTAATGATAATAAGTCATTATTGCAAATAATAAATTATTTTAAAAATTAAAAGTATTCACAATTATTATTATTTTTAATTTTATTTTTATTCGGAATCAATTTAGAGGTCGATGATATCAATCGATTTTCATCATCATAGAAATAATATTAACATGTCTTTATTAAGTGTTTATCGATTTCGAACGACCTCCAAAACATCTAATTGCATCTCGTATGCAAACAAAATTACCTGAAATTCTACTGCACCTAAGGTCACGCGCGATATCATGTTGTCCCGTTGCACTGTTACAACAACATTTCAGCATTTTTATCTCTGAGAATTTGGCAATTGTCATACATAAGTAACTTGAGACATCCTACGATTAATATTTATTTTATAGTTTATTATTCATTATTATTATTATTATTATTATTATCATCATCATCACCCACATATTCATCGACATTCTTCAGGTACTTCAGAGATCAGATCAAGGTGGACATTGAGACATCTGTCTGCGAAGAGTTGACCACGATCATCAGCGGGGACTTCACTAAGAAGCTCCAGTCCCAGAAGATGCTGGCAAAGCTGAACCATCACCTGACATTGGACTACTCTATGGACAAGCAACCTGTCTTTGGCCCGACCTTCGTCAAAAGTTTCCATAAGGGAAGCTTTTTGGGTGATGCCGTTGTTCTGCCTGTAAGTATTGTTGTTTGGTCGTTTGTTTTCGATTGTTGGATAATATAAGTTTGTTGTTTTATTTATTTGTTTTTAATTAGTATTAAATTAAAATCATAATCACAGATATTTTTTTAAATCTAGTTTCAATTTCATCTTTTCAGACAACAGTCATGGCTGCTCCGATGGACCGTATGGCAGGATGTGTAGTTTCTGAGACGGTTTTGAACAGCGCACTGAGGGTTTTCCATACGAGCAGTTGGTCCAAGTTTGCAGTGGACATCGACTTCTGGAAGGTGAGCAGTGATGCGTGACTGGAACAATGGGCTACCTTCTTGAATTTAAATTTGTGTAACATTGTTGATTTTTTGTTCTTCCACCATCCATCCATCCATCCAATCTTATCACTGATGTTATTTTGTTAATTAGAGTTTGTCTAAATGTATGGATAGCATTGGATAACAACATATAATTGTAAGAAATGCTTCTATTTCATATTTAATATCACATTAGAAATCGCTTTTTAAATTTGATTCAATTGGCAATAATTTTCTAACCTTTGAAAAAGTTAATAGAATCTTTTATGAGCTAATTAAAACCTGCATTTACATAATCAGATTGTGCCACTTTTATTGTAACAATTCTGATGTCATCATAATCATCATTAACATTTTTGACATCTGCATCAGGAAATGGCCAGAGCACTCCGCCTTAGCCCGAATCAGACCGATGGATCATCCAAGGTGACAGTCCACACGGAAACTGCCCCAACGGCTTCCATTTCTCCGACCGGCATAACCTTGAACATCCAGGGAGTGTTGAGCATCAGACCGAAGGACGCCCCGGCTACTACACCTCCGTCGTTGGCCATCAGATTCTCCTTCACGAGCGTTTCCAATGTGTCCATCATGTCCGACAGGCTGCACGTCAATCTCACCAGTTCCTTTCTGGTCGTGAACGGCGTCGTTCCTCCAATTCCTGGACTCAACGTGGCGGATTTCAACAAGGCCTTGGTGCTCCTCAACCATCTCGTGCTGCCGAAGATGAACGAGAAGTTTGCAGGCGGATGGGAGCTGCCGAGATTTTTCGGAGTGGCCTTCCCCAACGCAACCGTCGACGTCAAGCCTCGCTATCTGAGCTTGTCCTCGGATCTTGCTTATGGAACCTTGTAGCTCGAGGATTATGGAGAAGCTCGAAGCATGCCATTAGGTGTGAAAGTACTTCTCTCTCTCTCTCTCTCTGGTCTTGTTGCCCGAAGAATCGGTGAAGTGAATTTAAATGTGGGTTGAAACGGTTAATGTGGAGGACTTGCTTTTAATTTATTCTATTTTGCAAATGATTTGCCAAAATAAAATTTGAAATAGTCTTGTGAACTTTTTTTTTTACAAAATGTTGAACATTACTTTAAAACTCTCAAGGAATGAAAAAGATGATTGATCAAACTAATTTTTAAGAAATCTTACTTCAACAACAACCTTAAGAAATAATTTTCCCATGGCCAAAGTCAAACAGACTAAAACTTCGTATTTTCTAAAAAAAAAAACTCAGAATGGCCTTGATTTTTAAACATTTGAAAACTCTTTTGTGATCAGCAACCCTGGCCAGTGTTATATATTTATTATTAAGCATTCTGAGAGCACTTTTAAAGATATTTTTGTCACAAACATCTTTACAACGTGTTAGTTTCAAGAGTATATTGTACTTTATGTATATTGTACTTTAACAATGTGTTAGTTACAAGAGTATATTGTCTTGCTTCTAAGCATTTGTTGCGGTAAACAAAACTGACATTTTAAAAGACGTTGTCGTGATTTCCACTCTGTAAACCAACGCTGTCAACCATGCGTGATAAGCTGCTGTTGGTTTGTGACCATGATCTTAGCAAAAGACAAAAATAACAGCGAGCTAAACAATGTAATTTTAAAACTGTTTGTTAACCTTCAAACTGATACTTAATAGGGTTATTATGTCGATTATTTAAATTGTTTTAATAAATTAAGATCAGAAAAAAAGAATATATAAGAATATACTAAGAATAATCACGTTCCGTTTACAAGAATTGAGCAAAGCTGTTGACAAAAACTTACCTAAGCCTCCACAAAACAAGCCACAACAATACCAAGCAATGCTCTTCAGCCTTGCTTGGCAGATCAGCCATTCGAGACTTTGAGTAAGCCCTTAACGTCTTCTTAGGAAGTAAGAGTCATTTGTATGTTAAGTACTATGGACGTTTTCTGCAAGCCTCTCACGATCGCTTACTCATTGAGATGAGCTTACTCAACTTCCTCGGCTTTGTTACCACTTGGCTTACTCATCCGTTAACCTGGGCAAGACATATTCCCTTCCTATTGAAGCTCTAGATATGGCCGTAAACACGAGGCCAGCTGGTGGTAAGCGAGAGAGTTTGGCTTGTTTATCTGTTTGTTTATTTGTTTGTTTGACTTCAGAGTCAAGAATTCTGAGCTGGGAGAACCAATTGAAATGAAAATTTAAATAATGAATGACATGAATATTTTTGTTTTGAACATTTTATTTATTTATGCATTCTCATTTATATTAATTCTATTGCTTCATAGTTACACCGTGACAATAATTTAATAATTGCAACAGCTTTTAAAATGACTCCCGATACAAACTGACTGCTCGTGTGTAGCATCGCTTGCCACTGATAAATGTCAGCTCAAAATTTAAATAGTTCTTCCCGATTTTAGGACAAATGAATCGTGTCTGTAACTGAATTTGTTGGCGATCACAGAGTGATTAAAGGACAGATGAATAATATTTTGGCACGAGACAAATTTTCAAACAATCAGTCACTTCATTGATCATGTAATTTGTCGAATGCCTTTATCCTACGAAAGCCTTTGAAGCTCATATAAATATTATTTAATCATTAATATCGTATTAGGAAAAATGTTTTATAATTTATGCAATTCTTAATATAATAAATAAATAAATATGTATATATACATAATTAATATGGTGTAATGAGTAGTAATATTTCTCAGAGGAGGGTCAGATTTAAAATCATTCAAAATTTATTTCAAGAAAACTTTTCATTCAAACCATACAAGTTTTATACTCCATAACATTTGCAATTTGTAATTATTATAATAATATTTAGAATGCTCGGAATATAAATAACAAAGCTACAAATCATTTACAAAACTGCCTCTATCATGTAGTTATGCGAATACATTAATAATCGTCTCCAAATACATTTCTACGAAACACTGCCGCAATTACTGGCAATTAATACCATTTATTAGTTACGACAAATAAATGCCTGCTTTAAGATCAAAGCACGATAAGGCGCTCAACAACTACAGCAATATATCCTATTCGTCATTCGAGATTTCCGGATAAATGATCAAAGGTATATGATGCATCCTGTAGATCTAGGAGAACAGGTAACCCACATATTACATAAGAATTGGGGCCTTGCTATACAATTCAAGTTTGTTTGTTGTAAAATTTATTATTGTATTTTTTGTATGGTGTAATTAAACCAAAATTCTGAAAAAAGACAGTATTTAGTTGCCTTAAACTCATGAGTTATCTGATAATTAATTCACTAATTAAACAATTATTTTGTTATAATACTATCAATAAATTATTGTACTTATTACAAAATTAATATTTACTGAACAAATATTTTCCCGATAATCCTGTTCAAGTTAATTATAACCGTAATTAATTTGCTTTAAATAATTAAATTAAAAAATGTATTTACACGAATGTAATAAAACGGAAAATAGCGAATGATTCAAAGTGTAAAAAGTCATTGTGTCGATCCGTGACATTAAAGCATTTCAGTAAATTGTTGACAACGTGAAGTTCTCACGATAAAGCAAGCCCTAACCTAGTCCGTGCAGCAAAAATTCTTAACTGCTTAGGAGGCCAACAAAAGCAATGATTAAGAAAACATTCAACAAATTCAATATCGAAATCATTGAATCACGATATTTACGATC